>OY755040.1:97129328-97316828 GCA_963576565.1 Aspidapion aeneum
TTCAGGACATGCTACAATTTAACATATCTTTTTAAAATCGGTAGTCTGTGGTCTTTAGTCAGAGCCAGAGCCAGTGCTGAAATTAATATAAAAAAAAGACAGCATTAACTGAGAAAAATTGAGGGTAAATTAAATTTTTCTGACAATGACACCAATGTCAGGAAGTGATGATATTGATCGCTCTTCTCGGATATTGCTGCTATGATTTTTTTATTGAACTTCTTTGTTATTGAGACATGGAAACGTGGCTGAAGTTAACTTGGGATTCGGATTTCAATCTACGTTAAAGTACAGTCGACCAGAAAATAACGACAATAAATGGTTTTAATAAAATCAAATGACTTTTAGGATAGAAAATTATTAGGTTTGATCAGTTTATGACAGAAACAAATATTTTTCGGAATTATTGCACCCCGTGGTCCAAAAAAAAAACCTTTGAAATATATACATTTCAAACTATTTAAAAATTCGTATAATTAAAAAGGTTTGTCAGATATTTCTTGTAAACAGGTATGACAGGAGATCGTATCTGCGTAACCCAGGTAAGTTTCAGGTCTGCTACAGGGTGAACTCAAAAACTGTTAAAAAATTCTAGATCTTAACTTAGCAATAAAAAGTTGAAAATATTCCAAAAAAACATACTATAAACGGATAATATCAAATTTAGGTTCAGCGGGTGAGCTACAGGGTGATAAAGAAAATAGTAGTAAAATTCACATTTTTAAAAAATAACATTTTCAGGAGCTTTCGTTTGCAAAAAATGGTTAGGAACACGTTAAACAGTCTATCCATTAACTGTTTGTATCACCTATAGTCTCAGGAATTAAGCTACAGGGTGATATTGAAATTAGTAATAAAATTTTCTAAAAATCACATTTTTAAAAAACCACAATATCAGGAGATTTCTTTTGCAAAAAATAGTTAGAAACACGTTAAGCAGTCGTACCATTAACTGTTTGTATCACATATAGTTTCAGGAATTGAGCTACAGGGTGATATTGAAATAAGTAGTAAACATTTCTAAAAATCACATTTTTAAAAAACAACAATGTCAGGAGATTTCGTTTGCAAAAAACAGTTAGGAACACGTTAAGCAGTCGTGCCATTAACTGTTTGTATCACCTAGAATCTCAGGAATTGAGCTACAGGGTGATATCAAAATTAGTAGTAAAATTTTGCAAAAATCACATTTTTTAAAAACAACAATGTCAGGAGATTTCGTTTGCAAAAAATAGTTAGGAACACGTTAAACAGTCTATCCATTGACAGTTTGTATTACCTATAGTCTCAGGAATTAAGCTACAGGGTGATATTGAAATTAGTAATAAAATTTTCTAAAAATCACATTTTTAAAAAACAACCATGTCAGGAGATTTCGGTTGCAAAAAATAGTTAGGAACACGTTAAGCAGTCGTACTATTACCTGTTTGTATCACCCATAGTCTCAGGAATTGAGCTACAGGGTGATATTAAAATTAGTAGTAAAATTTTATAAAAATCACATTTTTAAAAAACAACAATATCAGAAGATTTCGTTGGCAAAAAACAGTTAGGAATACGTTAAACAGTCGTACCATTAACTGTCTGTATCACCTATAGTCTCAGGAATTGAGCTACAGGGTGATATCGGAATTAGTAGTAAAATTTTCTAAAAATCACATTTTTAAAAAACAACAATGTCAGAAGATTTCGTTGGCAAAAAATAGTTAGGAACACGTTAAACAGTCTATCCATTAATTGTTTGTATGACCTATTTTCTCAGGAATTGAGCTACAGGGTGATATCGAAATTAGTAGTAAAGTTTTCTAAAAATCACATTTTTAAAAAACAACAATATCAGGAGATTTCGATTGTAAAAAATAGTTAGGAACACGTTAAACAGTCTATCCATTAATTGTTTGTATGACCTTCTCAGGAATTGAGCTACAGGGTGATATCGAAATTAGTAGTAAAATTTTATAAAAATCACATTTTTAAAAAACAACAATATCAGAAGATTTCGTTGGCTAAAAACAGTTAGGATTACGTTAAACAGTCGTACCATTAACTGTTTGTATCACCTATAGTCTCAGGAATTGAGCTACAGGGTGATATCGAAATTAGTAGTAAAATTTTCTAAAAATCAAATTTTTAAAAAACAACAATGTCAGAAGATTTCGTTGGCAAAAAATAGTTAGGAACACGTTAAACAGTCTATCCATTAATTGTGTGTATGACCTATTTTCTCAGGAATTGAGCTACAGGGTGATATCGAAATTAGTAGTAAAGTTTTCTAAAAATCACATTTTTAAAAAACAACAATGTCAGAAGATTTCGTTGGCAAAAAATAGTTACAAACACGTTAAACAGTCGCACTATTAACAGTTTGTATCACCTATAGTCTCAGGAATTGAGCTACAGGGTGATATCGAAATTAGTAGTAAAATTTTCTAAAAATCAAATTTTTAAAAAACAACCATGTCAGGAGATTTCGGTTGCAAAAAATAGTTAGGAACACGTTAAACAGTCGTACTATTAACTGTTTGTATCACCCATAGTCTCAGGAATTGAGCTACAGTGTGATATTGAAATTAGTAGTAAAATTTTCTAAAAATCACATTTTTAAAAAACAACAATGTTAGGAGATTTCGATTGCAAAAAATAGTTAGGAACACCTTAAACAGTCTATCCATTAATTGTTTGTATGACCTTCTCAGGAATTGAGCTACAGGGTGATATCGAAATTAGTAGTAAAATTTTATAAAAATCACATTTTTAAAAAACAACAATATCAGAAGATTTCGTTGGCTAAAAACAGTTAGGATTACGTTAAACAGTCGTACCATTAACTGTTTGTATCACCTATAGTCTCAGGAATTGAGCTACAGGGTGATATCGAAATTAGTAGTAAAATTTTCTAAAAATCAAATTTTTAAAAAACAACAATGTCAGAAGATTTCGTTGGCAAAAAATAGTTAGGAACACGTTAAACAGTCTATCCATTAATTGTGTGTATGACCTATTTTCTCAGGAATTGAGCTACAGGGTGATATCGAAATTAGTAGTAAAGTTTTCTAAAAATCACATTTTTAAAAAACAACCATGTCAGGAGATTTCGGTTGCAAAAAATAGTTAGGAACACGTTAAACAGTCGTACTATTAACTGTTTGTATCACCCATAGTCTCAGGAATTGAGCTACAGTGTGATATTGAAATTAGTAGTAAAATTTTCTAAAAATCACATTTTAAAAAACAACAATGTTAGGAGATTTCGGTTGCAAAAACTAGTTAGGAACACGTTAAGCAGTCTATCCAATAACTGTTTGTATCACCTATAGTCTCAGGGGGGGTGATATTAAAGTTAGTAGTAAAATTTTCTAAAAATCACATTTAAAAAAAAACAATGTCAGGATATTTCGTTTGCAAAAAATAGTTAGGAACACGTTAAACAGTCGTACCATTAATTCTTTGTATGACCTATAGTCTCAGGAATTGAGCTACAGGTTGATATTGAAATTAGTAGTAAAATTTTCTAAAAATCACATTTTTAAAAAACAACAATGTCAGGAGATTCCGTTTGCAAAAAATAGTTAGGAACACGTTAAACAGTCTATCCATTGACAGTTTGTATCACCTATAGTCTCAGGAATTGAGCTACAGAGTGATATCAAAATTAGTACTAAAATTTTCCAAAAATCACATTTTTTAAAAACAACAATGTCAGGAGATTTTGTTTGCAAAAAATAGTTAGGAACACGTTAAACAGTCTATCCATTGATAGTTTGTATCACCTATAGTCTCAGGAATTGAGCTACAGGGTGATATTGAAATTAGTAATAAAATTTTCTAAAAATCACATTTTTAAAAAACCACAATATCAGGAGATTTCTTTTGCAAAAAATAGTTAGGAACACGTTAAACAGTCGTACCATTAACTATTTGTATCACCTATAGTCTCAGGAATTAAGCTGCAGGGTGATATCAAAATTAGTAGTAAAATTTTCTAAAAATCACATTTTTAAAAAACAACAATGTCAGGAGATTTCGTTTGCAAAAAATAGTTAGGAACACGTTAAGCAGTCTATCCATTGATAGTTTGTATCACCTATAGTCTCAGGAATTGAGCTACAGGGTGATATCAAAATTAGTAGTCAAATTTTCCAAAAATCACATTTTTTAAAAACAACAATTTCAGGAGATTTGGGTTGCAAAAAATAGTTAGGAACACGTTAAACCGTCGTACTAATAACTGTTTGTATCACCTATAGTCTCAGGAATTGAGCTACAGGGTGATATTGAGATTAGTAGTAAAATTTTCTAAAAATCACATTTTTAAAAAACAACAATGTCAGAAGATTTCGGTTGCAAAAAATAGTAAGGAACACGTTAAGCAGTCTATCCAATAACTGTATCACCTATAGTCTCAGGAATTAAGCTACAGGGTGATATTAAAATTAGTAGTAAAATTTTCTAAAAATCACATTTAAAAAAAAACAATGTCAGGATATTTCGTTTGCAAAAAATAGTTAGGAACACGTTAAACAGTCGTACCATTAATTGTTTGTATGACCTATAGTCTCAGGAATTGAGCTACAGGGTGATATTGAAATTAGTAGTAAAATTTTCTAAAAATCACATTTTTAAAAAAACAACAATGTCAGGAGATTTCGGTTGCAAAAAATAGTTAGGAACACGTTAAACAGTCGTACTATAACTGTTTGTATCACCTATAGTCTCAGGAATTGAGCTACAGGATGATATTGAGATTAGTGGTAAAATTTTCTAAAAATCACATTTTTAAAAAACTACAATGTCAGAAGATTTCGGTTGCAAAAAATAGTTGGGAACACGTTAAGCAGTCTATCCAATAACTGTTTGTATTACCTATAGTCTCAGGAATTGAGCTACAGAGTGATATTAAAATTAGTAGTAAAATTTTCTAAAAATCACATTTAAAAAAAAACAATGTCAGGATATTTCGTTTGCAAAAAATAGTTAGGAACACGTTAAACAGTCGTACCATTAATTGTTTGTATGACCTATAGTCTCAGGAATTGAGCTACAGGGTGATATTAAAATTAGTAGTAAAATTTTATAAAAATCACATTTTTAAAAAACAACAATGTCAGGAGATTTCATTTGCAAAAAATAGTTAGGAACACGTTAAACAGTCTATCTATTGACAGTTTGTGTCACCTATAGTCTCAGGAATTGAGCTACAGGGTGATATCAAATATTAATAGTAAAATTTTCCAAAAATCAAATTTTTTAAAAACAACAATGTCAGGAGATCTTGTTTGCAAAAAATAGTTAGGGACACGTTAAACAGTCTATCCATTGACAGTTTGTATCACCTATAGTCTCAGGAATTGAGCTACAGAGTGATATTGAAATTAGTAATAAAATTTTCTAAAAATCACATTTTTAAAAAACCACAATATCAGGATATTTCTTTTGCAAAAAATAGTTAGGAACACGTTAAACAGTCGTACCATTAACTGTTTGTATCACCTATAGTCTCAGGAATTGAGCTACAGGGTGATATCAAAATTAGTAGTAAAATTTTCTAAAAATCACATTTTTAAAAAACAACAATGTCAGGAGATTTCGTTTGCAATAAATAGTTAGGAACACGTTAAACAGTCTATCCATTGACAGTTTGTATCACCTATAGTCTCATGAATTGAGCTACAGCGTGATATCAAAATTAGTAGTAAAATTTTCCAAAAATCACATTTTTTAAAAGCAACAATGTCAGGAGATTTCGGTTGCAAAAAATAGTTAGGAACACGTTAAACAGTCGTACTATTAACTGTTTGTATCACCCATAGTCTCAGGAATTGAGCTACAGTGTGATATTGAAATTAGTAGTAAAATTTTCTAAAAATCACATTTTTAAAAAACAACAATGTTAGGAGATTTCGGTTGCAAAAACTAGTTAGGAACACGTTAAGCAGTCTATCCAATAACTGTTTGTATCACCTATAGTCTCAGGAATTGAGCTACAGGGTGATATTAAAGTTAGTAGTAAAATTTTCTAAAAATCACATTTAAAAAAAAACAATGTCAGGATATTTCGTTTGCAAAAAATAGTTAGGAACACGTTAAACAGTCGTACCATTAATTCTTTGTATGACCTATAGTCTCAGGAATTGAGCTACAGGTTGATATTGAAATTAGTAGTAAAATTTTCTAAAAATCACATTTTTAAAAAACAACAATGTCAGGAGATTCCGTTTGCAAAAAATAGTTAGGAACACGTTAAACAGTCTATCCATTGACAGTTTGTATCACCTATAGTCTCAGGAATTGAGCTACAGAGTGATATCAAAATTAGTACTAAAATTTTCCAAAAATCACATTTTTTAAAAACAACAATGTCAGGAGATTTTGTTTGCAAAAAATAGTTAGGAACACGTTAAACAGTCTATCCATTGACAGTTTGTATCACCTATAGTCTCAGGAATTGAGCTACAGGGTGATATTGAAATTAGTAATAAAATTTTCTAAAAATCACATTTTTAAAAAACCACAATATCAGGAGATTTCTTTTGCAAAAAATAGTTAGGAACACGTTAAACAGTCGTACCATTAACTATTTGTATCACCTATAGTCTCAGGAATTAAGCTGCAGGGTGATATCAAAATTAGTAGTAAAATTTTCTAAAAATCACATTTTTAAAAAACAACAATGTCAGGAGATTTCGTTTGCAAAAAATAGTTAGGAACACGTTAAGCAGTCTATCCATTGATAGTTTGTATCACCTATAGTCTCAGGAATTGAGCTACAGGGTGATATCAAAATTAGTAGTCAAATTTTCCAAAAATCACATTTTTTAAAAACAACAATTTCAGGAGATTTGGGTTGCAAAAAATAGTTAGGAACACGTTAAACCGTCGTACTAATAACTGTTTGTATCACCTATAGTCTCAGGAATTGAGCTATAGGGTGATATTGAGATTAGTAGTAAAATTTTCTAAAAATCACATTTTTAAAAAACAACAATGTCAGAAGATTTCGGTTGCAAAAAATAGTAAGGAACACGTTAAGCAGTCTATCCAATAACTGTATCATCTATAGTCTCAGGAATTAAGCTACAGGGTGATATTAAAATTAGTAGTAAAATTTTCTAAAAATCACATTAAAAAAAAAACAATGTCAGGATATTTCGTTTGCAAAAAATAGTTAGGAACACGTTAAACAGTCGTACCATTAATTGTTTGTATGACCTATAGTCTCAGGAATTGAGCTACAGGGTGATATTGAAATTAGTAGTAAAATTTTCTAAAAATCACATTTTTAAAAAAACAACAATGTCAGGAGATTTCGGTTGCAAAAAATAGTTAGGAACACGTTAAACAGTCGTACTATAACTGTTTGTATCACCTATAGTCTCAGGAATTGAGCTACAGGATGATATTGAGATTAGTGGTAAAATTTTCTAAAAATCACATTTTTAAAAAACTACAATGTCAGAAGATTTCGGTTGCAAAAAATAGTTGGGAACACGTTAAGCAGTCTATCCAATAACTGTTTGTATTACCTATAGTCTCAGGAATTGAGCTACAGAGTGATATTAAAATTAGTAGTGAAATTTTCTAAAAATCACATTTAAAAAAAAACAATGTCAGGATATTTCGTTTGCAAAAAATAGTTAGGAACACGTTAAACAGTCGTACCATTAATTGTTTGTATGACCTATAGTCTCAGGAATTGAGCTACAGGGTGATATTAAAATTAGTAGTAAAATTTTATAAAAATCACATTTTTAAAAAACAACAATGTCAGGAGATTTCATTTGCAAAAAATAGTTAGGAACACGTTAAACAGTCTATCTATTGACAGTTTGTGTCACCTATAGTCTCAGGAATTGAGCTACAGGGTGATATCAAATATTAATAGTAAAATTTTCCAAAAATCAAATTTTTTAAAAACAACAATGTCAGGAGATCTTGTTTGCAAAAAATAGTTAGGGACACGTTAAACAGTCTATCCATTGACAGTTTGTATCACCTATAGTCTCAGGAATTGAGCTACAGAGTGATATTGAAATTAGTAATAAAATTTTCTAAAAATCACATTTTTAAAAAACCACAATATCAGGATATTTCTTTTGCAAAAAATAGTTAGGAACACGTTAAACAGTCGTACCATTAACTGTTTGTATCACCTATAGTCTCAGGAATTGAGCTACAGGGTGATATCAAAAATAGTAGTAAAATTTTCTAAAAATCACATTTTTAAAAAACAACAATGTCAGGAGATTTCGTTTGCAATAAATAGTTAGGAACACGTTAAACAGTCTATCCATTGACAGTTTGTATCACCTATAGTCTCATGAATTGAGCTACAGCGTGATATCAAAATTAGTAGTAAAATTTTCCAAAAATCACATTTTTTAAAAGCAACAATGTCAGGGGATTTCGGTTGCAAAAAATAGTTAGGAACACGTTAAACCGTCGTATCATTAACTGTTTGTATCACCTATAGTGTCAGGAATTGAGCTACAGGGTGATATCGAAATTGGTAGTAAAATTTTCTAAAAATCACATTTTTAAAAAACAACAATGTCAGGAGATTTCGTTTGCAAAAAATAGTTAGGAACACGTTAAACAGTCTATCCATTGACAGTTTGTATCACCTATAGTCTCAGGAATTGAGCTACAGGGTGATATCAAAATTGATAGTAAAATTTTCCAAAAATCAAATTTTTTAAAAACAACAATGTCAGGAGATTTCGGTTGCAAAAAATAGTTAGGAACACGTTTAACAGTCGTACTATTTTTTTATTTTTATTTTACGGGTATGCGCACTCGCAAGGAGATCCCTATCACGCTCGAGAAGCGGCAAGTGCGCGGAAATGTTGCTGTGTGTTGGTTTTGAAACGGTTCAGATTGTAACCTGCAGGGAAAACTGTCGCAGGGAGTTTATTCCACAGCGATGCTGTTCTCCAGAGATATGAATTCTGATATAATGAGGTTCTTGGTGCCTCTATTTTGACAATAAATTGATGGTTACCGTCTGTTTGACGTGTTCGCCTAGTAGGTGCTACTCCCGGGGGGATCATACGTGCCAACTCTTCAGAGCATTTTCCGTGATAATACCTGTAGAAGAGAGATAGATCGCCCACAGTTCTTCGATGTTCGAGACTATCCAAGCTACGGGTAAGTGCGGGGTCATTGATCAGCTTGATAGCTCGTTTTTGCACGGTGTTCAAAAGCATTAAGGTATGTTTGGGTGCCGCACTCCATATATGTGAGCAGTAATCCATAGTTGGTCGAATCTGGGCTTTGTAGAGTGTCAGCAGTTGGCTTGTATACAGATGTCTTGTACGAAATAGCACCCCAAGCTTTTGGGTCGCCCTTTTAGCTATATCTGCCACGTGACTGTGCCAAGACATGTTGGTCTCTGCAGTGACTCCTAAGATGTTCAACTGGCTCTGCAATGCGACAGCACTTCCAGATAGCATGATGTTTGGCTCACCGGTGCTGGTCTTTTTTGAAAACAGGGCTGGTTGGGTTTTCTGCGCGTTGAACTGTACAAGGTTTTTGTTGCCCCAGTCCTCTATTATCTCCAAGTCGTTATTTATCTGTGATATTTCAGTTAGTCCAAGGTAAAGGAATTCACGTGCGGAGAGACATGTGGGTGGTATGACTGAGGAGACTACATTGCCATCATCTGCAAAGCAATGAAGTGGATTTACTGTTTTATCTATGAGGTCATTTATGTAAATCAGAAAAAGTGTTGGCGAAAGGATTGCTCCCTGTGGCACACCAGCATTTATTTGGTAAGAGTTGGAGTTCCGGCCATCCAGTGCAACATAAATGGATCTATCCTTAAGGTAACTTTCAAACCAAGTGCAAAGTCTCGACGACAATCCCGTTGCTTTGAGCTTGTTGAGCAGATTTTCATGCCAGACTTTATCGAATGCTTTAGATATATCTAAGGCAATTGTTCTTGTTTCACCTCGCAACTCAATCGCTTTTTGCCATAAGTGAGTGACGTATGTAAGTAAATCGCCAGTTGACCTATATTTTCGAAATCCGTATTGCTTGTCGTTGATAATTTTGTACTTTTCCAAGTACTTGGTTAGGTGATTGTTCACAACTCTTTCCATTACTTTTGATATCACCGGAAGTAGAGCAATTGGTCTATAGTTTAACGGATCTGTCTTTTTTCCTTTCTTTGGAATGGGTTGTACTGCGGCAGACTTCCATGATGATGGATCTACTCCTTGCCTATAAGATAAATTGAATAATTTTGCGAAAGTTGGGGTGAGTTCGCTAGCACAATTTTTGAGTACTATCGCGGGAATGCCATCTGGACCCATTGCTTTGTTTGTATCCAACTTTTTAAGGGATGTTCGTATTTCTCTGTGACAAAAGGGTACCTCTGGCATACTGTGGGAAACCCTTTCAATGAACGGTGGAGTTTTTCCATTTGGCACTGTTAGGTTTGAGTTGGAGGAAAAGATTTTGGCCAGCATATTGGCTTTTTCCTCTGATGTTGTGGCAAAGTGAGTATTTTTATCTGTAAGTGGTGGTATGGATGACTTGGTGAAGTTTGATCCAACGGCTTTTGCAAGAGACCAAAAGGACCTAGAACTACTTGGACATTTCAGCAATCTCTTTTTTATTCTTTGATTGTATGTTTCTTTGGCGGCGTCAATAGTAATTTTGCAACTATTTCTGGCTTCTATAAATTCTGTGTGGTTTTGAGCGATTTGTTGTCGTTTTTTCTGTACAGCCGTTTGACACTGGCTGTTGAACCAAGGTTTTGCATTAGCTCTGCGTTTTATTGTATGTCGGATATATGCATCCATTCCAGATAAGATTACTTTTGTTATTTCATTACAGCAAATAGTGGGATCAGCTGTTTTAAAGCAAACCTCTTGCCATGGAAAATCCAGGTTAAACTGTTTAAGGTCATTCCATTTTGCCGATTTATAGTGCCACATTTTACGAGGAAGTGATTGTTGGCTTGGCGGTATGAACATTTCGCACTTTGTTCTTATAAGTTTATGATCGGATGAACCAAGTGGGGGATCTACTTAAATTGTGTACAAGTCAGGATTTGTAGTTAAGAACAAGTCTAAAAGCGCTGCAAATTCACCCCTTTCAGAGATACGGGTAGGTTCATCGACAAGCTGCGTTAGACCACAACTTATGGCAAAAGCTTCTGCTTCCCTGCCTTCATTATCTGTTTTGTTGTGGTGTTTTAGCCAGGGTATATTGTGGACGTTGAAATCGCCTAAAAAACAATTTCCGCATGTGGATAGTTAGACTGTATACTATCACAGTTTTCGGATAATGTCGCAAAAAAGTTTTGATACTCGGTGTTACTTGGCGGTCGGTAGAGGCAGCAAATGAACTTGGTCGATAACTTTGAGGTGAATTTCAGCCATATGATATCGAGGTTCGCTGGTTCTAGCTTCTCCTCTCGATGACATGAAAGGTCATTTTTAATGTACACACAGATCCGAAAATAATGTCGGAATCGGTGGTGTAGGTCATAGCCGGGATAAAGATAGTTCACAATAGGTGTTGCAGAACTGATTTTAGTTTCAGTGAGAACAAGGATGTCAGGTCTTTGTTCTTCAAGATGTTGGTGAACTGAATTCATGTTGGTACTTAATCCTCTTATATTGCTAAAATCAATTGTGAGTTGAGTTTTTGGTCTTCTTTTAATATCTTTGCATGAAGGACCCCCAGGATCACCCGACGCCCGGAGATCCGAGTGGTCGGGTATTTTACCTCCTCACGGAGGACGACATCCGGAACTCTATTAAAAACTGGCCGACCACCGCGCCAGGTCCCGATGGGATGACTGTTCCGGATGTTAAGAAAGTCCCTCTGGCCGCGCTATCTGCGGTCTACACCGCCATCCTTTATAGAAATATCCACCCAACATCGTGGAAAACACTTAGGACAGTATTGGTCCCTAAGGATGGAGATAGGAAACAGGCAACCAATTGGCGACCCATTACCATCGGGTCAGCAGCACAACGCCTGTTTCATCGAGTGCTTCATCACCGCCTGAGAAGCCAGGTTAAGCTAAACAAAAATCAGCGTGGGTTCGTCGAGGCAGATGGAACGCTGGCAAACGTCATGATACTTGATCAGTACATCGGATCAAGCAAGAACAGACCGTGCCGCTGCGTTGGGCGTTGCATTCATTATGGGTGTAATGGCAATGTAGTGTCACTGGACATCAAAAAGGCGTTTGATTCTGTCTCGCATGGATCCATAGCGCGAGCCCTTAAAAGGGCTGGCATTGAAGAGGAGATGAGCCGGTATATAATGGGCTCACTAACAAATTCAACCACGAACATCAAGGTTGGCAACCGGCTCACACGCTCCCTGACCATCAAGAGGGGCGTGAAACAAGGAGACCCTCTCTCTCCTCTTCTGTTTAACCTGGTCATCGATGAGCTCCTCGATAAAATCAACTCGAGCTATGCGGGCGGAACCATAGCCGAGGATGAAGACGGTGTGGACCGCGTAGTGGCGCTGGCCTTCGCGGATGATATCATCATCTTGTCGGACGAACAACAAGACGTCCAGAAAATCTTAGACGATGTGGAAGAGTTTTTCAGACGGCGGGGAATGGCGGCGAACCCGCGCAAGTGCGCGGCGTTGTCCACAATGCATCCCGCGGGGCGACGCCCGACCCCGAAGTCTCTCTTCCGCATAGGGGGCGAAAAGATACCTGCCGTGGAGTGTCTCTCCACCTTTAAGTACCTCGGCCATTACTTTGGCCCCACTGGTGTGCAGAAACCGAAACCGGAATATTTTGATCCTGGAGGCGCCATCATGCAATCTGTTACTCATTGTTGGAACCGGACTGCCAGCGCAGTAGCGGAACGTGGTGATACCACTTAGCGCTACTCAGTTCTGGCATGGTGGTATCTCACCGGTCGACGCCCAATGAGTAAAAAGCGTCTACCACCTACTTTTAACTATTTGTATCACCTATAGTCTCAGGAATTGAGCTACAGGGTGATATCGAAATTAGTAGTAAAATTTTCTAAAAATCACATTTTTAAAAAACAACAATGTCAAAAGATTTCGGTTGCAAAAAATAGTTAGGAACACGTTAAGCAGTCTATCCAATAACTGTTTGTATCACCTATAGTCTCAGGAATTCAGCTACAAAATCACATTTTTAAAAAACAAAAATGTCAGGATATTTCGTTTGCAAAAAATAGTTAGGAACACGTTAAACAGTCGTACCATTAATTGTTTGTATGACCTATAGTCTCAGGAATTGAGCTACAGGGTGATAATGAAATTAGTAGTAAAATTTTCTAAAAATCACATTTTAAAAAAACAACATTGTCAGGAGATTTCGTTGGCAAAAAATAGTTAGGAACACGTTAAACAGTCGTACCATTAATTGTTTGTATCACCTATAGTCTTAGGAACTGAGCTACAGGGTGATATCGACATTAGTAGTAAACTTTTCTAAAAATCACATTTTTAAAAAACAACAATGTCAGAAGATTTCGTTGGCAAAAAATAGTTGGAAACACGTTAAACAGTCTATACATTATTTGTTTGTATGACCTATTTTCTCGCGAATTGAGCTACAGGGTGATATCGAAATTAGTAGTAAAATTTTCTAAAAATCACATTTTTAAAAAACAACAATGTCAGGAGATTTCGGCTACAAAAAATAGTTAGGAACACGTTAAAGAGTCGTACTATTAACTGTTTGTATCACCCATAGTCTCAGGAATTCAGCTACAGGGTGATATTGAAATTAATAGTAAAATTTTATAAAAATCACATTTTTAAAAAACAACAATGTCAGGAGATTTCGGTTGCAAAAAATAGTTAGGAACACGTTAAACAGTCGTACTATTAACTATTTGTATCACCTATAGTCTCAGGAATTGAGCTACAGGGTGATATTGAGATTAGTAGTAAAATTTTCTAAAAATCACATTTTTAAAAAACAACAATGTCAGAAGATTTCGGTTGCAAAAAATAGTTAGGAACACGTTAAGCAGTCTATCCAATAACTGTTTGTATCACCTGTAGTCTCAGGAATTGAGCTACAGGGTGATATTAAAATTAGTAGTAAAATTTTCTAAAAATCACATTTTAAAAAAAAACAATGTCAGGATATTTCGTTTGCAAACAATAGTTAGGAACACGTTAAACAGTCGTACCATTAATTGGTTGTATGACCTATAGTCTCAGGAATTGAGCTACAGGGTGATATTGAAATTAGTAGTAAAATTTTCTAAAAATCACATTTTTAAAAAACAACAATGTCAGGAGATTTCGGTTGCAAAAAATAGTTAGGAACACGTTAAACAGTCGTACTATTAACTGTTTGTATCACCTATAGTCTCAGGAATTAAGCTACAGGATGATATTGAGATTAGTAGTAAAATTTTCTAAAAATCACATTTAAAAAAAAAAACAATGTCAGGATATTTCGTTTGCAAAAAATAGTTGGGAACACGTTAAACAGTCTATCCATTGACAGTTTGTATCACCTATAGTCTCAGGAATTGAGTTACAGGGTGATATTAAAATTAGTAGTAAAATTTTCTAAAAATCACATTTTTAAAAAAAACAATGTCAGGATATTTCGTTTGCAAAAAATAGTTAGGAACACGTTACACAGTCGTACCATTAATTGTTTGTATGACCTATAGTCTCAGGAATTGAGCTACAGGGTGATATTGAAATTAGTAGTAAAATTTTCTAAAAATCACATTTTTAAAAAACAACAATGTCAGGAGATTTCGTTTGCAAAAAATAGTTGGGAACACGTTAAACAGTCTATCCATTGACAGTTTGTATCACCTATAGTCTCAGGAATTGAGCTACAGGGTGATATCAAAATTAGTAGTAAAATTTTCCAAAAATCACATTTTTTAAAAACAACAATGTCAGGAGATTTCGGTTGCAAAAAATAGTTAGGAACACGTTAAACAGTCGTACTATTAACTGTTTGTATCACCTATAGTCTCAGGAATTGAGCTACAGGGTGATATTGAGATTAGTAGTAAAATTTTATAAAAATCACATTTTTAAAAAACAACAATGTCAGAAGATTTCGGTTGCAAAAAATAGTTAGGAACACGTTAAGCAGTCTATCCAATAAGTGTTTGTATCACCTATAGCCTCAGGAATTGAGCTATAGGGTGATATTGAAATTAGTAGTAAAATTTTCTAAAAATCACATTTTTAAAAAACAACAATGTCAGGATATTTCGTTTGCAAAAAATAGTTAGGAACACGTTAAACAGTCGTACCATTAATTGTTTGTATGACCTATAGTCTCAGGAATTGAGCTACAGGGTGATATCGAAATTAGTAGTAAAATTTTCTAAAAATCACATTTTTAAAAAACAATAATGTCAGAAGATTTCGTTGGCAAAAAATAGATAGGAACACGTTAAACAGTCTATCCATTAATTGTTTCTATGACCTATTTTCTCAGGAATTGAGCTACAGGGTGATATCGAAATTAGTAGTTAGGAACACGTTAAACAGTCGTACCATTAATTGTTTGTATGACCTATAGTCTCAGGAATTGAGCTACAGGGTGATATTGAAATTAGTAGTAAAATTTTCTAAAAATCACATTTTTAAAAAACAACAATGTTAGGAGATTTCGTTTGCAAAAAATAGTTAGGAACACGTTAAACAGTCGTATCATTAACTGTTTTTATCACCTATAGTCTCAAGAATTGAACTACAGGGTGATACCGAAATTAGTAGTAAAATTTTCTAAAAATCACATTTTTAAAAAACAACAATGTCAGAAGATTTCGTTGGCAAAAAATAGATAGGAACACGTTAAACAGTCTATCCATTAATTGTTTCTATGACCTATTTTCTCAGGAATTGAGCTACAGGGTGATATCGAAATTAGTAGTAAAATTTTCTAAAAATCACATTTTTAAAAAACAACAATGTCAGAAGATTTCGTTGGCAAAAAATAGTTAGGAACACGTTAAACAGTTGTACCATTAACTGTTTGTATCACCTATAGTCTCAGGAATTGAGCTACAGGGTGATATCGACATTAGTAGAAAATTTTTCTAAAAATCACATTTTTAAAAAACAACGATGTCAGAAGATTTCGTTGGCAAAAAATAGTTAGGAACACGTTAAACAGTCTATCCATTAATTGTTTGTATGACCTATTTTTTCAGGAATTGAGCTACAGGGTGATATCGAAATTAGTAGTAAAATTTTCTAAAAATCACATTTTTAAAAAACAACAATGTCTGGAGATTTCGGTTACAAAAAATAGTTAGGAACACGTTAAACAGTCGTACTGTTATTTGTTTGTATCACCTATAGTCTCAGGAATTGAGCTACAGGGTGATATTAAAATTAGTAGTAAAATTTTCTAAAAATCACATTTTAAAAAAACAACAATGTCAGGAGATTTCGGTTGCAAAAAATAGTTAGGAACACGTTAAACAGTCTATCCATTAATTGTATGACCTATATTCTCAGGAATTGAGCTACAGGGTGATATCGAAATTAGTAGTAAAATATTATAAAAATCATATTTTTAAAAAACAACAATGTCAGAAGATTTCGTTGGCAAAAAATAGTTAGGAACACGTTAAACAGTCGTACCATTAACTGTTTGTATCACCTATAGTCTCAGGAATTGAGCTACAGGGTAATATTGAAATAAGTAGTAAAATTTTCTAAAAATCACATTTTTAAAAAACAACAATGTCAGGAGATTTCGTTTGCAAAAAAAATAGTTAGGAACACGTTAGACAGTCTATCCATTTATTGTTTGTAGGACCTATAGTCTCAGGAATCGAGCTACAGGGTGATATTGAAATTAGTAGTAAAATTTTCTAAAAATCACATTTTTAAAAAACAACAATGTCAGGAGATTTCGTTTGCAAAAAATAGTTAGGAACACGTTAAACAGTCGTACCATTAACTGTTTGTATCACCTATAGTCTCAGGAATTGAGCTACAGGCTGATATCGAAATTAGTAGTAAAATTTTCTAAAAATCACATTTTTAAAAAACAACTGTCAGAAGATTTCGGTTGCAAAAAATAGTTAGGAACACGTTAAACAGTCGTACCATTAATTGTTTGTATGACCTATAGTCTCAGGAATTGAGCTACAGGGTGATATCGAAATTAGTAGTAAAATTTTCTAAAAATCACATTTTTAATAAACAACTGTCAGAAGATTTCGGTTGCAAAAAATAGTTAGGAACACGTTAAACAGTCGTACCATTAATTGTTTGTATGACCTATAGTCTCAGGAATTGAGCTACAGGGTGATATCGAAATTAGTAGTAAAATTTTCTAAAAATCACATTTTTAAAAAACAACTGTCAGAAGATTTCGGTTGCAAAAAATAGTTAGGAACACGTTAAACAGTCGTACCATTAATTGTTTGTATGACCTATAGTCTCAGGAATTGAGCTACAGGGTGATATCGAAATTAGTAGTAAAATTTTCTAAAAATCACATTTTTAAAAAACAACAATGTCAGAAGATTTCGTTGGCAAAAAATAGTTACAAACACGTTAAACAGTTGCACCATTAACAGTTTGTATCACCTATAGTCTCAGGAATTGAGCTACAGGGTGATATCGAAATTAGTAGTCAGATTTCCTAAAAATCACATTTTTAAAAAACAACAATGTCAGAAGATTTCGTTGGCAAAAAATAGTTAGGAACACGTTAAACAGTCTATCCATTAACTGTTTGTATCACCTATAGTCTCAGGAATTGAGCTACAGGCTGATATCGAAATTAGTCAGGAGATTTCGTTTGCAAAAAAAATAGTTAGGAACACGTTAGACAGTCTATCCATTTATTGTTTGTAGGACCTATAGTCTCAGGAATCGAGCTACAGGGTGATATTGAAATTAGTAGTAAAATTTTCTAAAAATCACATTTTTAAAAAACAACAATGTCAGGAGATTTCGTTTGCAAAAAATAGTTAGGAACACGTTAAACAGTCGTACCATTAACTGTTTGTATTACCTATAGTCTCAGGAATTGAGCTACAGGCTGATATCGAAATTAGTAGTAAAATTTTCTAAAAATCACATTTTTAAAAAACAACTGTCAGAAGATTTCGGTTGCAAAAAATAGTTAGGAACACGTTAAACAGTCGTACCATTAATTGTTTGTATGACCTATAGTCTCAGGAATTGAGCTACAGGGTGATATCGAAATTAGTAGTAAAATTTTCTAAAAATCACATTTTTAAAAAACAACAATGTCAGGAGATTTCGTTTGCAAAAAATAGTTAGGAACGCGTTAAACATTCGTACTGTTAACTGTTTTTATCACCTATAGTCTCAGGAATTGACCTACAGGGTGATATCGAAATTAGTAGTAAAATTTTCTAAGAATCAAATTCTTAAAAAACAACAATGTCAGAAGATTTCGTTTGCAAAAAATAGATAGGAACACGTTAGACAATCTATCCATTAATTGTCTGTATGACATATAGTCTCAGGAATTGAGCTACAGGGTGATATTGAAATTAGAAGTAAAATTTTCTAAAAATCACATTTTTAAAAAACAACAATTTTAGTAGATTTCGGTTGCAAAAAATAGTTAGGAACACGTTAAACAGTCTATCCATTAATTGTTTGTATGACCTTCTCAGGAATTGAGCTACAGGGTGATATCGAAATTAAAAGTAAAATTTTATAAAAATCACATTTTTAAAAAACAACAATATTAGAAGATTTCGTTGGCAAAAAATAGTTAGGAACACGTTAAACAGTCGTACCATTAACTGTTTGTATCACCCATAGTCTCAGGAATTGAGCTACAGGGTGATATTGAAATTAGTAGTAAAATTTTCTAAAAATCACATTTTTAAAAAACAACAATGTCAGAAGATTTCGTTGGCAAAAAATAGTTAGGAACGCGTTAAACAGTCTATCCATTAATTGTTTGTATGACCTATTTTCTCAGGAATTGAGCTACAGGGTGATATCGAAATTAGTAGTAAAGTTTTCTAAAAATCACATTTTTAAAAAACAACAATGTCAGAAGATTTCGTTGGCAAAAAATAGTTACAAACACGTTAAACAGTTGCACCATTAACAGTTTGTATCACCTATAGTCTCAGGAATTGAGCTACAGGGTGATATCGAAATTAGTAGTCAGATTTCCTAAAAATCACATTTTTAAAAAACAACAATGTCAGAAGATTTCGTTGGCAAAAAATAGTTAGGAACACGTTAAACAGTCTATCCATTAACTGTTTGTATCACCTATAGTCTCAGGAATTGAGCTACAGGCTGATATCGAAATTAGTAGTAAAATTTTCTAAAAATCACATTTTTAAAAAACAACAATGTCAGGAGATTTCGGTTGCAAAAAATAGTTAGGAACAAGTTAAACAGTCTATCACAACAACAATGTCAGGAGATTTCGTTTGTAAAAAATAGTTAGGAACACGATAGACAGTCTATCCATTAATTGTTTGTATGACCTATATTCTCAGGAATTGAGCTACAGGGTGATATCGAAATTAGTAGTAAAATTTTCTAACAATCAGATTTTTTAAAAACAACAATGTCAGGAGATTTCGTTTGTAAAAAATAGTTAGGAACACGATCGTTTGTATTTAAAGTACTTTTGAATGTTTTTAATAAGAATTTAATTATTATAATGTACCAAAGTGGCATCATAGTGTTACAATAAAAAACTGAACGTGTTATTTAAACCTAAAAACGTATATGTATCGGCTATTTAAAGTTTTTATAAGAGTTAACCTAAAAACATTTCGCGGGCTAACCGGCGATAAATAAATAAATAAATAACAGCCGCGCTGACATATTTTTAGCACCCAAGAGCATTCAATATTTTATTATAAAACTCAACCTAAGTTTGACTAAAAAGTACCTTAGTTTGTGTGAAGAAGTAATCTCTTTTGATGGACCTAATGGGTGAGTTAGTGTTTACTTTTTATAACGAATTATTAACCAAAAACTGCAAAATTTAGCCAGGATTTTTTATAAAAAATATTTAAATTCCCTCAATAAACAAAAACAACGGAATTTGTTTGGTTGAGGACTGGCCATCGAGCGATTTTAAGCGAATATACCGGGTATCGGTTAAACCGGTCACCGCACAGTGGGAAAGCCCACAACACAAATCAAATAAAAACCATGGTTGGGAAATGTACAAAATGCGAACAAATATGCACTTTTAAATTGGCGAGACATAATAGTAGAGCCGATAAGGATGATCTTAAAGAAGAAGAACTGTTTGGCAGCAGTTGTGACAATTGCAAGGTCGTCGTTTGTCGCAAATGTGAAAACTGGAATACGACAGAAGCAAGATTCTTAGAATGTTAGTCTAGAAACATAAAATATTTTTGTAAAACTTGTGAAAAAAATATATTTAATAAAAACAGCGACACAAACATTCAAGAAATATTTCACCAAAACCAACATTTGCAGCAAGTAATAGAGAAAATGGAAGTGGACCATGAGATGAGCGTAACAAAGTATAAGGAACTTGTAATCAAACTAGAAAAGATCATCGAAGAGAAGGATAATTTTAACAGGCGACTTAAAAGAAAAACTGTTGATATTGAAGACGATTTTTTCTCCAACGAATAAGAACTCTTAAGCAAAATAAAAAATTTAGAGAGTAATATAAAATGTCTAAGTGAGGAGAGAAACAGGTATTTAGCAGAATGTAAAGCTGCCCAGGAAAAGCTTGACGAAAGTCTTAAAACAGAAAATGAACTTAGTATTAATCGAAGACTTATTGATGATCTAAAAGTAAGTAATAAGGGTATGAAAATAAGTCTCAACAACTTGAATACGGAAAATACATGGCTGTACGATGAGATAAAAAGAATGCAAGACGAAATAAATATATTGACGGTCAAATCACATGAGGCAGAGAAGAATCTGCAACCAGAGTTACTTAAAACTGGAGTAAATCTTGATACCTCAACTGGCAGTGGGAATGGTGAGGACTTGGGAGACAAAAACAGCGACCCCAATTCCAAAAAAATTATATTGGTAAGTGATGTTCTGTTAGTAGAAGCCAATGAAGACGTCAACGCACTAGGAGATAAAGAGAATTGGTGTGAGACAGAGAATGACGAGAAGTATCAGAGGTTGAAGGACGAAAATAAGAAGTTAGTTAATGAAATAGAGGAACAAAATCTTAAAATTTCCACTATTGAAAACCAGTTGAAGGAGAAGGAAGCAGAAAAAAGACAAATGTTAAAATTAAAACAACTAAGAAATGATCAATTTAATCAGAATCAAAAAAGTGAAAATAACTATTCAAAAAAAGATCCTAATAATGTCATAAATGAGCAGAAAAAACCTACAATATTGGAAAGAATAAAGCCTAAACCCAAGATAGTAATACTAAGTGATGATTTTGGCAAAAAGATATATGATCCTTTAAACAAAATTTTGGGTGAAAGGTATAAGATTCAGTTGGTAACTAAACCATTTGCTAGGATCAAAGACATTGTGTCTGAATGCGACAGTTTTGTACGTGACCTGACCTCTAAGGATTTTGTTATATTTATGGCAGGTCTTAATGATGAATATGTTAGACGAGACGATATTACGTTATTAGCAAATAAGTGTTTTAAAACAAATCTTATTGTCTGCAACCTTCCCTTTAAACATTTTCATAATAGAAATTGAAACTTATAATGTTAATAATATACATGAAAAAATAGGTCTTGTATTACAAAAACTAAAAATGTTTTCCAATAACATACATTTTTTAAATCTTGCTGAAAGTTTTAATTTAAAAGACTTTTGCAAAAACTCAAATTTTTACGCAAGTAAGGCTGGACTGTTTAAGATTTCAAAGATGGTTGAAAATTGTATGAGAAATTTTAATCGGGGCATGTCAAATTTAAAATTTGTTTCTATTTCTAATGATAAAGAAGAGAACTGTATGAAACAGAGCAAGACTTGTTTGAGGGAATCTAATGGTCAACTAACATCATCATTGTTGGCGGTTTCAGATACAAGTAATGTCAATAATTTTAATTTTTTAGGAGACCAATATCTTTTAGGAACGAACATGCAATATTATACTTAAATTCAGGAGGTATGACTACCAACTTTGATCAGATCCACAGTTTAGTAATAACGTTAAATCCCAGTCTTGTCTGTGTAACGGAGACTCACTTGACTGAGGACATTTCAGAAACAGAAGTGAGTATACAAGGATATAAAGGCGTGCGATTAAACAGTGTGAGTAGACACACGGGCGGTGTGCATGTATACGTCAGAAATGAAATTATTGTGAGTAAAGTGGAAAGAAAAGTGTTTGGTATGAATTACTGGATTATGTCTGTGGAGTTAAGTATAAGTGGTAAGAGTGTTTTATTGGTATGTCTGTATCATTCTCCAGGCAGTAGTGATAAGGATTTTTTAGAGTATTTAGAGACTTGGTGGACAGAGGAGATATGCGATAGTAATAAATTTAGTATTATCTTGGGAGACTTTAATATCGATATGCTAAAACAAAACACATATTCATCTCGGTTAGAAAAAATTTCCATTGATCTAGAATTAACTCAGGTTATAGAGGAAATAACAAGACCTTCGATAAATGGTGGAACTTTAATTGATCTTGTTTTTACAAACCAAGAGCAAAATATTAAACCTAAAGTATGGCACACACCAAGAGTAGGAGATCATTTCTTTATAACTCTTGAAATAGAAATTTTTAACTGGAACAGATCCTCAACAACTCTTATTGAAACTAGGGGTAGAAATATTGACTATAATTGTATAAAAAAAGGACATTTGACATTGTTAATATCAATGACCAATTTAAATATTTTGTTAATAATCTTCTTGAGACATTAAATAGAGTAGCACCTTTACGGACGGTTAAAATCAAACCCCATTTCAAGCCCTGGTGGAATGATCATGTGAAAGAAGCAGCGAGAATGAGAGATGAAAGTTATAACTATCATAAAATGGTACAAACAGAGGAGAGTCATAGGTTATATAGGGAAAATAGAAATAATGTTGTTAGGATAATAAGGCAAGAAAAAAAAGCATACAATGAGTTGAACATCGACAGGTGCAAAAACGATCCAAAAACTATGTGGTCTACACTAAAAATGCTTCTTCCAGATAATAAAAGTTCAAAAAAAATACAACAAATAGATTTTGATGGGGAAGTAGAAACTGATGAATCTCTATTACCAAACAAATTAAATACGTTATACATCAGTAGTATAAACCAGATTATAGGTAGCATAGATACAGTTGTGCATCAATCAACAGTTAATATTTCTCAACAGCAACAGGAACTGTTTTCTGATTTTAGAGCCATTGACGAGCCATCTCTAAAAGAAATCGTATTTTCATTAAAAAATAAGGGCAGCCCAGATGATATAAATGTGATATTCTTTAAAAATGTTTATAGTGAACTTAAAGACCCTTTGTTAAATATAGTAAATTCCTCCTTGATTCAGGGCAGTTTTCCAGATGTCTTGAAGCTTGAGGCAAAAAATTTCCATCCTATTAATACACTTCCTGTTCTTGAAAAAATTCTTGAAAAAGTTATCTATAACCAATTACTAGAATATGTCGAGCAATGCAACTTAATTACTGAGCGTCAGTCAGGTTTTAGAAAAGGGTACAGTTGTGAAACTGCTATTCAGTATGTCTTAGATAATTGGAAATGTGCTTACGATAGCGACAAATGTATAGTTGCCGTGTTCTTAGACCTACAACGGGCATTTGAGACCATTGATCGTGTGAAATTGTTGGTAAAGCTTGAGAGTGTGGGTATTACAGGGAGAGTTTTGAGTTGCTTCAGAAGTTATTTGTATGATAGAAAACAGCAAGTTAGAATAAATGGAAGATTGTCTAAAGCTTGAGGAGTGAATGTGGTGTACCTCAAGGAAGTGTGTTGGGACCTCTCTTATTTTTATTATACATCAATGATATTGTCAATATTACCAATGATAGTGATGATATTGAATTACATTTGCTTGCTGATGACACGTTGGCATATGGTTCATCAGATAACATTGAAACACTTTTACAACATATGAATCGGACAATGCAAAAAATAGAAACATATTGTCGTAACAACATCCTAAGTATCAATAAAGCTAAGACTAAATACATGATAATCGCAAAAGAGAATGTTAAGAAAAATGTAATTTCTTTAAATTATAGCCTTTATATGGGTACTGATATATTGGAATGTGTAACGAAGATGCGATATCTTGGTGTAATTATTGATGAAAAACTTACTTTTAAAGAGCACTGTAACTCAATAATGTCCAAAATATGTTATAGTGTTAATAATCTGGCTAGGTGTGCTGACGGATTGTCGATCTGGTCGAGGTTGGTGGTCTATAATACCATTGTTCTATAATTACTGTGCAACCATTTTGTACTTACTGCAGCAGAATGAAATTAACCGCCTTCAAAAAATGCAGAATAGGGCAATGAGAATTATTTTGCAGCGTAATAAATATACTCCAATTAGAGAAATGCTAA
The DNA here is from genome assembly GCA_963576565.1 of Aspidapion aeneum. Taxonomy (NCBI): domain Eukaryota; kingdom Metazoa; phylum Arthropoda; class Insecta; order Coleoptera; family Brentidae; genus Aspidapion; species Aspidapion aeneum. The sequence goes on from OY755040.1 coordinate 97,153,809, forward strand.
AACAGTTATAGTGGTTGCCAGTGGAGGAGTATTTTAGATATAATGTATTGGTCTTCATTTTTAAGATTAAAATAGGTAATGATCCCTCTTACCTCTGCAGAAAAATAACATTAAGTAATCAAGTGCATTCACATTATACGCGCCAACAAAATGATTTTTACATCCCACATAGAAATAAAAAATCAGCAACAAATTCAGTTTTCTTTAAGGGCCTTGATGAATTTAATAAACTTCCATCTGAAATAAAAGCTGTTCCAACAATGAAAAATTTTAAGAAAATCCTAAAAATTTATCTTCTAAAAAAATTAAGTATTCTTAATGAACATATTCCGTAAACCTCTTCTTTCTTTTTTGTTTGTTATTGATAAGTGTTTTAATATTTTGGTTAGTGATCTTGCGTTAATATTTTTATGATTTTTTATAGCTGGCTATTATTTCCTGTTTTATCGGTTTTATTAATTTTAACCTAAATAATATTTTTTAAGTTAAGAACATTTAATTAGTGATTTTGTCTTATTGGTGATTTGATGTTTTTATTTTGTTTATATGATTTCCTTTATAATCAGTAGTTTCCTGTATAATGACGTTTTTTTTTTAATCAAGATATAATATTTACATTTCTGTTTTTTATAACTAGCGTTTTTTGCTAAATAAATGGTTGATATATATAGACAGTCTATTCATTAATTGTTTGTATGACCTATAGTCTCAGGAATTGAGCTACAGGGTGATATTGAAATTAGGGGATTTTTTCATCCCGTATGTGAATTTATAAACATTTCATTGACCAGGGTTAGGGGCTCAGGTCGATTTGATTATATTAACTAATAAATATTAGTACCAAAATCCTGAGAATATAGGTCATACAAACAATTAATGGATAGACTGTCTATCGTGTTGCTAACTATTTTTTACAAACGAAATCTCCTGACATTGTTGTTGTGATAGACTGTTTAACGTGTTCCTAACTATTTTTTGCAACCGAAATCTTCTGACATTGTTGTTTTTTAAAAATGTGATTTTTAAAAAAATTTACTAATAATTTTAATATCACCCTGTAGCTCAATTCCTGAGACTATAGGTGATACACCCAGTTAATAGTACGCCTGTTTAACGTGTTTGTAACTATTTTTTGCTAACGAAATGTTCTAACATTGTTGTTTTTAAAAAATGTGATTTTCAGACAATTTTACTGCCAATTTCGATAAAACCCTGTAGCTCAAATTCCTGAGAAAATAGGTCATACAAACAATTAATGGATAGACTGTTTAACGTGTTCCTAACTATTCTTTGCCAACGAAATCTTCTGACATTGTTGTTTTTTAAAAATGAGATTTTTAGAAAATTTTACTACTTATTTTGATATCACCCTGTAGCTCAATTCCTGAGACTATAGGTGATACAAACAGTTAATAGTACGACTGTTTAACGTGTTCCTAACTATTTTTTGCAACCGAAATCTCCTGACATTGTTGTTTTTTAAAAATCTGATTTTTTTACTACTAATTTCGATATCACCCTGTAGCTCATTTCCTGAGACTATAGGTGATACATTCAGTTAATAGTACGACTGTCTAACGTGTTTGTAACTATTTTTTGCCAACGAAATCTTCTGACATTGTTGTTTTTTAAAAATGTGATTTTTAGAAAATTTTAGTATCAATTTCGATATCACCCTGTAGCTCAATTCCTGAGAAAATAGGTCATACAAGCAATTAATGGATACACTGTTTAACGTGTTCCTAACTATTTTTTGCCAACGAAATCTTCTGACATTGTTGTTTTTTAAAAATGTGATTTTTAGAAAATTTTACTACCAATTTCGATATCACCCTGTAGCTCAATTCCTGAGAAAATAGGTCATACAAACAATTAATGGATAGACTGTTTAACGTGTTCCTAACTATTTTTTGCCAACGAAATCTTCTGACATTGTTGTTTTTTAAAAATGTGATTTTTAGAAAATTTTACTACTAATTTTGATATCACCCTGTAGCTCTATTCCTGAGAATATAGGTGATACACACAGTTAATAGTAAGACTGTTTAACATGTTCCTAAATATTTTTTGCAACCGAAATCTCCTAACATTGTTGTTTTTTAAAAATCTGATTTTTAGAAAATGTTACTACTAATTTCGATATCACCCTGTAGTTCAATTCCTGAGACTATAGGTGATAAAAACAGTTAATGGTACGACTGTTTAACGTGTTCCTAACTATTTTTTGCAAACAAAATCTCCTGACATTGTTGTTTTTTAAAAATGTGATTTTTAGAAAATTTTACTACTAATTTCAATATCACCCTGTAGCTCAATTCCTGAGACTATATGTGATACAAACAGTTATCGGATAGACTGCTTAACGTGTTCCTAACTATTTTTTGCAACCGAAATCTTCTGACATTGTTGTTTTTTAAAAATGTGATTTTTAGAATATTTCACTACTAATTTTGATATCACCCTGTAGCTCAATTCCTGAGACTATAGGTGATACAAACAGTTAATAGTACGACTGTTTAACGTGTTCCTAACTATTTTTTGCAACCGAAGTCTCCTGACATTGTTGTTTTTAAAAAATATGATTTTTAGAAAATTTTACTACTAATTTTGATATCACCCTGTAGCTCAATTCCTGAGACTATAGGTGATACAAACAGTTAATAGTACGACTGTTTAACGTGTTCCTAACTATTTTTTGCAACCGAAATCTCCTGACATTGTTGTTTTTTAAAAATCTGATTTTTAGAAAATTTTACTACTAATTTCGATATCACCCTGTAGTTCAATTCCTGAGACTATAGGTGATAAAAACAGTTAATGGTACGACTGTTTAACGTGTTCCTAACTATTTTTTGCAAACGAAATCTCCTGACATTGTTGTTTTTTAAAAATGTGATTTTTAGAAAATTTTACTACTAATTTCAATATCACCCTGTAGCTCTATTCCTGAGCTGATACACCCAGTTAATAGTATGACTGTTTAACGTGTTTGTAACTATTTTCTGCCAACGAAATCTTCTGACATTGTTGTTTTTTAAAAATGTGATTTTTAGAAAATTTTACTACCAATTTCGATATCACCCTGTAGCTCAATTCCTGAGAAAATAGGTCATACAAACAATTAATGGATAGACTGTTTAACGTGTTTCTAACTATTTTTTGCCAACGAAATCTTCTGACATTGTTGTTTTTTAAAAATGTGATTTTTAGAAAATTTTACTACTAATTTTGATATCACCCTGTAGCTCAATTCCTGAGAATATAGGTGATACACACGGTTAATAGTACGACTGTTTAACAGGTTCCTAACTATTTTTTGCAACCGAAATCTCCTGACATTGTTGTTTTTTAAAAATCTGATTTTTAGAAAATGTTACTACTAATTTCGATATCACCCTGTAGTTCAATTCCTGAGACTATAGGTGATAAAAACAGTTAATGGTACGACTGTTTACCGTGTTCCTAACTATTTTTTGCAAACAAAATCTCCTGACATTGTTGTTTTTTAAAAATGTGATTTTTAGAAAATTTTACTACTAATTTCAATATCACCCTGTAGCTCAATTCCTGAGACTATAGGTGATACAAACAGTTAATGGATAGACTGTTTAACGTGTTCCTAACTATTTTTTGCAAACGAAATCTTTAGAAATTGTTGTTTTTTAAAAATGTGATTTTTAGAAAATTGTACTACTAATTTCGATATCACCCTGTAGCTCAATTCCTGAGACTATAGGTGATACAAACAATTAATGGTACGACTGTTTAACGTGTTCCTAACTATTTTTTGCAAAGGAAATAACCTTGACATTGTTGTTTTTTAAAAATGTGATTTTTAGAAAATTTTACTACTAATTTAAATATCACCCTGTAGCTCATTTCCTAAGAATATAGGTCATACAAACAATTAATGGATAGACTGTTTAACGTGTTCCTAACTACTTTTTGCAAACGAAATCTCCTGACATTGTTGTTTTTTAAAAATGTGATTTTTAGAAAATTTTACTACTAATTTCGATATCACCCTGTAGCTTAATTCCTGAGAAAATAGGTTATACAAACAATTAATGGATAGACTGTTTAACGTGTTCCTAACTATTTTTTGCCAACGAAATCTTTTGACATTGTTGTTTTTTAAAAATGTGATTTTTAGAAAATTTTACTACTAATTTCGATATCACCCTGTAGCTTAATTCCTGAGACTATAGGTGATACAAACAGTTAATGGTACGACTGTTTAACGTGTTCCTAACTATTTTTTGCCAACGAAATCTTCTGATATTGTTGTTTTTTAAAAATGTGATTTTTATAAAATTTTACTACTAATTTCGATATCACCCTGTAGCTCAATTCCTGAGAATATAGGTCATACAAACAAATAATGGATAGACTCTTTAACGTGTTCCTAACTATTTTTTACAATCGAAATCTCCTGACATTGTTGTTTTTTAAAAATGTGATTTTTAGAATATTTTACTACTAATTTCAATATCACCCTGTAGCTTAATTCCTGAGACTATGGGTGATACAAACAGTTAATAGTACAACTGTTTAACGTGTTCCTAACTATTTTTTGCAAACGAAATCTCCTGACAATGTTGTTTTTTAAAAATGTGATTTTTAGAAGATTTTACTACTAATTTCAATATCACCCTGTAGGTCATACAAACAAATAATGGTACGACTGTTGAACGTGTTCCTAACTATTTTTTGCAAACGAAATATCCTGACATTGTTGTTTTTTAAAAATGTGATTTTTTGAAAATTTTACTAATAATTTCAATATCACCCTGTAGCTCAATTCCTGAGACTACAGGTGATACAAACAGTTATTGGATAGACTGCTTAACTTGTTCCTAACTATTTTTTGCAACCGAAATCTTCTGACATTGTTGTTTTTTAAAAATGTGATTTTTAGAAAATTTTACTACTAATTTCGATATCAGCCTGTAGCTCAATTCCTGAGACTATAGGTGATACAAACAGTTAATGGATAGACTGCTTAACGTGTTCCTAACTATTTTTTGCCAACGAAATCTTCTGACATTGTTGTTTTTTAAAAATGTGATTGTTATAAAATGTTAATACTAATTTCGATATCACCCTGTAGCTCAATTCCTGACAATATAGGTCATACAAACAATTAATGGATAGACTGTAAAACATTTTCCTAACTATTTTTGGCAAACCAAATCTCCTGACATTGTTGTTTTTTAAAAATGTGATTTTTAAAAATTTTACTACTAATTTCGATATGACCCTGTAGCTCAATTCCTGAGATTATAGGTGATACAAACAGTTAATGGTACGATTGTTTAACGTGTTTCTAACTATTTTTTGCCAACGAAATCTTCTGACATTGTCGTTTTTTAAAAATGTGATTTTTAGAAAATTTTACTACTAATTTTAATAAAACTCTGTAGCTCAATTCCTGAGAAAATAGGTCATACAAACAATTAATGGAGAGACTCTTTAACGTGTTCCCAACTGATATTTTTTGAAAACGAAATCTCCTGACACTGTTGTTTTTTAAAAATGTGATTTTTAGAAAATTTCACTACTAATCTAAATATCACCCTGTAGCTCAATTCCTGAGACTATAGGTGATACAAACAGTTAATAGTACGACTGTTTAACGTGTTCCTAACTATTTTTTCCAAGCGAAATCTCCTGACATTGTTGTTTTTAAAAAATGTGATTTTTGGAAAATTTTACTACTAATTTTGATATCACCCTGTAGCTCAATTCCTTAGACTATAAGTGATACAAACTGCCAATGGATGTGTTTATACAGATATAAATAAATATAAAAATACAAATAATTTGCTGTCTATTCAGTCAGATAAAAATAAAGATTAAAATAAATTTATAATACTGTTTCTGCTAAGTAAAATAAAAATGAATGGTAAAAGTTGACCAACTTTTTATTTTTATAGGTATTTATCTGATTCTGCATAAGACCTATAAAGTTTCCCATAGAGTCACCTTTTATTTTTATTTTCATGTTTTTTTTTATTTTTATTTGTATATTATCAACCTGTTTTTGTCAAAGACTGCTGATATATTACACATTGTTAATAACTTAATTTTCACCCTAATAGTGATAGTTCGTTTGGATTTGTGGTAGGTCAGTGGTAAAAGTCATACCGCTCGCGTGATTGTTCGTTGTTTTTGCTTTTGTTTTCAAAATGGAAATATATACCATCAATTATATAATTAACTGTGCAAATTTAAATACGTTGGCATATGAATTTCAATTACAAATAAAATCTTTAGGGCTACATAGACCGGACCTAAAATTTACCCAAAATTTTAGTGAAAGTAGAATGTATCAAAGTAGATTAAACGCCTTAGCTATGTGTTCAATTGAAAGAAAATTGTTGACTACGGACAATTTTAATAAACTTATCATTGAGTACTTTGCGCATGTAAAAGAAAGGTGAATAGACTTTATCTATAAACAAATAAACTAAAAATTACACCAAGTAGCTGCCTGTTTGGAAAATGGTAAAATAAAATTGTTTAAGGCAAGTTTTCTTATCTCGTGTTCCATGCAATTTAAATTTCTGCCTTCTTAATTTATAACGTCACCAGCCGCCACTTTTATTACGCTACGTATAAAAAACGCCTGTAGGCAATTCGTCGGCACTTATTTTCGAGAATTTTTTAGTACAATTTTTTTAAAATCATTTAAACTAATTTCTTGACATAAGTGATATTAAAATAATAACCTAGTATTAGAAAAGTGAGGCACATACAGGTTCAAGTCGCACTTTACACATAGTTGTTATAGTAGCTTGTAGCGTCCAAAAAAGTGCATGATTTGTTTTTACTTTGATTAACACCCCGCCGAATTCTGGGCATAAAATAAAATAACGAATACACGCAAGCATGTGATACACCCATTTTTGCGCTCCTGAAGTTTAACCTTTTTTGGTGGGAAAAAGTACACCGATTTTTGTAATTTTTTCGCAGTAGTGAGTTATGAATATCTCCTGCATGGTGATGTAATTAAATTTCCAGAAAGCAGCTGCCAAAGGTAATAATTTGATTAAAATTAATCCTTATCACTTATAACAAAAAAATGCCTACTTGCGAAGAATGCCAAGATACGATAAGCTCGAGAAATAAAAAGGTTTTTTGTAGCCAATGCAAAAACCTTATCATTCCAACTGTGTTCATGAATCCGAGAACCTAGTTACTTTGTTGGCGGAGATCCCCGGTCTTTCCTGGCGATGTGATCGCTGTGTTGCCGATTGTATTACATTGAATCAGCAGGAAATAAAAAACCTAATAGAAAGCAAAGTTCAAGAAGCGTTACAAGCTCTCAACACTACCCTCGAAAGCCTAAAATTCGACATTATGAATAACCACCTGCGCAATCCAAGCAAAAAAAGTACTCAGAAATTCTTAAAAATAACACTCAGCCTGCCGTCCTGATCAAGCCTAAAAATGAATCTCAAACAAACGATCAAACTAAAAAAGCGCTTCTAGAGAACATCAACCCTGTGGAAGAAAATTTTGCCTTTACGAAAATCAAGCACACAAGCAAAGGTGGAGTCCTTATTGCCTGCAAAAATTCGGAGGATAAGAACAGATTTAAAACCCCAGCAGAGGAAAATTTATCCGAAGTCTTTGTAGGGTATGATAGCTGCACAGTCTATGACGGTCTTACTATTCCGCGTTGTTTTAACTGTAACGAATTTTACCACTCATCTAAAAACTGCGAAAAAACTGTCTCTTGTCCAAGATGTGGCAAAATTCATGACGTTAAAGACTGCAAATCTGATAACCTACAGTGCACCAACTGCATAAAACTTAAAAAGGAGGTATGGGATACTAATAAATGCACTGCATATAAAAACGCAATAACTAGACTGCAAAAAAACATCATGCAACAATAGCAAACAAATCTCCCACCTAAATCAGATTCCGTTGATTTTTCACTTTATTACCAGAACTGTCAGGGACTTAGAAGTAAAACTGGCAACCTCTTACTTTCAACGTATACATGCGACTATGATGTGATTTCATTCACTGAAACTTGGCTGGTTCCTGACATTTCTGATAGAGAGTTTATGAACACTAATTTTAACGTTTACCGCCTTGATAGAGATAGAAAGACAACAGGCCTGACAAGGGGTGGGGGTGTTCTTTTAGCGGTTAATAACATGTTGCAATCTTCTCAAGTTATTTTTCCTACATCAATAATTACACTGATTCCCAGGTTTGCGGACATTGTTGGAGTAAAAATCCATTTTCAGAAATCATTCATATATATTTTCACAATATACATACAACCTCCGGTACGCCCCACGGATATAGAGAGTATTCTCGACTTTTTTATTGCACTTGATATTATTCCTAACAACAAAGTTATAATCCTCGGTGACTTTAATGTCCCGCAATATGCGAACTTTCTAGACTTCCAAAATAAACACCAATTTACTGACACTCTGGTAATTAAATTAAATGACTTTATGAGCATATTTCAACTGACGCAGATGAACTATCAGCGAAACTCGATAAATCGAATCCTTGACTTAGTTTTACAGAAAGATGTTAACCTAATATGCACAAGAGCAACTGACGTACTGGTTCGTGAACATGACGACCATCCGGCTCTAAATGTTCACGTTACCGGACTGGCTGAAGAAACTAATCTGTCTAATATTAATTCACAAACAGTATACAACTTTCGAAGGGCTAATTTTCCAGCTTTATATCTGCAACTCTCGAACACAGACTGGGGTTTTTTGAATGACTTTGAGGATTTAGACCAAATGAGTCAGCAACTATACATATACATTTACGGTATTTTTGAAAAACTGGTTCCAAAATATTCAAAAAATGCCAAAAAGCGGCAGTTTCCTCCTTGGTTTACGCCCGATATCATTAAAAATATATATAAAAAAGAAAGGCTGCGAAAAGTAAATAAAGAAAATCCAAATCCTGACACCTACCGAGAATTTAGTCAATTAAGAGCATATTTAAAACTAGAAATAAAAAAACTACACCTGGAATTCATACATACCGCTGAAAATAACATAAAGAGCGATCCCTCAAAATTCTGGTCTTTCATAAACAGCCAAAAAACAACGTCATCAATTCCTAGCGTAATGTACCACGATAACACTGAATATGACTCTATGCAATCCATTCGCAGGGTTTTTCAGACTATTTTAAGAGCGTTTTTAACGACAACCCCGTACAACCTCCTCAGAATCACACGACGAATAATAATTCCCCCTGTATTTGCATAACAGATTTCTCAAATACGGAAGTTGAAAATGCTCTTGGAAAGCTTAAACCTAAATTAACAGCGGGTCCAGACTCCATACCAAGCTTTATTATACGAGATTGCGCCTCCATTCTCGCGGTTCCCTTGTGTAAATTATATAACAAATGCCTCAGTGAGTCGAGAATACCCTCCTCGTGGAAGGTCAGCAAAGTGTGTCCCATTTTTAAATCTGACAATAAATCTTATATTAAAAATTACAGACCTATAACTATAATTAACAACTTTTTGAAAGCCTTTGAATTTCTCTTGCATAAGTCTATCTACCCCTCTGTGAATAATATTTTATCACCTAATCAACACGGCTTCATTAAAGGACGTTCTACTGTTACCAATCTTCTGTCTATAACACAAACCATTTCTCAAACTATTCACGCAGGTCAACAGCTCGACGTCATATAAACAGATTTTTCTAAGGCGTTCGAGAGACTTGACACCGGCGTGCTCTTAACAACCTTAAAAAATTTCGGTTTTAACATACCATTATTAAACCTAATAAAATCTTGCTTAAGCAACAGACGCCAACACGTGTATGTAAATGGTGTTAGGTCTGCCGAATACCTTGTCAGCTCCGGCGTACCACAGGGCTCTGTGCTGGGACCTCTTTTTTTCGACATCTTCATAGATGGTTTGGGAAGGGGCCTCGGTTCATCCAGCCTTTCATATGCTGACGATTTTAAAACATTCAGAGTAATAGGTGACGTCTCTGACTGTATAGCTCTTCAAAATGATCTAAATGCAATCCAGAATTGGTGCGTTCAAAACGGCCTACCTCTTAACATTGCTAAATGCAAAGTAATGACGTACACAAATGAAACTACATATCTAACGTATGACTATGCTATAAATGGCCAAGTCCTGGAGAGGCCGGAAACCATACGCGACCTAGGAGTAATTTTTGACAAGAAACTATCATTCTCTTCTCATATTGAAGATATTACATCAGCTGCATCGAGAATGTACGGTTTCATTGTTCGCATCTCAAAAGAATTAACTAACATCTCAGCGCTCAAGAGTCTTTACTTTGCTTATATTAGATCAAAGCTCGAATATGCGTCTATTGTCTGGAATCCACATCAAATTAACCAAATAGAAGACCTCGAGATAATTCAAAGGCGTTTCTTAAAATTTTTATCCTTTAAAGTAGATGGAACCTATCCCGCTCAAGGAATCCCTCAAAACCAACTTCTCGCCAGATTCGATATTCCATCTCTAAACAGCAGAAGACAGTACGCATCTCAGGCAACCTTACATAAAATTTTAAACAATCAAATAGACTGTGCAGACTTATTAGCCCAACTAAACTTCATAATCCCGCGCCAGGGATCGAGACAACTATCCACTTTCTATCTGCCAACGCCTAGACTAAATGTTTTAAAGTATTCACCGCTTTATACAATGTGCGACATTTGTAACAATACTCCAGCTATCGATATATTTAATACCAATTTAAAACAGCTCAGAAATACGCACTTGCAAAATAATGCCTAAAAGTCCAACCTATTCTTGTACATCTAATTAATGCTTAAGACTACCTTTACTTGTATGCTACTTTTATTATATATTTATGTAACTCTCATTTATTCCTGTCATTGTAATTGGGTTCGCCCGTAATGATATGGTAAATAAAAATAAAAATAAATAAAATAAAAATGGAAGAACTTGGTCAGGTCAGGAAGGTTAAAAAGTAATGAAGAAAACTATGCAGCTACCTAGGCAAAAATCAACAAGAGGTTATAGGTAGTTAATGAAGAGGAAAATAACTATAAATAAGATAGATAATTCAAAAAGGACTGTAAACTTGAAGAGCATTCCAAGTATAAGGAAAGGCTGAAATCCGTAAGAAAAAGTAACCGTTTTAGGTTAGCTGCACCGCCTAACTGGGTTTAAGCACATTATTAAATCCAAGCGGGTCTTTTACGATTAAAAACCAGTCCCAAGCTGTCAATCATTTTGACAAGCGCTGCCGAGGTGAAAAGGGACAGGACAATAAAATTGCAGGGATTTGAATGATATAATGCTAATCCCAATGTACAAACACTCGAAATAAATCCTCCGATAACAATTTCGGGGTAGATGCTTTCTTTTGAATATAATTGTGTCGGATTTTTTAGCCGTTGAAATGCGACCGCATTAAAATCAACAATGAGGACGGGTCTCTTGTGACAGGCAAGCCTACATAAAAATACACCTAATCTTGTCATTCAGTCACTCAAAATAAGCTTAAGAGCAGCAGTTGCTACACGGTATTGTAATGCGGATTCCAGGTTTTGTTGAGCTAATACGAATAGAAGCACATCTATTATTAAATAGAATAATAAACTAAATGATTTACAATATCATGTATTTGTTTTCTAAAGCAAAATTTTCAAAAATGAGTCCTTATATACACATATCCTTGTCTACCAAAAATAAATTGAAAAATTATTGAAAAACTTCAGGATGTACCCAAGTTTACGATTGAATATAAAAATGACGAATAAAATATGAATCACATACAACCTACAATTAATAACATTCGTGTATCATATTGAAATCAGGCAATATGTATATCCTGGTAAAGAAAATAAGAACCCGCTAGTTGGAAGAAAGTCCAATTTAATCAATCAAAACAAGTTACTAACTGCTTTATAGACAAATACCAAAACCAGCATGGATATGCCGAGGTTGTACTTCAGAGCGTCACATACTAGTTATAAAGAGATTTTAAAATAAAGTAAATACTAAAAATTATTGCGAATGCACTTTGGTACGTCCAAAATAGTGGCTTTCATAAGGACCTAAAAATCGAAACTGTAGCAGATACTATAAAAATATTTGCAAAAAACCATGATAGACTATATTGACGTGTTAATCTGGAGGCAATTGACTATCTAGACAATACAATTCAAAGACTAAAAAGCGTGAAGCCGTTTGAGATAGTAAACTAAATACAATAAATAATACAAAATAATTCTAAAAACACAAAAAAGAAGTGATTTTCATGTAAAGCAAAGCGGGGAGAACTGAAAGTTGAAATATAAGTTTAAATTTTTCTTTAATAGCAAAATAACTTCAAATAAAACTGTTAATTTGTTCTATTGGCTAGAGAGTAACACAATCAATACAGAAATACAATCGAGAGTATTTCTCTTAAATGGAAATACACCCTAAGGCAGGATCCGTTAATATTTTGTGTTTTATTTCGTTTTTTTAATATTAGATATCAGAAACACCCGTTTTTTAATTAGAACCGCATTTTATTTTCTCACAATAATGGTGTGTACCTCTACCACTCAATATGGTTGAAGTTAAATATAAAGCTTGGCGCAAATAAATCACTTTGCTATAAGTTGTGGATTGAGGCCTCCTAATGGTTGTCGTCTACTACTATTGCTCTGGTAGCTTTATCTATAGCTAATAAAGAAGTAATAACAAAAATAAATTGGTAAAAAAAATTTAAGTCACAAGCTTTTATAAAATGCACTAAAAATTCAAAAATAATTTTCTTACTTTCTAATATTATCATAATAATAAAAGCGATGGCCGACTGATGGAAATTTTGACGATGTTAGCACGATAAGATATCCGTATCAATTAAATATCACTATTTGCAAGAATCAATCTAGCAGAAAAATGCAGAGGTACCAAACCTAACCAACCCGACCCCAGCACTTCTCTGACATAGGTATGGCAATGGCATAACATTGCGGCACATCAAACATATCTTTGATGACCTGCTATGTTGAATATTTTTAAGTGTTTACATCACATATTTAGATTAATTTATGCTTTGATTTTTTTGTTAATGTTGTATTGTCATGGGACCACTATGTGTGTACCAAATTTCATCAAAATCGGATAATGGGAAGTGTGTCAAAAACGCTTCACGAGATTTGATAGTTAGACAGAACATCTGAAGCTAAATAAAAGCTTGTAATTACTTCCAAGATTTAGAAGAACAAATCAGGGACATAGAGCTTGGCGGGCTTGTGAAATGTGGCTGGTTTAATTGAGCACTCAAGCTTTGTCCTTTATATCCACACAGAAAGGGTGAATTTTATTTTCGTGAAACTATTTTGATGCACAATTGATATATCATCCTTTTTTTGGACAAAACCTAATTTTCGCTGTCACAGACTTTTAATATCAACAAAACTAATCATTCTAAGTCAGAAACCTCTTAAAGTCCCCAATTAATTAGTAGCAACCAACAAAAGAAAATTACATAAAAATGTCCCGGCGATAACGTGTCACTAAAAGTTTGTCCAGTTTTTAAATTCAAATATGGCCTTTAAATTGATGGAGCTATTACTGAAAGTTATATTTTATAAAAAATTGTTTCTAGATTTGTAAACATAGACGTTAATAAATAAATAAATAAAAAATAAAATAACTTATCTCAAGAAATCTGTCCCGGGTGGTAACAGCCAATTTTTCTACAAAGAAAATTATTTCCACGTGACAACTTAGAGTTTTAGTATGAAGAGAAGTCGAGGGTTATAGAGGACCGCGACGAACAATATCTGAGAGTTTTTCAATTATTGATAATAAATCGTTTTGTGTATCTTTAACGTGAATTATCTTACGTATAACCTTTGATAAAGGTCTAACTTAATTAAAGTAATAAAACTACATTTTGCCAAAGAAAACCGTTGAAATCTTGAAACTAAAAAAAAAAGTTGTGTCATAAATTAGCTTTGCCGGAAAATGCTAAAATTTAAAGAAATTTTCATATGGGCATTTTTCTCAAAAGTGTACATTTTCAAGAATAAAAAAGTTGAAATTTTACCTAACAAAAATATGTTTTAAAACCACACCAACTAAAAGTATGAATATTTTATTTTGCAGTGGTGGCAATATTCAAAAATGTAGGGCTGGCAGAAATAGGCAAAATTGAGGCAGAAACAAAAAAACATGGGAATAATGTCAATCCTGTCTCCAAACTTTCTGTTCTTGTTTTTATATTTTGAATTAGTTTATCTGGATTAGAGTAGTCAAATATATATTTTTTAATAATTTTGCAAAAAAAAAATTCAAAACAAACACAAAAATACCGATTTGTCTGAAGTTATGTAGTTTTAAAGCAGTAAAAAATTCGAAATTAAAATAAATCAAACTTTACTTTCCAACTGCGTCAAAATCTTTATCAAAATGAAAACCTTTCAGAATATCGACTTATTTATTTAAAGAAATTATGAAAAATAGTGTAATTTCAACAAAACTGGAGTGGGACAGCATTGACAAATCGGCACAGGATTGACTTATTTTGACAAAAATGGTACAAAATTAATTAAATTTACCATAGCATCTTCTTTTAAAACTAATTTTTATTTATTTTTAAAGAAACTTTTGTACAAAACATTGTTAAAACCTTAAAAAGAAATCATATTTCGTGACAACAAACTTACATAACTTGAATAAAAACTTTGCTTAAACTTTAAAATACTTGCGAAAATAAATAGGTATATAAATTTGAATAACATGTTTAAGCGCATATCCTAAGTTTGTACTATGTCATCTTAGCCCTTTCGGGCCAGTCAAATTTATTTCCGCCAATATTATATAAAAACTTTACTATGTAGTTCAAATTGTCGTAAACGGCTTCAGTAATTTACCCCACAAAATCGAAGTGGAGCATGGTACCTAAAAATACAAAATATTGCACACATTTTCGGTAAAAAATGTAATTTCTTTAAGTTTTTTATTACTTAATTTAATTTTAAGTCTAAATTGCAATTATTTGGAAAAAATAATATTTTTCAACGAGCGTGCGAAAAATGTCATTTGTGCCGAAAATAAACTTTCGAAGTTTTTCCGCACAAAAATATTATTTTGATTATAAAATATGGCGCTTGGTGTAAATAATCAGTTGTTATTGCATAGTGTCAAGCATTGCATATTTACAATTAATTATAATATAAATAAGTAAATAACGGAAGATTTGGAATAAGAACTATTTTCACTTTATTTTCTTTACGCTCGTAGAAAAACAATTGTTTCTAATACTTGCAGTAACCTATTTTTCCGCACCTAATTGTTTGACAGAACTGCGGGCAGAAAAGTCGGTTTTCTGCATTTGTTAGGAAAATAGCTATTTTACCTATATTTTTCTCGTTTTTCCTTTTGCTCATATCTTTCTTTCTTTTCTTTCTTTGTTTTTCTGGTTAAAAGGAGTTTAGGGGATTCTGCGTGCAAAAAATCGGTTTTCTGCACTTCTTAGAAAATAGCTATTTTACCAATCTCTTTCTCGTTTTTTTTTTGCTCATATCTTTCTTTTCTGTATTTGTTTTTTGTTAAAGTAGAAACGGTTTTGTGGATTCCATAGGTAGGTTTGAAGAATTACCTATTTTCCTTCCATTGTTGGAAGTGCTATCTGCTTACCTTGTTGAAATTTCCTAGCATCATACCTACATAAAAAGAATAAATGTTGCAAACTTTATCTACAAAACAAGATATTATTTTATCTTACTATTTGTGTGGTTTTGTTAAAATTACCGATCTTTATGATTTGTTTTCTTCTGTTAATATTTTTCTCATTCTTTTTTCTTTCTTTCGTCAAATGTTTAAATCAATCCTTGTACATTGAACCTACACATATTTTTTTAAAGAACCATTCATTTTTCTACAAAAAATACGTGTGTTTTACTAGTTTTTGTCAATTCTGTCCCACACTGTCAATCATGTCCCAACTAAAAAATGATAAAATTGGGACACAATTGACAGGGACAGGGTTGACGTTTTGTAGTTATTTTAATTCTACAAGTAAAATGAGACTATGGATCCTAATAAAACACGTTTTTCCAACAACGGCTTTACTTACCTTTTCATAAAAATTGTATTAAACACCAATAAGATTTGACACAAAAAGTGTACGGCACCAACAGGATTGACGTATAATTAATTTTTTACAGTATTTTTGTTACTTTTGCCAGCAAAAATGACCATAAATTTTTAAACGACAACCTCTTGTTTTGTTTTCATTTGACAGACTTTAATTATTTTAAGTATATTCAAGCCATAGACGAATGACAGAGATAGACCAGACACTTACACACGGTGGGAGTTGTATTACTAAATCGGCCCAGTATACCAGGGTGTCGTGCACGAATCAGCGCCTCTCCAACTTTGTGCACCGTACTAAAAATTTACAGGGGGATTTGAAACAATATAACGCTTGCGCAGTTTGTCTCTAAGCTACAGGATGGCTTTTCAAATTATTGTATACCGGATGCTCGTAGCCATCAATGAAATCGTTCTCCAATCAAGCTACATCTTTTAATATAGTGTTTTGAACAGTTTTTATCAAATTAAATTTTAACACTAAACAACTCATTCTACTCGTCAATTACATAGATTTAAATTTAAACGATGCGCGCTGATAAGAATGAGTTATTTTGTGTCAAAGCTCAATTTGCTTAAAAAGACTCTATAAACACCAATCAATAAGGAAGCTTAATCAAAGAATGTTTAAATTAATGACTACTAGCAATAAAAAAAAGGAAAGTTAAATTTTTATTAAATTTATTAGGTTTAAAAGTTTGTTTCCCATTCATTTAGGTACATAAATTTCCTTGAGAAGCTAATTTTCTAGTTAAAAAAAGGCTTTTTGACGGTTATTCTACAGTAATTTCCTTTTTATTAGTGCATAGAAAATATTTACACATTCTACATTCACTTAAATTAATAATGTATACTTTTACAATGCTTTATACATAATAATGTTGCAAATATAGGTTTCTATAAAAGGAAATTTTTTTAATTATTTTTTCATGAAAAATAAAAAAATGTAACGTAAGCCTTATAAAGTAAAGTGAATATTGCCGGTTATTCATTTAATTAAACAAGATCCGGCATAATGATTTCACACATTTTGCACTGCCACTGTGCCTGAATCACTGAAGAGAGGGGAAGCTTAGCGTAGTTGGTTGGTAGCTCGCGGCTTGCCATTACCTTGCCATCGTGCCTTCGTTATCGAGACATTAAGCACAAGTAGGTAACGAATCTGTTATTACGACACAAAGAACTTTTAGTACTCACTTCGTACTTGGTAGACATGTTTTAGTTCTCTCTCTGAACACTATTCCCGAACCATTGACGAATTGAAAGCAGCAATACACCAAGAAATTACAGGAATATCGCTTTAGAGTTACTGCACGAGTGAAACTTTCAGAAATCAGCTTCGACTGTGTACCGAAAAAAATGAAATATAAATAGCATTTACAATGGCGTTTTTATTGTGGGAGATCATTCTGCCGGACCCTGTATATAAGTATAGTCAAATAATCTATGTTTTTCCAAATATTAACATTTAAAACTAAACATTTAAAACTCCGTTCAGGTTCAACGTGTCCATCTCACACTATATATTTGTGAATTTCGTCTTTCGTCAAAGTTAGTTTTTTTGCCAAAGTATTTTTTTAAAGTTCCGTTTGGGAATAGCGCTTGCTAACATAGTCTTCGCACCCACGAACACAAAATTGTTTTCTTTTAAATTTCTTAATTACCGATAGGCCACAATTTTGCAAAAAACACTTTTTAAAATAAAGTAAAAAGTCAAAAAATCAGGAAAAACAGCAACCATAAATGAAAAATGAACGTCATATTTTTATCTGTTTTGCCAATGTCAGTCATAATCAAAAACACATACCGAGAGTAGCGGTTAATGTCCATGGCGACAGCACAGAAGTCTGTACATAATATTTTTATACCAGGGGTGACTGTCTGTAATAAGCGCCTCTCGAACTTTGTATTCCGAACTAATGTATACAGGGGGTATGTATAACAGTATTATGACAAGACCGGGGTACTTTCCTTACTATAAATAATTAGTATACTGTGATTCAAGCCATGACCAAGCGACTTAAAGCAAATGGGGACAGGATTGACACAAAACTAAGCGGACAACAGATCTTGTAAATTTCTAAAAATATATATCTTTGGATTTTACTCTTTGTTAAAAAAAATTGTAATAAGCAAGACAACGGAGTAAAATTAATAAAAATGTTAGCGGCAAAATTGGTTTAACAAATTTTTATTTAGGAATAAAGTTAAAATGTCAATTTGACAGGATTAACATTTTTAATTTTACCTGCTAATTTTGTCAAGATTAGCTAACTCTTTGCTTTGCAAAAAAAGCCTCTTTCGGAAATTTTGTCTAATATTAGAATTAAATCAAATTTTATTAGAAATAATTATTCTTGCATCCAAAAAAGTCAGAAAACCCGAAATGTACACTTTTGAGAGAAATGTCCATATCTGTAAGTCGATTTGTCCAAAAATACTATGTGATTTTCACTTTCTCCAATGTCGATTACAAGGATATGAATCATCCTTGCTTCGAACACGTCCTGATAACCTGCAGAATTCGTTTACGCTATTTTTCGATGCTACAGAAATTGTCCTCTGTTACACATCGAGACATTACATTTTTTCTTTGGAATTTAGTTTGGGAAATAGTATATTCTGCCTTGATATTTTTGACCATTATCCATCATTGTAGTTTTGTTTTGTGTTATAAATTTTGTGCTTTTTAATTTGTGTCCCTTCTATAACGTCCATGTCCCTTTTGTAACACCTAAAAGACCTGATATATTTATCAAACTTGCAAGTCCAGTGTTATGTAAAACCAATTTTTTTAAATTTTATGTCGGTCTTTAGAAACAACATAAGTAAAATAATAAATTATTTTTTAGATAATGTGTATTTTATGCATTTTTGAGGAAAAGATAATAGAAATGCCAAATCTCTAAAAAATAGTTTTGAAAAAATATTTTGCTAGTTATTATAATGAAATTACTGAGTTGTGTGGTTTTTTTACTCAGTTTCTTACTAGCTATATTATTGTACGGATATTTTGACACATTTCGTAGAATTTGGGTAACTAATATGGCAAAAATGGGCCCGTTACAGAAGGGGCAAAAAAATGTCTATTCCAACAAAAACTCTTTAATGTAACTCACACATATTATATCTTACTAGCTTTTGGTGACACAAAATAGTCCAAAGTCTGACACGTTCAGTTTATGATTTATTTTTGCTAATACAAAAACGTTTTTTGGTTTTGTTCAGCTGATATTGCATTGCCAGTTAGTCTGCCACCTTACCTAACCTTTTTGTTTGCTTATGCAAGAGCCTAACCTTGTTTCACCCTGTATACCTATCCTCTAATTAAATTTAACCCTAAATATATTCCAGTAGGAAAAAAATCTATTTTCGGTAAGGTGATTACAAAAACCGGTGTCACATCAGATGGGGGATTAAATCTGGAGCGATCAGATTACCGAAGTAGAGAGAAGATGCACGACAAAAAATAATTACTTACCTTAGCGTGATGAAAAGGAACTGCGGGCTTACCAAAATGGAAGAGGGTCTTTGTGTCAAAAGGTTTTGTCGCACCGATGCGTTTCGACAATGTGTAAAAACTTTGTAATGGGAAGGCATCAACGATTACTTCGCGTGGAAAAAAATCGTTTGTGTTGAGGTTTTGAAATTAAAAATCCTAGGGTAAATACGAGATTGGTTTTCTAGATATCATTCGGTTCTGGCTTATAAAGCACTTTAAACACACTGGGCACACATCTGCTGTGGTGCAAAACTAAATTTTCTTCGAATACTAGTTAGTGTTTTGGGTTTTTCAACGTAGAGTTTTTATATATTATAAAAATGCAACACATACAAGATTTAATTGAATAAGATGCTAATATTTTTTTAAAAATCTCTAACCCTTTGATATATACAGGGTGTAAAGGTTTTTAAAAAATCGTCTGTTTTATTAATAAATGTTGATACTGCTCTGTTTTTGTGAAATTTGGTACACACTTTCTATTCTTTGGGAGGCATTTAGGCATTTTTTATGTATAACATGTTTTTTTATTTCGATCGGTGGCCTTCGTGCGAGTATTGCCCTCGGTATTTTTAAAGAAAATAATGGTAAACCACTGTTTTTTTTTAATAAAAATGATTTTTAAATTTTTGTTTTTTATACTTACTATAAATGTTGATTTTTTGCGTTTGACATACAGTTTTTGCAAAAAAAAAATGAAATGTATTCATTTGCATCTTGCTAGAACCCTTAAGAGAACAAACAATTTATTTAAAATACCGAAACAATTCCCGGACGAGAGCCACTGGTCAAAATAAAAAAACATGGCATACATCAGCAAGTGCCTCTTGATGAATAGAAAGTTCGTACCAAATTTCACAAAAAATATCTAGAGAAAGGCTTTTTTTTTTAAATTTGAAGACCATGTATCTCAAAAGTTCTGAAAATTAATTAACCCAAGAGTTACCTTTTTCGATAATAGTATCTTATTCAATAACACTCTGTATAAACTAAACTAAAAATTATGATGGTAGTGATCATATCATCACAAAAACATTTTATGAAAAAAAGCAAACTGCGCCAAAATGGTATTCCGTAAAAAGAATTGAGATAAAAGTAAAGCCAAGTTCTCCAAGACAAATTTCAAAATGAAAGGTTCTTACTAGTTTGGAAATGTTATTTTAAGCTTTGCTATTACAGTCAAACTTCTTTATGTTCAATTTAACACTGTGCTTAAGAGTCATTTGCAGCCGTGTAATAGCCAAGTTTAGAAAAACATTTCCAAACTAGGAAGAATTTTGAAATTTGTATTAGAGAACTTGGCTATATTTTTTTCTTTTTACGAAATACCATTTTCGCGTACTTGGCTTTTTTTACATAAAACGTTTTTGTTATGATTTCACTTCTTTTTTAAAGGGATTGGATAAAATTTAATTTTTAAAGTAGTAAAATATGAGGAATAATGTTAAAATTTTGAGGATTTTTAATTTCCCCATAGTTTTATCATAGTTCCTATCAGCCTTCGAAGGCTTAGGTCTCTAGCATTTCTGGAAGTGGGCAGTGTTAGTTTTACACAACTTTATATTTATAGGGAGGGAAGTAAATTAGAATTTTGGGTTTTTTAAATTTATTTTCTATAGTTTTATCATAGTTTCTATCGGCCTTCCAAAGCTTAGCGCTCTAGCGTTTCTGGAAGTGGGCAATGTTACATTTACATTAGTTAACATTTATAGGGGAGGGAAGTAAATTATTCTTTTGGGCTTTTAAATTTTTTCTATAGTTTTATCCTAGTTTCTTTCAGTCTGACAAAGCTCAGCTCTCTAGCGTTTCTGGAAGTGAGCAATGTTACTTTTATATAATTTTACATGTATAGGGGAAAAAATTAAATTAGAATTTTAGGGTTTTTAATTTTCTCCAGGTGTTTGAACATAACTTCTATTAGTCTGCCAATTTTTAGCTTTGTAACATATCTGAAAGTACAGTAGAATTTTGATGATCTATACATGAGTGAGTGAGTGGCAATTTCGACCTTTTTTGAAATTTCGTAAATACTTAACCTCTTTTATGGAAGTCCATGAAACTTGGAAGAGTTGTTAACTCTATGAAGATCTACGACTGTGCAAAGCTTGAGATTCGTAGCCGATTCCGAATTAGAGTTTTGGATAGGTCAAAAATGGGTTGAAATGTTTCAAGAAAAGATGGTACAGCAGTTGCGCGAACTTGGCGAGGCACTGCCGTGCCCTCAGATTAACGGAGCAATACTAGGAGAGAAACCTAGAAGCATCCGAAAGAACCACAAATAAAAGTAAATTGTATTCTAGAAAAATATTAAGCTGCCAAATTAAAGTTTAAAAAAAAAGTTTGCAGCAGCAGATCGTGAAAAGTAGTTCAATTCGCGTGCTACTTGTTCAAATCACAGGAATTGTTTTAAGAGCTTTTGTTGTACTTGTGCGACGTGCCCCACCTATTTCTGTGGTTAACAATCTGTTCTACTTTTGTTGTCATTTTGAAGCATTTTTTAACCTAAAATATTCCAAACGTAAAAAATATTCAGGTAAATAACACTCACAAAGAAAGGTATATCTTTCTATTTATTCTAAATGTAGAACTTTATTATGCAAGAAAGAGAAGGCAATATGAGTTGTTCACCTCTGAAGAAATACCAAGGCCAACACAAAAATATAGGCCAGGACCCTGAAAAGATCAGCTGTTCTCTGGGGGGCTGAATTTTAGATTGGGTCTTATGGGAGGTCAGACGTTTTTATTACAAGCTTTTATTTAACTTCAGATGTTCTGTCTAACTAACTAACTATGTAACGTGTCATTTTTACGTTTAAGGCAACGTTACATATTTGTTTATTTAGGTAAATAATCAAGGCTCTTCGACTCGTCTTTCTGTACACAAATTAAGGGTATTTTATAGAGCTAGGTTTGGAGGTTATATAGTGTCTGGGAAATTACCTTAAAAGGAGGCATTCCATCGAATTACTGTGGACACTACGCACATCGCATCATCTGGACATCGTAATTGGAATTTAAGATCACAGGTTTCGGAAAAATCACATTAAAACTCTTGATTGTTTTGTTTATCCGTAAAATTTCATAATTTCCTTTGACGTTTACGAAGATAGACAGCAAATCTGCTGGGGAATGGCGGCGTTGCCGCATCACAAATGGTTTCAATAACAGGAAGGAAACATTTAGATGAACATTTCATTCCCTTACGTTTATTTTCGAGGATATTGGGACAATCCGAACCTCATATCCTTCACGGATTAGCTAGTTTTGATAGCACGAAAACATATTTAGGTTCACGGTTTGACCAGTAACAACCGAGGCTCCGCCTACTTTGATATCTTTATTAATTTGATAGGGAAATGATAAAATAAATACGAGTTACGCACTTTTGTAAATGGGAGATAAACGAGGGATAAAAAACCAAGACTAAAAGAATAAATGAAATCGTGTGAGTTAACATTTGAACACTCTTGTGCCGAGTTTAAGCAGTAGTTCAGTGTGTATTTTTAGGTTCAGGTTCAGAAACAACTTTATTACTGTAGAAATGTTTTACAAAAATGGCGTTAAACCAGATGAATATTAGAGAAAACATTTATAAAGAGCAAAGGAAACTTTTGACTAAAACTGTAACTAAAATACAACTAAATTCTACACTTAGTATAGCTTTACTCATATGGGAATTGATTGAGTGTTCGAATATTTCTGGGTTTGATGCAAGCTCTGATCTCCAGTAATTGATTTTACAGTTGATGGTTTCAATGCTGAGCTTCTTATAGTCCGTCTGGTTATTTTCCTCCTACTTGATATATTGGCAGGGGTCCGGTAGGCAAATGTTCGGTCTATGTATGGAGGGTGTCTCGACGTCCTTGTTATAAAAATTCCAACCGTGGAAATAGATCCGACAACACCTCAATGCGCGTTTTACGTACTTTCTATTCCCTTGGTCGGTGCTGGTCCCTATATACCGGTATAGAACTATTGGTGTATTTCCTCATTGGTTAGTTTGACAACCGCGGGTTTTTCTCCCAGTCTTGCAACCGAAGTAGAGATTTTTTGGCGAAAAAGTTTTTTTTATAAATAGGTTTGCATCCTTATTTGAATCTAACCGGGAAAATTAGGTTGGTACTATGCGTTTTACCGTCCCCACTCCCCACCAAATCTACGAACGGTTTCCGGTGGCTTCATTTTTTTGTTCTCGACGGAGTGCCTGCTCTCTTCCTAAAGAATTTTGGCTGGGATGGTGGCCGTCTTGTGGTGTCGCCATTGTTTTGTGGTTATTGGCATTGCAGTAGTTGCAAATTATACCAAAGACGGTATAATTGTGAGCCGTCGTGTTTTAGGCGTAATCTAAAGTGACGCTCATACCCTTTTGAAGGGGATTTAAGTCGGCCTACGCCGTTTCTACGGAAATAAGAGCAGTGGTAAGTTCGATTTTACTTTTTTCATTTTTTTATTATTCGAGGACTCTTCAAGATAATATTTGCCTCCCAAATTGTAATTATTTTTCGTGTGAAATATACTTTTTTTTGACAAAAGACGTGGGGAATTTTTGGCGTTTTTATATTTTTCTTTTAACCACGTGTTGGATAAAAACTATATATTGTTTTTCTCCTTTGTCTACAGCCCTGTCCATTCCACCGACAGCTGTGCTGGACGCTGGTGGGAAGCCGGACGAGCCAGTTGTAACCCTGGGAAAGGTACGTTAGGGTTACTTTAGTTCATTTGTTTAAATCTACTTTATTTTATTGAGTCGACATGGGGTTCTCGATTTAAGTTACTCGGTGTAGGGGAACTTCGTGCAAAATTGACGAATTCTAGGAAACTGAAACATTTCATTTTCCACAGGGTTTTACACTCGGGCAAGAATCCCACAACCTTTTAAGACCAAAGTGCTGGCCTAACATCATGTGCTAAGCGAGCACGAGGGAAGGCGCGAGCAGAGTAGGAGACCCGAGAGTAGCAGGAGTAGAACAAACCAGAGCAGCAGTAGTAGGGGAATGTCTTGAAACAACTCCAGGTTTACAAAATAAAACACACATTTATTCATACAATAATCAAGGACCAAGGTAGGAGCAAGCTTTAGTTATAATTTTTCTTTTCATATAATTTTCCATATATCGTTAAGTACAACTCTTGCTTTTCTTGTAAACGCAAGATAAGGTATGACGTCATGACCAAAATTTTGCGGCATAACTATTTATCTGAATTGTACTGTACCATTGAAAGAGTTTGTTTCAACTTGGCTTCACCTTTATTTTTTTTCATAATAATTTGCTATTTTTTACCTCTAGTTTTCAATTTGAATTATACAAGATGAACTAAATTTTTGTATTATTTGTGCAACCCAATGACCAACTTGCGGAGACAAAAGAGAGATGAGATTATATGTTTTAGCGGTTTCTTTACACTGTTTTACCTCATGGGGTAGATCTCGGACTGGGTTGCTGTCTGTCTCATTCTACCCAACGTAGAATGATGACAGCAGATATTGGGTCCAGATCTCCCCTATGACAGAATAATTTTGGAAGTATATTTATTTTTTCAATCATTTATATAATGAAGTCTCACACTACTGACTCAGATGTAGGTACACTATGACCTGTTAAAGGAGTCCATCTACCTGTAAAGTGCTTCTATTTTTGTCATCTTAATTCAATCTTTTAGAATTTTTATTTTGTCTATTAGTCAATTTTTTTTTGGTTTTTTTTAATTACACAAAGATTCTGGAAGCCTCGGAAGTAGGTAGAATTTCATTGTTTGGCTACAACGTTTGGGTTGAACTGTATTTTATTTAAGAACTTCTTTGTAAAACATTGGTATTAAATAATGTGGCGCACTTAAAATTTTCTTATTTCTGAACCCCCCCCTTCTCCACTGTATAAAAGTTACCGGGCATATCAATGTTTTACCTGGCTGGAAAATACAGTTCTGCTTCCAGATATTTGTTTAATTATTCAGGGGTTTTGTTGTGTCACAAGCTGGCAAATTGGTATTATTCTAATTACAGTATCACAAAATGGCAGCAACGTCTTTAAGCTGCCACAAATGGCATCCAGCGCATTTTAAAAGGCCACAAATTGGCGCCCTACGAGTGTTTTGGTTAGGTTAGGTTAGGTTTTTTTATTTTTTTTCTGTGTTACAGCCAAAGCCAGGTTAAAAGCTTTCAGTGTCGGTGTTTTTTGATACCCAATCAATTTTTTTAATGAAAAACAAGATCATTGGTTTTTGGAAATAACACTTTTTAAATATTTTTTTGGTAATATTTGAACGTTGATTTGGAACTCGGTTTGTTGTTTTAGTAATTCTCATAGTTTTTTGTTAGCTTATCTTCACAAGTTTTTTTTGGAAAATAAAATATTCATTGTTATTTATTAAGGAAGAATAAGTGGATAAAAAACATGGGAGTTTTTATTGAACAGAGTCCAACTCATGTCTTAATTCTTTAAAGTTTTTTTGTATGAAAAACATGTTTAATTTTTTAAACTTTTTTTTAAGAAAAATAAATACAACAATGTAAATTTACTTCAATTTTTTTTGTTGATTTATAGGTGGATGGACCTCCAGACATGTTTTAAATATATGACATAGTTAGTGTGTTTTTTTCTAACAATTTTTTTTGCAGGTTGCCTACTACTAATATGTTATTATTTCCTGCTTGTGATAAGATAGAAATTGTTTCACAGATTATTTTTTAGTGCAGTCAATTTATTTAGGTCAACAGGTTATTTTTTTTTGGTGATTTTAATTTTTTGTGGGATATCACTACTTGGAAGTTGGAATATTTTTACAGGGTTTCACACAAATTTTTCTTGGCTAGGTTGTTTTAAAGTGAATATGGCTTAACAGCTGGTAGCTTTGTTTAGTTGAAAGTATTAATTAGTAATGAAAGAAAAGGAAAATGGTTTTATTTTTGCTTTGCCATTTTCTTTCTTGTTTTTGGTGGTAACTGTTGATGGCATTTAAGACCTTACGTCACTCAGTTACATCGGGTCAGAGGAGGGTACTACTACTTATAGTTAGCTCGGAAGTTTAGGGAACACAAGGCTAAAATTCCTAGAGCAACATATTGGCTGAAGATCAACGCCAGAGGTCCAGTTAACATTTTTTTTGGGGTATTTTTTTTGAAAGACAGTTTTTAGGTCTTTGGTTTAGTTGTCTAGTTGTGTTTCGTGACTGGGGAAATTTTTTTTTGGTAGAAAATACGGCGTTGGGCTTTGGAGTGCATTTTTAAAAAAATGACCTACGGGTATTTCTATCAATTAAAGTTTTTCTGGTTCACAATTATTTTTTTCTGTATTTTTTTCTGCGTTCAGGTCATAGCTTGGTCATGGCCAATGAAGAGCAAACATTTATGTTTGAGCCTTGAGAAGTTTGCCTGCTCCGGGTTGAATACAGAGAAAATGAATTTGAAGCCCAACTAGATATAATACCACAAAAGAAATGTTTAACTGAGACAGATATAGATATAAGTTTTTTTTTGGTTTTTTTAGTTCATTTGTAAAGTTCAGCAATTTTTTAAGTAATGTCATTTTGAGGCCGTAAAATTGGTCAGTGAATTTAAGAGAGACTTTCAACTAAATATAAATGCTAGGCGGTGGTAATTGGTAAAAATATTTCAAAATTTTACTTTTTTAAATAATTTATTAAAAAGATTATTTTTTCTCGGTAAACATAACTTCTCGAATTCTTGTTTGGTCTAAACGGTTTGTATAGTGGTCGTAGTTTAAAGGGTGACCAGACAGGTTATTTTTTTTTAGGGGACCAAACGGGAACTTCTTGAGTTACAAAAAGGTGAACTTTTTTTGCCTTAGTTGATCAGGCAGGAATAAATAAATCTTTTACTTCCAAATCATAATTTTAAATAACAAGATTTATTGGTTAAGTGTTTGGGTCTTATAGTAAAAAACGTTTTTTTTTTGGAGGGTACTGGTATGATATGAAATTATTTTAATTTCATGCCAAATGTTGTTTGACGGCAGATATGCCAGTCTTCAGTTTTTTAATAGTTTGCATTTCAGTACAGTGGCGTGTACTTAAGGGGGCCTGTCATCTGCGCCCATTATAAAGCAACTTCCAACTTACTTGCTTAGCTTTTTCACTTAATCTTCGTTTTGTTGCTTCTGAAATTAAAGCGTTATGTTGGATAACGATGGATGGTGTTAGACTGAGAAAGTACCTAGGTATTTAGGAATGAAAACTTGGAAGTTGTAGACAATTTGGAAATAATTTTTTTTTATTTCATTTTTTTTAAATTTTAAAATAATTTCATACTGGTGACCTCAAATAATGAAGCAGATTTTTAAATTACAATACACCGTTGTGGAATAAATGGGAAAGTGTTCAGGTTAAACAATAAATTTAAGATCATTGATTTCTAAAAAAAGATTTCAACCTAAGAATAAATTTAAAAACAATAGGTTTTCTTTGATGCGACTAAACAATGATGAGGGCATATATTTTTTTTTGTTATGCATAATATGATAGTAGCACCTTTTGTATTGCAATAATTAGGGTTTTATTTCTCCCGCGAGCTGGGTGGAAATGGAAGAAATGTTTGGTTCGGAGTGTAGAAATCAAGGAACGAGGACTTCCTGCTAATCTTTTTTTAGGATTTCGCAACTTCGGTTTTCGCTAAATTAAAATGCATCCAAATTTGGCCTACAGGCTGAATCTCACAACTTCCAGGACCTTGCAGATTTGCGGAGAAAGACAATTTTTGTGATCTGTTTAGTTATGATAGGAATTAATATAATATAATAGTAACATGCATATGAGGGAACTAGATATATTTAGGTTAAAAAGTAGTAAGAACACTGATCCGAGCAATATTCCATAAGAGTGTCCTATTTTCACAGGGTGCTTCAAAATACCTTCACCTTTCTTTGAAATAAGATATTGTTTCGCCTGTGGGTGTTTGGCCGGTTAAAAATATATAGGGTGCAGATGGGATTGGAATGGAAATCACAAGTTTTTGGGTTTATTGACATTATACTTAGGAAATAGGGGAAATGTCTAATAAAAAAGTTTTTGGGTTTAGGCCGAGTTTTGTTGAGACAACAAAAATTTAATTGGGGCCGGGAGTTTTATTATGCTCTTTTAAAATTAATGTAATAAGTTTGGCTTCTTGATTTTTGTTTTCTGGGTTTTACGCAGGATTATTCCCAACTGTTTCATTTCAAAATGTCATTTGTAAGTGATAGGATCTCATTAGCCCTTGTACATTTGGTAATTTGGCTTTGACTAGTAGTTGTGGAAAGGGCCCAACTTAATTTTATATCTCGTGAACACCGAGAATAAGGATCTGAGAATGCATTAAGCAGTAATTTTTTTTTTGATTAGATGTTGTGTGTAAAGACACTTGAGTAGGCAGATTTAGCGTTACAACGTTCTTATAGGTGAATCTTGTAATTGTTTTCATATTTGTTTTTTTGGAAGTGCACACAAGATAATTCTTTACGGAGTTGAGTGCAAAGGTTCTTCACATTATAGTGGTACAGTAAATAAGTACTAACCTTGTTTATTTCCTTAAGTAATAATTTTAAACAAATATACTAACATCGTTTGTTTTTTTGGAGCATGAATATTTTTTAAACTTTTCCTGAACTGATTGGTTTTTTTTTGCAATTACGATTTTTTTTGTACTTTATGATTCTTAAGTAAGTTTAATTTTTAATATATTTTTTTTGTATAGTTAATTAATTTTTCTAGCTCATTCACTTTTCACATTCACACAGTTTTGGGAGAGGAAAGGAAATCTACAGCCGTTTATTTAAAGGAAAAGAACAAAAACTGTTGCATGATATAACTCTATTAAGATTTTTCTAGTGCTAATTTTATTTTAATTCTTTTAAAATCGTTAATAGGAGCTGCAACCCCACTTAAACTTTTTTTAATTTTTTTTTGAAAATATTTTTTTAAATATTTTTTTTTAAATATTTTGTTAAGGAAGGAAACTTGATTTTCTTGTTGGAAAATTTTCTTTTTGGTGGATAGTAGTACCTTGCCCTACAATTCTTTTACCAGTTTATTTAAATATTTTTTTTTCTGAATTAAAATAATTTCATTTTGAACCCTCGCGTTTTAACAACCTATCATCATTTGTTTTAATTTTTTTTCTCCCTACTCCAAACCACCTATCAGGGTTGAGTAATATTTTGAAACTTTTAACGAGCCACAAATTATTTTTTTTTATTATTGGGCTACTGTAGTAGACACCAAAAAAAATTTTTTTTTTAATTTTTTTTTTGGACACCTTCCGGTACGATCCTAAGGTCTTCTTGACCATGGTTTGCATCAAGTTAGTTAAAATTTTGGGAATTTCATTTTAATGATTATTAGAGAGTTGCAGTCCTACCAAGACGTTATTTGTATAAATTTTTTTAATACCATCGGTAATTTTTTTAAATATTCTTTTAATTTTTTTTTAAATTACACACAACATCCTTACTAGTCTAATTCAACGCAATTTCAGCGAGCGGATTTTTTTTAATTGAGCATATTTTACGATTTCTATAACATGAACATCTGTTCCGATGTTTATTGCGTTCACTTATATATTAAGGGATGATGTGACCTTAAGCAATGCATGTTTCGTGTAAACTCAGAGTAGGTAAGCAGGTTAAAGTGGGTTTTGATTTATTCTTTTTAGACACACTTCCCATTATCCGATCTGGATGAAATTTGGTACACACATAGTGGTCCCATGACAATATAACATTAAGAAAAAAATATCCTCCCACCCCTACCCCCCACCCCCTTCCATAAAAATATTTGGGTTTTTTTTTTTGGAGTTTATTTGTGGAGCCGTTCTGCAATAGCAGGAGTATACCCTAGCGTTAACTGTGTACAACAGCTTTGGTTTTTTTTGTTATAGGTAGTCTGTTGTACGTTCCATTTAGGGATAAATTTACCTATTCGGTTGCTGAGGTAAACAAACATCACTTAACTTTAATTTTAATCCAATTCAGCTAGGATAAGCGCAATTATTTTTTTGGTTTTACTCACGCAGGAGTGGAACATAAGACCTAAACACTGCCAAAACTCTTTTCTCTCTTTTATTTTTTTTTACTTTTTTTTATGGCTACTTGTTAATTCTAATTTAGGATTTAAGTAGTTATTTCTCTCTGCAGGGTTGGACGTCATAGTTGGTTGTACAAATACTTAATATAAACTATGATTACATTTTTAAATGCAAATAAATTTTATTTTCTTACTGTTCCGTTGTTCTTCGGTTTTGTTCGCGTCTGCCCGTATTTAAGTTTTATATTTTCTACATTTGTGAGAAAATTTATAGTGATTTTCACTAGAGAATTTAAGGTGAATTTTGTGTTTGTTATTGCGTGGTTTAGTATTTATAATTGGGAGGTATAATTAACAGTTTTAATTAAAGTTTAAAGTTTAAATATAAAAGGCACCATGGCTGTTTCTGTGAGTCGGTTGTCTGACATAAGGTACTTAGTCAAGGACGAATTAATCTATGAGTTAACATGGAGAGGCATAGCCATTGGATCGATGGAAGAAATGAAACAACAGCTTATGCTGATTAAGCAAAGAGAAAAGACTGATACAAGTATGAGATACCCTCCGTATCCCTTTAAATTTGGCCAGGATGCTTTTAGCTGCATGAAGAACCTAGATAGTCTAGTACCGCTGGTAGAGAAGTTCTCTGGTACGAGCAAAGGGGAGAGTTTAGAAAAATCGCTGTAAGGTTGGAACATGTGTTAGCCAGGATAAATAATATGAATCCGTCAAACTTTGAAGAAAGTCAAACAAAAGGCATACTGGTTGCGGAAACCTTGAGTTTGATTGGGAGGTTGCAGAGCCAAGCAACAGATTTATTAAGAGTTGGCGTGACCTGAGATGATGATGAAGCATCTGAAACCCAATCAACGAGTCGAAGCTCAGATCGCTCGACAAACGCTGGCAACACACCTAACCAGTCTCATTTCCAGGAACCACAGCACTCGAGCACACAAACAGCTCAACAGCCTACGAACCAACCGTCGGTCATTGCTCCATTGCAAATGCAAGTGCTTACGAACCCAACTCAAACATCAGTACAAGCACCACTCCCTATGCCGATCCAGAATGACGGTGCATCAGCTTTTCATTATCAACAACCGTCTACCGTTCCTTTGAGTCTAGCTGCCCTCCAAAGTAGCATAGCACCAAATCTACGAACGGTTTCCGGTGGCTTCATTTTTTTGTTCTCGACGGAGTGCCTGCTCTCTTCCTAAAGAATTTTGGCTGGGCTGGTGGCCGTCTTGTGGTGTCGCCATTGTTTTGTGGTTATTGGCATTGCAGTAGTTGCAAATTATACCAAAGACGGTATAATTGTGAGCCGTCGTGTTTTAGGCGTAATCTAAAGTGACGCTCATACCCTTTTGAAGGGGATTTAAGTCGGCCTACGCCGTTTCTACGGAAATAAGAGCAGTGGTAAGTTCGATTTTATTTTTTTAATTTTTTTATTATTCGAGGACTCTTCAAGATAATATTTGCCTCCCAAATTGTAATTATTTTTCGTGTGAAATGTACTTTTTTATGACAAAAGACGTGGGGAATTTTTGGCGTTTTTATATTTTTCTTTTAATCACGTGTTGGATAAAAACTATATATTGTTTTTCTCCTTTGTCTACAGCCCTGTCCATTCCACCGACAGCTGTGCTGGACGCTGGTGGGAAGCCATACGAGCCAGTTGTAACCCTGGGAAAGGTACGTTAGGGTTACTTTAGTTCATCTGTTTAAATCTACTTTATTTTATTGAGTCGACATGGGGTTCTCGATTTAAGTTACTCGGTGTAGGGGAACTTCGTGCAAAATTGACGAATTCCAGGAAACTGAAACATTTCATTTTTCACAGGGTTTTACACTCGGGCAAGAATCCCACAACCTTTTAAGACCAAAGTGCTGGCCTAACATCATGTGCTAAGCGAGCACGAGGGAAGGCGCGAGCAGAGTAGGAGACCCGAGAGTAGCAGGAGGAGAACAAACCAGAGCAGCAGTAGTAGGGGAATGTCTGGAAACAACTCCAGGTTTACAAAATAAAACACACATTTATTCATACAATAATCAAGGACCAAGGTAGGAGCAAGCTTTAGATATAATTTTTCTTTTCATATAATTTTCCATATATCGTTAAGTACAACTCTTGCTTTACTTGTAAACGCAAGATAAGGTATGACGTCATGACCAAAATTTTGCGGCATAACTATTTATCTGAATTGTACTGTACCATTGAAAGAGTTTGTTTCAACTTGGCTTCACCTTTATTTTTTTTCATAATAATTTGCTATTTTTTACCCCTAGTTTTCAATTTGAATTATACAAGATGAACTAAATTTTTGTATTATTTGTGCAACCCAATGACCAAGTTTCGGAGACAAAAGAGAGATGAGATTATATGTTTTAGCGGTTTCTTTACACTGTTTTACCTCATGGGGTAGATCTCGGACTGGGTTGCTGTCTGTCTCATTCTACTCAACGTAGAATGATGACAGCAGATATTTGGTCCAGATCTCCCCTATGACAGAATAATTTTGGAAGTATATTTATTTTTTCAATCATTTATATAATGAAGTCTCACACTACTGACTCAGATGTAGGTACACTATGACCTGTTAAAGGAGTCCATCTACCTGTAAAGTGCTTCTATTTTTGTCATCTTAATTCAATCTTTTAGAATTTTTATTTTGTCTATTAGTCAATTTTTTTTTGTTTTTTTTAATTACACAAAGATTCTGGAAGCCTCGGAAGTAGGTAGAATTTCATTGTTTGGCTACAACGTTTGGGTTGAACTGTATTTTATTTAAGAACTTCTTTGTAAAACATTGGTATTAAATAATGTGGCGCATTTAAAATTTTCTTATTTCTGAACCCCCCCCCCTTCTCCACTGTATAAAAGTTACCGGGCATATCAATGTTTTACCTGGCTGGAAAATACAGTTCTGCTTCCAGATATTTGTTTAATTATTCAGGGGTTTTGTTGTGTCACAAGCTGGCAAATTGGTATTATTCTAATTACAGTGTCACAAAATGGCAGCAACGTCTTTAAGCTGCCACAAATGGCATCCAGCGCATTTTAAAATGCCACAACTATCAAATCTTGTGAAGCGTTTTTGACACACTTCCTATTATCCGATCTGGATGAAATTTAGTACACACATAGTGGTCCCATGACAATATAACATTAAGAAAAAAATGTCCTCCCACCCCTACCCCCCACCCCCTTCCATAAAAAATGCGTTTTTGACACACTTCACTTCAAATGACTTTATAAAATTTGGTATTTACATAAAAGTCCGATGGCAATACAGCCCAACCAAAAAATATATTTCTACCTCTACCCCCACCCTCTCCTACCCCCAATAGAAAAATGAGTTTCCAAACAACTCACGATCAGCGATTTCATTATAATCTAGAATAAACTCTTCTGTTCTGTTATTGAACAAATATTTTCATTTAATAGAGTAGATAGCTGAGACCAAAAAGTAGAAAATAAATTGGTAAAAAATTTTTTTTAAGTCACAAGCTTTTATAAAATGCACTAAAAATTAAAAAATAATTTTCTAACATTCTAATATTTTCCTAATAATAAAAGCGATGGCCGCAAATCAAAGCATAAGTTAATCTAAAGTTGCGATCTAAACACTTAAGGAATATTCAAAATAGCAGGTAATCAAAGATATGTTTGATGTGCCGCAATGTTATGACATTGCCATACCTATGTCAGAGAAATGCTGGGGTATCTTAGGTCGGGTTGGGTGGGTTTGGTACCTCTGCATTTTTCTGCTAGATTGATTCTTGCAAATAGTGATATTTAATTGATACGGATATCTTATCGTGCTAACATCGTCAAAATTTCCATCAGTCGGCCATCGCTTTTATTATTATGATAATATTAGAATGTTAGAAAATTATTTTTTAATTTTAAGTGCATTTTATAAAAGCTTGTGACTTAAACAAAATTTTTATGACACTACAGATTTCCGCGAAATTTCAGTGAAATATTCTCGGACACCATCCCGATATTCCACCAAAGTTTTGTAAGGAAGCAACATGATTAAAAGGTTAAAATCTTCAAGATTTAGCATTCCTTATTTTGAATTCAAATTACCCGCCATGTACCACATGCCAATTGTTATATTTGACATGTATTTGACTTTGTCATCTGTGTTTGTCACATTCGCTGCTACTTTAAACTTAATTTTTGTGTGAGCTAATGAAGCGGCTCTGAAAAATTAAGGATTACTATAGATTTTTTAAAAATTGTTCGGAAAGAATATAGTAAAAACATTCTCAAAACCGGCTTTATTTTTTCTAAAAATCAAATATTCATGAACCGTCATTCCATCGTCAAAATTTTAATGACAATCAGCTGTGTCGTAACGTGCCCATCAAAAAAAAAAATCAGCCCCGGATGTGACGTCAACAAAGTGGAGGATCGCGGGCCGTCCATTTTGATAGCCCTGGACAGGTATTCTCGTAATATTAAACGCATAGCATTTTTAAGACGCTCACCGTTTTATGACGTCAAATTCGCTAAGCACCTGACCAAACGTGCGAAAATGGTATTCACGTAGGGTTGCGCTGAGCATTTTTTAAAAGGGTAACCGTGTTTAAAAATACCTACCAATTGGCATCTGTTTTTGGAAATTGCTTGGCGTTTTTAAAAAAATCAAACTTATTAAAAAATAAAATGCACACAGTTATAAATTTTTTTGGCCTATGCTTTAAGTACAATAAGGGCAAAATTGTTGAAGTTCTCTAATTATGTAGTATTGATTCTTTAGCATAGAATTCTGTAATGCAGTAAATATTGTTTAATAGTAAGTTTACTAGATTCACTCTAGATGGCGCAAGAGTACGTAAAAATGCCGGAATAAGATAATAAAGTGTTGGCGTCCTGTAATCGTTTTTACGGTTTTTCACTTAATAAAGTATGTTAAATAAATAGTGCCTTAATCATTCCGATCCACGTACCTACTACAGGTTATGGGCCCAGTGGTAAGCGGGAAATAAGAAATAACTCTGGCATTTGAATGGAAATAATTTGAGGTTAGGAAAAAATAATGGGAATACACAGGATGTGGAAAATCACAAAAAAACCGTGGAAAATGGCGGATAAGAATATGAATTTTTATGTTGAACCGTTTGATGGAAGCTCTTGTTCAAACTGGGAGTTCAGAATAAAGTTATTGCTCGAACAACAGGAAGTTTTGGAAGTGTTACCAGAGCCAAAGCCTGCAGCCACCGATGAGGAAAAATTGAAATGCTGGTAACAGAATGATGTAAGGGCAAGATCACTAATCATACAGTATTTGTCAGATACCATCTTAGAATTTGTAAAAACAAAAATGACAGCAAAAGAAATTATGGAAAGCTTAGGAAGAACATATGCAAATAAAGGAATTTCAACTCAAGTTATGCTGCAGAAGAAGCTTAGAAGTTTAAAATACCTAGAAGGGACACCTTTAAGTAAGTTTCTAATAGAATTTGATAATACTATTTGCAAGCTAATGGCAGCTAGTGGAAATATGGATAAAGGTAAGTTGATTTTACAACTATTGTCGACAATGCCTGAATTTTTTCAAAATGTTACAACAGCAATAGATATATTGTTCTGCCAGAACCAAGAGGCAATAGACATAGATTTTGGGAAAAATAAGTTGCTCATGGAAGAAGCAAGACAGTCAAAAGTAAAGGAGAAAGGAAATAAAAATATGGCAATTATGTCCAAAAATTTTAGAGGAAGAGGAAATTGGAAAAGGCCTGGAACATTTCGAGGGTCATATAGAGGTAATTTTAACCATATTTATGTTGGTAATCATGCCAGTTCAAGTGCAGGAAGTAGCACAGGAAATAATGGAGAAAACTTTCCATATCGATGCCATTTATGCAACAATATTGGACACAAACGGGTTGACTGCCCAGAGATTAAAAAGAAATAGAAAGAGGTGGTTTTCGAGGTAATTATAAAGGTGGATTTTCAAGAAATTTTAATCAAAGGAATAATGCTCACAGTGCACAAGAAAATGCAGAAAGACAAAGAGATGAAAATGAAGATATATCATTTTTGACTACAGAAAATTCTTTGTTAATAACAGATAGAGATGAGATAAGTTTTGTCATAGACAGAAGTGCGACGAACCATTTGATTAAAAGTGATGCAAGTTTCTAGCCAACAGCAGTAAAATAGAGCAAAAGGTAAATGTTGCAAAACAAGGACAGAAAATAATGGCAATAAAACAAGGGAATCTTGAGGTAGAAACCAAGAGTGGAAGACAAATTAACATTAAGGATGTCTGGGTTTGTGAGAACTTAATCTACAATCTGTTGTCAGTATGAAAATTGGAAGAAAATGGCCTAGAAGTAAACTTTAAACAAGGAAATGTATGAAAAATAAAACATGCATTTTAGAAGGAAAACTAAGAGGAAAATTGTACTTTGTAAATTTCAAAGTAACAAAGAATAATTATGTAAATTTAACTAGCAATGAAGAAAAAATGCTGAGTCACAGAAAAATGGGTCACTCCTCAAGATATCCAGCACCAGAACTATATGAGGTATGTGTGAAAGCTAAACAAACCAGAATGCATTATGAAGAACAGTTCAAAGAGAGAAAGGCAAAAAAAGTTTTAGAAACGGTAGCTACAGATATTTGTGGGCCAACTAAACCAGCCACATATGATGGAAAATCATATTTTATGACTTTTATGGATCATTATACACATTTTTGTGTTACCTACTTGATGACTAACAAGAGTGAAGCTTTAGAAAATTTTAAGCACTATGTGGCAATCGTGGAAGCGAAGTTTGGCACAAAGATAGAAAAGCTAAGGTGTGATAACGGAGGAGAATACATATCGTAAGATTTTAGAATATTTTGTAATCAAAAAGGAATAAGAAACCAATATCCTGTAGCTTACAATCCTGAGCAGAATGGAACTGCATAAAGATTAAATCGTACAATTTTGGAAAAAGCAAGATGTTTGATTTTCGATGCTAAGTTAGAAAAAGAGTTTTGGGGAGAAGCTGTTAGAACAAGTGCTTGATTGATCAACAGAACAGAAACAAGAGCATTAGAGATTCATAAAACCCCAGCAGAAATGTGGTACAATGAGAAACCAAACTTAGAGAAAATAAAGTTATTTGGATGCAGTGCATACAATTTAATTCCCAAAGAAGTCAGAAAGTCAAAGCTCGATCCAAGATCAGAGAAAATGATAATGGTAGGATATATCGACAATGGGTATCGGTTGTGGAACGAAAAAGAAGGAAAGATTGTTCATGGAATATTATTAATGAAGAAAGGAAGAGGGAATTAGACAACCGAATCATACCCATTTCAAGTGAGAGTGACAAAGAAAAACCTGAAAATGACCAAAAGCAACCTAAAAAAAGACAAGAAAATGAAAAAGAAATCAAAAATGACGAAGAAAAAGAAGAAAAACTAGAAGAGAGAAGGAAAAGTAAAAGAGTATCAAAAATATAAAATATTTAGAACAGTACGAACTAGAAGATGACTCTAATTTATTTGCAGCGTTGTCAGCAGGAGATTTTTTGTCAGAAGTGCCAAAGACCTATTCAGAAGCTATTAAACAAGGTCATGGATGGAACGATGGAATCAAGGAAGAGCTAGATGTTTTGGAAGAAAATAATGCATGGATGTTAGTGATACCACCAAAAGATGCTGAAATAATTGACTCAAAGTGGGTATTTAGTGAAAAAAGTGTTGAAGGACAAGTGAAGTAAACAGCGAGGTTAGTAGCACGAGGTTTTAAACAGAGTGTGATTAATGATGATATTTATGCTCCTGTCGCAAGAAAGGAAAGCATACGAATTCATTTGTCATTGTATGTAGAGTTAGACTTAAAAGTTTGTCAGTTAGATGTGAAATGTGCATTCTTTAATAAAACGTTGAAAGAGCCTGTTTACATGTAACCTCCAGAAGGACTTGATATTAAAAATTGGAATTATGTTTGTATGTTGGAAAAAGCCCTTTATGGTTTACGACAATCTCCAAAGTGTTGGAATTCAATATTTAATGAATATTTACTTGATCTCGGCTTTCAACGATCTAAGAAAGATCCCTGTTTGTATTTTATTGATGGAACATATCTTTTAATTCATGTCGATGACATTATTTTATTTTCAAAAAGTTCGGAAAATTTAAATTTTATCAAAAACAGCCTAATGAACAAGTTTAAAATGAATGAGTATAAAAGTGAGATTATTAATTTTGTTGGTCTAGAACTTTCAAAAGTTGGTGACACAGTTTCCATTACTCAAAAGCCTTTGATTAGAAAAATTTTAAAAAGGTTTGACATGCTTGAATGTAAACCTCATGATTTACCTACGCAACTTCTCTCATCACGTGAAGCATACAAGGAGGCAAGAAGAGAGGTATTCGAAGAGGAAGCCTTTGAGACGGAGGATCTTCTGAATCTGAGGTGGCCGATATTGTGACCTTTGTACAGAAGACGGGCAGATTCCTTAGCGAAAGAAGGACGGAGTAGGGGGGATGCCCGGGGGTTGGCGAAAAGGGCGCTTCATGTGCCTAGTCGCCAGGCCTAGAGCCTACCCCACACTACTACTACTACTACTACCTACGCAACCAAAATTTCAAATTGTTTCTAATGAAAAAGAACAGATATGTAACAGGAATCTTCCTTACAGGGAATTGATTGGGTCTTTATGTATTTTATGTTAGGGACAAGGCCAGACTTAAGCTTTTCTATTAGCTATTTTAGCCAGTTTCAAAACTGTTACACACTTAATCACTGGAAGTATCTAAAACATACATTAAGGTACCTAAATAAAACACAGAGTTTAGGGTTAAAATTTATTAAAAGTGAAAGTACAGATATCAATATTATTGCATATGCAGATTCTGACTATGCCAACGACATCATTTTCTAAGAGAATGTATTGAACAAGAGAAAATTGTTTTAATTTACGTTTCAACAAAAAACCAGCAAGCTGATATTTTGACAGAAGCACTGCCAAATCCAAAGTTTAAGCATTTTAGAAATTTGTTAAATATTGTTTAAAAGAAGGAACAAAAAAAACAAATAACTTGCTGTTTTTCAACAATGTTTACTGATAATACATAACCCAATTTTCTTTCAGCTGTGTTGTGTTTTGATTTTCTGTCAGCTGTTTTTATGTAGGTCTTGCAATTGAAGTTCTACAATTCTGTATATAGCTTAGAATTCTGTAATGCCGTAAATAATGTTTGATAGTAAGTTTAGTAGATTCACTCTAGATGGCGCAAGAGTACGTAAAAATGTCGGAATAAAATAATAAAGTATTGTTGGCGTCCAGTAATTGTTTTTACGGTTTTTCACTTAATAAAGTATGTTAAATAAATAGTTACTGCTATAATCATTACGATCCACTTACCTACTACAAAAATAGCTATCTTTCTTATTCTTTAAGGTAGAAATGAAAGATTTTAAGGAGTTTGCTAATCAAGATTTACCGTATTTCTCTCCCCTCTGGAATCTATTTAAGTAGTACAGATAAATGAATAATTAAAAATTGTTTATGGGCAAGTTTTCTACACTTCTATATGTAAAGGTACCCAGTAGAGTAGGTAACCGAGCATTTGAGCCTTATTGGAAACATCCTAGTATAGGCGAGTGTATTCAGTTGGAATAATGAAATGGTGGTGGTTCGTGCCAAAACATTAAAAAATTAAATTAAATTATTAAAGATTTTTAACTAAATCTTTTTTTAAAACTTTATTTTATTTGTTAGAATATGATGAAAATTTATGTTTTACGTCTATATAACCTTCATTATTATACCCTAGGGATGTACGGGTCATTACCATCATATTAAGACACCGCTAGCCCAATATTTCTCATTAAAACCATTTCTAACCATCACCTTCTCTAGATTTTCGATGTTGTTATTAATAAATAACAAAAAAGCTAACTGGGGTAAAAAAAATCTCTAATGTATGCCACAAATGTCAAAAAACATGAACAAAAAGCTAGAATTTGAAGGATGCTTAGCGAGTTCCATCCCAAGGGCGCGTTTACCAACGTGCATACCAAATTCGATCGGTTAGCGCAAATGTCATGCGAGAAGGGTGCTGTGCCTTTCACTTAGGGTTTTCAAAACGTAACGTTTTTAAGCCAATTTATGAGAATAGAGTAATTCCATGCCAAATTATCCAATGGGGGTAGCTGCCATGTCACGAAAAAAATCCAAATTTTGATAACATGTATTAGTGTCCTTAGGAATACCAAATTAACACATTTTAATTTTTAATGTCGCCTCCCGTATTTTACAGGCCACTTTAAAAGTAAAAAAACGAAGAAAATCAGTTGTGGCCTTATTTTTTTTTTTATTTCTATTGTATTAAATCTTATGTAAAGACAAATTTGTCAGAAGAAATCTTTAATATTGGTTGGATAATCTTATACAGAAAAAAAAATTAACCACTTTTTTGACATGGCAAAAATAAATTTAAAAAAATAGTAAATTTTATGATTTTCTCGATTTTTAATTATTTACACTGGTGCGGAATATGGTCCATCAAAAAAAAGTCTATACGCACATTAAAGCCCAGTGGCTTGACTATCATACAAGGCAAAAGAAAAATTTCTAGGTCTATTGCTTTCAGCAAACTAAATTTTTTTAAATTGGAAAAAACCGCAAAAACCTCAGAATTGGCAAGTTTTGACTAAAAAAATTGTCGTGTCTATCTGTCTATTAAAACTTCGCTTCTGCCTTGTTTTACTTGATAATGTATCGTCTAAATAAAAGTAAAATAAAAAATCTAGGTCTGTCATTTTAACATCAACTTTTAAGCTATTTGGTTAAAGCATGTAAAAAATCAATTTTTTTTATTGAGTCGCAAAAAAAAAATTATGTATAAAAATCATCATCAGGGGATCTTATTTATAGCCACATACTGTTTTGCGTGACATCCTAGTTTGTGGGTTCAAGTCCCATCTTCGTACACTGTCGGAAATTTTTTTTTAGTTTTAAGAATACATTTTTGGTGAGACACGGACATTAATTAGTTTGTTTCTTTGGTAAATGAAATAGTTCAGGTTTAACAGTGGCGTACACAGGAGGGAGGGGGGTTGGAGGCCTAATCTTTCCAAAGCCATTAAATAACTTTTCCTAAAGATTGAATTTTTCCGAAAGAAGAAATAAAGGGTTTTTCAGGACTTTGCTTTTACTCAAGCCCCCTCTCCCAACCCCCTTGGGTTCGTTACGCCACTGGGCATTAAAAAAACTAACTACAAAACGAACGCATGGTAAAAGCCCATGTGATGCGTTTGGAGGTACTGTGAAACGATTTGTTTTACATTAAAATCTCAAACAAACAACAACTGGACACCATTCTTTCACTCCTCTGGATTATTTAACTATAGATGCTAAATTTACTTCAAGCTCAGAAAAAAAATTTGTTCGGTTTCTGAAATTATAGAACTCAACTTCTTTTCCGATATGACAGTAGGTAACTACTAAAAAAGTAAATAAACTTTTAAAAAATGTGTAGTGACCTTATGAAAAGAGTTTAGATCAAAATTTATTGAACAGTGCTCATATAAATAAACTTTACCTTCTAATAAACCTTAATTTGCAGGGGCGGATCTAGAAACCTTATTTTGGGGGAAGATATCATAATAAATATTTCACAAAACTATTTTGCATAGTGACCAGGAGGTGTATTCTGTGTGTCAAAACTGAGTAAAGTTTTAGATTTGGGGGGGACATCCCCTCCCGTAGATCCACGCCTGTAATTTGTGATGCGATTTAACATCACTAAAAAGATTAAAATAACAAAAAAATCTGTAGTGACCTTAAGGATTACAGACCCAGATTTTTTATTCTTGTTTTTAAAAGAATATGATACAGTGAAAAATTTACCCAACTTGATTACCACCAGCACTCCGATAGACAGGGTCATTTTTGATGCTGAAGTTGAGGGATTTCCCAGACATTCTTAACTTCTTCGTGGAACTCCAAGGTAACGTCTAATATGTTTTATACAAGGAAGATATAGTCCTTGAGTATAGCTTTCCAACACTGTATCAAAAATTTAAGAAAACATTACATTTATACCTCAAAAAAATATGAAAACTTTTTGGATATTCTCTAAATTACTCTAATTAAGCCAGTATAAAAGATTTTGATAAACATCACTTTTTTTTAAAACTTCTTTTATGCATGTTTTTAAAATTATAGGTTAATTTTTTTTAGGTGCTGTTTACTATGAGAATGATTTTTTTCTTTAAAGTCCCATTTTGCCCGTTTTTAGACTTTTCAAATGTGTGTACAACAGACTAATTGGATTAAAAAATCTAAA
The DNA here is from genome assembly GCA_963576565.1 of Aspidapion aeneum. Classification (NCBI taxonomy): domain Eukaryota; kingdom Metazoa; phylum Arthropoda; class Insecta; order Coleoptera; family Brentidae; genus Aspidapion; species Aspidapion aeneum. The sequence goes on from OY755040.1 coordinate 97,196,757, forward strand.
ATTGTGCAGAAGTGGTTAAGCATAAGCTGTTTCATTTAGTAAGCATGATTAAAGACAACAATTAAATGTCAGGGCAACACTTTTTTAGAAAATTTAATGACTTGGCGCGGAATTGCTCAATACCAGTCCTGGAAATACATTAGTCAAATATATCGAGGACCTCTAGTTGCCATTAATGGAAATCATGATTCCTAGAGTATTACCAGAAATATTGTTAACTTGCTTCCGACAAGGCGCAAAATGTAGTTTTCTTAAAGATAATCTAATATATTTTAAGCCGTCGTGTTCGCTGCTTCTCCTTTCCCTCTAAATATCCATCCAGAAGGAGCAGCGTCTGCTGTCAGTAAAGCTAATTATCCTCGTCTATTATATGCCAGTTTCCAGTCGTGAAGTGTTACCCTGACAGACAGAACGGGATCATTTTTCGTTTTAGTCATAGACAAGGAGTCTATGTCTAGATTTTTATGTATAAATTAAAGCAATCTGGCTTCACATAAAAATATAAAAAAAATTTGTATCACGCACACATAGGTCTACAGGGTGTTCCACGAACATCGAAACAGAGCCCTTCTTTTTGGGTATTTAGAATGCGATTTCGGGAAATACTTCGGACACGTCGATTTTGTATTCAAAGGGGACACTATTTAAGCAGACGTGTTGGAAGAACGCACCTCCTAAGCAGAGTGAAAATAACCCCTTGAACTTAAAAAAAGAAAATGGGTTAAGTGGCATCGTTTTCTGAAGAAGTTTTAAATACCTTTACAGTCATGTTAAAATTTCAAAAATCTATGGATCAGTTTTTGAGATATTTGAATTTTAATTTTCCATGGAACCAACTTTAAACCGTTTTTTTACGAATTGTTCCAACAATCTAAGGAATTTCGAGACACGTCGATTTTATTTTTGTTTGTGGTTCATTTGTAGGATGCATTTATGTTTCCTAGATATTCGCCCCGTAAGGGGTAAAACTTACCCCTAGAATTTTAACAAAGAAAGTGGGTAAAGTGATTTGCCTTTAAAGATATGTTAAAATTTTTGAAACCTATGGATTTTTTTTTTAGATATTTGAATTGTAATTTTCCATCGATCCAACTTTAAACCGTTTTTATAATATAAAAGACACTAATTTTGCATGTTAGATGTTTACCCCTCAAAGGGTTTGTATCAAGAAAACATAAATCCAACCTGCAAGTGCACTAGTTTTTTTTAAATGTTGCATTAATTCATTGAAGTTGGTTCCATGGGTAATTAAAGTTTAAATATCTCAACAACTAATCAATAGATTATTAAAATTTTAACACATCTGAGGTATCATTTTACCCACTTTCTCTATTCAAATTCTAGGGGTAAGTTTAACCCCTCGAGGTGGTGTATCTAGGAAACATAAATGGACCATACAAATGCACTACTCACAAAAGTAAAATCGACGGGTCTTCTTTTAAATTGTTGGAATAATTCATAAAAAAGCGGTTTGAAGTTGGTTCCATTTGAAATTTAAATTCAAATATCTCAAAAACTACTAGATTTTTGAAGTTTTACATAACTCTAAAGGTATTCGAAACTTCTTTAGAAAGTGGTGCCATTCGACACCCTTTTCCCTATTTAAATTCAAAGGGTTATTTTCAGCCTGTTTAGGAGGCGTCAAGATGCTTAAAAAATGTCCCCCTTGAATACAAAATCGACATGTCCCAGGTTTTTCTTGAAATCGCACTCTAAATGCCCAAAAAGGCCACTGTTTCGATGTTCGTGAAACACCATGTATAAGATCTTTATTTCTATTCTATTTAGCCTTCTTCGATCAATCTTTGGACATAGGCCTCCCCTAATATCTTCCACTCTCCTCTGTCTTCCGCCATGTTCATCCATCTAGTTCCCGCATGTTTCTTCAATGCCCATCTCATTTGGGGTCCCTACTTCTTTTATTTTTCCAAGGACTCCATTTACAATAAATTTGTTCCATCGACCGTCTTTCTGTCTGATATTATGACCGGCAAATCTCCATTTTAATTTTGCTACTTTTCTAACATCTCTTACTTTTTTCACTAATTCACTTTCCTTGTCTAAGCAGCAGTGTATAAGAAAGAGGTAAAAATTTTGGGTAGGCTTAGCGGATGTCCAGTGGTACTGTGAACAGTGGCGTATTTAGAAAAAAGTGTTGGGGGGCCCCACCGAGAGCCTGTGATGCCAATTTTATGTTTATATTCATGAAATATGGGGAAAATTTCTAAAATAAATGGATCCATGGCGAGTTTGACACCTTCCTACTAGCTGTCAAGTGATCTCCATGATATTTCAGCCTTGAAATATCTCAGAAATGAAAGCTTCTAAAAAGTTTTTGGTTATTACAGAAATTATTTAAAAGATCATTATCTACTATATTTCGACAACCGCATATTGATGTTATGCTCGGTTAAAAAGTTAGCTTTTTAAAAAATTTTAATTTTCAAAAAACTCTCATTAGCGTTAATTAGCTCGTTACAGTTTCGAACACTATTTTGGCTAAATATTTTATGAAATTTGGTGCAGCGGCTTAGAAGTTATCGTGTTAAGGACAGACACACACACACATATATTGATTTGATGTTTTCGATGTTTACGTATTTTAGCTTACACGTATATTATAACATAGTAGTCTGAGCTATATGGTGATCAAAAAAAAGAAAAAAAAGTTGTCTCAATTTCAAATTTTTTTATATATCTTTACGTTTTAGATGTTTTGGAAACCTTTTTGTCGCGCCGTGTGTCTGCCTGTCTTTCTGTATGTCTGTCTGTCTGTAACAACCAACACGCATAACTCAAAAACTACATGCTTGGTTTTGGCTCTAGATGGTGCCATTTAAAAATGAATCAAATCCACCGAACATAAGCCAAAAATAAATGGATCCATGACGGATCTGACATCTTCCAAGCTAGCCTATTGTCACACTTCAAGTGAAGCCATGATAATATATTAGCCTTGAAAACAGTTTTTTGTGAATATCTCAGAAGCTAAAGCATCTACAAAGTTTTTTGTTATACCACGAATTATTGAACAAAATATAGTCTACTCTATTCCGAAAACAGTGTATTGATACGATGATCCGTTAAAAAGTTTGCATTTTTTAAGTTTTTAATTGTGAAAAAACTGTCATTAGCACTAATGGATTTTGACCAAAATCTAATCAGCTGGTAAAAGTGTCGAACACTATTTTAGCTAAACATTTTATGAAAATCGGTTCTGCGGTTTAGAAGCTATTGTGTTACGGACATAAATAATATACACACACAGGCAGACATCAACGACGATATTGCTAGGATAGGTGAAAACACATCCAAATAACACATTTTCGTCAAAAATAATACCTTCAGTAGCCATTGCTACGCTTTAAAAAAACTAAAAAAAATCAAAATGGTGGTTCCACAATGGCGCACAACTAAATGTGCCGATATGCCTCAAACTTAATACATCGCGGCGCTTAAGGTAACACAATAGAATTTCTGACTCAAATTTAAAACCCTGTAAATGGGGGATTCAAAATGGCTGATTTTCCCATTTATGAACCAATATGTATCAAATTCGGAACTTTGAGATCTTTCATGTCGCTGATTATGATTTCTAACTTAAACTTTATAAGAATCAAAATTGCGGTTCCAAAATGGCGGATTTTCCCATTGTCGGAAACTGGCGTTCTGAATTTTTCTTATTTTTATAATTTTTGATTTTAATTAACTATTTTGGGCTGCTTTCAAAGTACCGTAAAAATTATCTAAGTTTTAAATTGAAATAAGCGCGCGAATTGTGACGCCCAGGTCTGTTATCGACACTGCGTCGGCCCATACCTGTGACAATAAGAAACGGACTACTTCGGTCACGTTCTCCACACGGCATTAATTTCGGGAACTAAAACTTAGATTAAGTCATCACATTTTACGATTTAAGGTACCCCAGTGCTATTCTGTGCAATTTGGGAACAAGGGCTACAAGAAATATCGTTGGGTTGGCCAACCAAGAAGCGCTCCAGCCAGAAAAGGGTAAGTGCCAACAATCTTGTGCGTCCGACGTAGGTAATTCCAATTTTTCCTACTTATCCCAGCAAGCCAATAGGTAGATCCTATTGGGAAATAAATATTTTTACGGTCCTTCAAAGTACGCTAAGAGCGCACAGTTTTGGCCCTATCAATCCAAAGATAGGCAGCCAGCGCAAACAAAATTAATTAATTAAATTCAGAATCATAAATAATTAATCTTGATCGGGTGTGATCAATTTGGGCTGGTACAAGTCACCCAAACTCATCCTAGAAGTTTCTTTATCATTCTGGAATATATGCGATTCGGTTAAAGTCACTCGAACCGATCGGATCACATTCTCTCGTTGTCTAACACAAGTTCCAAATTCCACCCAACAAATCTTAGTTGAATTTGCACTCAACATTATCGAACACATGTTGTTTGCATTGGAATATTATTCTAACCACACAAAAACGGCCGGTTGCTTTGCTTTGTTTTTGTTTTATTATATTTTCAAAATTAAAGAAAATTTTGTGTTCCGCGCACGGGAAACAGTGTTAAAATAAACAATAGAGAAGGTTCATTTGCAGTGCGGTTTCAGGACCCGTTGTAACGTTTTGTCAGTACATTTTACAGCGACTACGCTAACAATAAAACAGCTGATCCGTTTTATAAACAAAATTTATTAGCGCTGTAAAAGGAGCCTGTGTGTGACAGTGGTTCTGTCACCTCAAGTGGCCAAGGCTTAAATGTTGTAAGCTACCAACTTAGGCTACAACTTATATAAATTATGAAAAGATTAAATGTTACTATATGTTATTAAATTTACACAATCTCGAAAGGGAATTTGACGGTTCTTGGAGGAAAAGTATGCTATAAACGTTTTTCGCAAATGTATAACTAATGTAGGATAATCATACATACCTTTTCAATTTTCTTCTTGTGGCTTCACACTTTCACTTCTTATATTTATTAGTTAAATATCGACTTTTTACTACTATTAAACTTTTGTATTCAAATATTTACACTTCTTAAACTTTTAGGCTTTATAAACCTTTTATATATTTGTTGTAAATATATATATTTATCAACATCTTAAACGTTGATTGAATTAGTGAAACTATTCAATCAACTGTTTAATTTACTTAATATTACTGTTTAGGTTTGGGATATGTTATTGATTAAAAATGCCGATTTTAGTATTTTGTTGTTAAAATAAACCATAAAACAGATAAAAACATTATTTCAAAACACTGGAAACAGTAATAAATAAAAGCTTTAAAATTAATAAACTCTAAAAGAAAAGACCAAAATAATTATGAATATTAAAGTTAACAGTTTTATACAATGTTAAAATAATTGATAAATTTCCCCAGTTGAAATAAAACCCCCCTTAAGAAGTGTGAATGAAAGCGTAACGTACCAAGCAAAGGCAAACTAAAGAGTAAACTCCCTGACGACTTTCGAAAGTTTCCCGTCTCAGTTAAAGCGACCCTGCGCTTGAAGGGACAAATATCTTGGCGTTGAATGGCTAGAATTCTACTCCCTTTCGCCTTGGAGAGAAAGAGATAGACTGCGCTTTAAGCGCTCCACTAAGAGACAAAATAGCAATGCAAGCCAGACTTAAAAACCCGTTAGAAAGTAAAATTACACAGTGTGTTTTTTTTTAATTGAAAATAGTTTAGTTAATTTGTTTCCAGTTACAAAATATGAATTATTTTGATGTTGGTGGCTCAAAGGACATATTAGCCAAATACAACTTTTATTAAAATACAGCGAACCTGAAAATATGCCTAAAAACAAGTCGCCGAGTTGCCATAAATTTTACTTAATCTTAACCTAGTCTTGCATATAATTAATGCTTGTTGATATCAAAACAATATTTAATTAAAAATCTTTAAAAACTTATAAATGGCAAAAATACCATTTATGCACAAATCCCGTTTTGTTACATTACTCCCCCCTGATTAAGTATAAACAATTTTTTTTAAACGCAAGTCGAAATGAAATGGTTTATAACAACAAGCATTAAGTAGTGCAGACAACACAAATCTAAACTAAAACTACAACGCTCTTCGTTTCCATTTTTCTTCTCTGGATATCTGATGGTCAACAAACATTCTGGCTGGAAAAAACTTGAAGTTCCATTCTGGAACAAAACAGCAACACTGGATCAGGTACAACATCTTAGATCAGCTAGTCAGCAACAAACATGGTGAACGATCAGTAGATTCCAAACAATACTAAAAGAATCAGAATATCAGTGCAGCTTAATAACAACGATAACTTAAATTAAATGAGGGCAAAATAAAATTGACACTAAACCGAAAAATACATAGAAATATATAATTTTAACACGCATTGTTCGAAAACTACTACAGTAAGGTATATATTATATACACGCTTATGCAGAAATTTGTGGAAAAAAAAAGTGATTTAAGTTAACGTAAATAAATTAAGGGAGTCTCCAAACCAAACCGTTTCCTCCATAGTGTTAAACAAACACTAGGTACGCAGCAAGAGCTGAGTTTCAACATTGGCCATCTTTGAAACTAAGGGTGAACAGCAGACTCTGTATTGAATTTGGAAAGAACTATCCAATTGCAGGTTTGCACAGCGACGGTAAGAAGACGTCGATTGTAGTGATGATGGCTGCTTGGCAGATCTAATGACTTTAATGGTGGAATGGCTGCTTGGTTGATTAAACTGTTTGTGGAAGAAATTTGTTGGTTGGTTGACAACACTTTGCAATAGCTGACCTAAAAACAAAATAATTTTAATACAGGAAAACAATGTTTTTAATAACAATAAACCAACCTTATATAAAACAAAATTAATTGTTAAAAAAAAAATATTATTAAAAAATAAAAATTGAAAATTTTTTGATTTTATGATTATATCTCATAAATAAGTTTTAGGTGAACTAAAACTAGTTAGACGGCAAATAACCTACAAAAGGTTGTCTAACCCCAAAAAAACGTGTTTGCAAAAAAAAATAATTTTAAAACAAAGATAAAAGCAAGAAATTTTAAACACTAACTGAAATATTAAAATTGATTATTTTAAAACTTTAAAATATATTTATACCGTATAATAAAAAATAGGTTTATTTGACAATAATTTATAAAAAATTCAAATACCTTAAGACAAAATTAATTTACAATTACGAACAAAAAAAAAACGTTTAGTTGACAATATTTGAAAAAAAAAATTAAGTTGGTTTATTGTTTTCAGTGTAATAAAAAAAAACAACCCTACCAGGTTAACACAATAAACTTTAAAACAAACATGGAATACTCTATCGAAGCAAAAACAAATCATATAAAAATAACTCATGTGATCGAAAGAACAACTGAAAAAAATACAAGTTAGCAAAAACAAACACAAAATGATACAAAAACTGAAATACAAGTTTTTATCATAGTTGAGATTTTAATGAAAAATTTAAATTTTATAAAAAAAAATCAAATAGAACAGATAGAATAATCTCAAATGAAACAAATCCACATAGATTTTTTTTTAAGTAGAACAAATCCAAATATAATATTTTTTATTAGAACAAATCAAATACAATGATTCAATATAGAACCAATCAATAAAAAAAAATTCATGAACAAATGAAAATAGAACAAATCCAGCCAGATGAATATACACATTTTCAAAATCACTTAGAATAAAGCTCCTCCTAGAATTTTTACAGTTTTTCCGAAATTTCCTTCTAAATTTTTTCCCTGAAACATTACCTGTTTCAATTTAAACTTTCTTTTCCATAGATCTTGCTACATATTTTTTCTTTAAACGTGAAAAAATATTTTTCCTTTCAAATTGATTTTCGGTGTGATTTTAGTATGTTTTAAAATGATATGTTTGGTTTTTCTTTTTCTAATTAATTTCCATTTAATTTTATTTTACTTTCCAATAATTGTAAGCTGGTTTTACACAATTTTGAAAAACTAAGAACAGCAGCAGAACAAAGCAGGTAAATATTGATGTCATTGTTTGAAAATTAGACATCTTTACTTCAAAATACTTGACTTAATGTAAGCAAATGTTTTTAAACTTGACCAATTTAGGTTTTTATCGAATTTCATGCACACATAGGGGCGATAGATGATTTTAAAGTGCATGAATCAAAGCAAACAAAATAAAATAATCTTAGTTGATAATAAAATTTTAAATAAAATTATGTCTTATTATATTCCAATTCAAGCGAATGACAAAAAAAAATTGAACAAAAATGACAGTTGATGGTCGCTTCAATCGACTCTTTTTGGTGCAAGGGCTTACTTCGAAAATATGAAAAAAATTTTAGGTATAACATACTTTTTTTCAATTTAATAAGTTGACAAAAAAAAACAAAAGGTATATTAAACGAAAAGGTTCTTTAGATAACGCAAGACTTAAAATGAGCAAATATTTTTAAAAATAATAATAAAAATAATAATAAATAAAATAATGCTTGCTAATATATGAAAAATAAACACTGATCTTAGAAAGACTAACTTTTACGATAAGTTTTTCCATAAACGATCAACTGGTGATTTAAAGGATTTTATTATTTACACAAAAATTATACATAAATTACTTTTTGTTTATCATTAATGGAGCCAATCATGTATAGGCATTAGTAACAACAAAATTACTTAAAGATGATAATAGGAATAAAAATAATACAAAAATAATAATTTAGGTGTTCTTGATTAGTGCTATGCCTGTGCACTAGCATATCATTTTAATAAAGACGTTATAGAGAATATTTTTATTTTATCGATTAACTAGGACAGCAAACAGAAAGGAACAAACTAACAAAAAAAAACAAAACATTTTTAGAAAAAGACAACACATTTTTGTGATTTGTCATAGTTACCAAAAGAAAAGTTTTACAAAAATATTTGTACTCATAGAGTAAAAGAGTGGAGAATGTTTTTTGTTTGTTTAAAATAGTGTAGATTTTAAAAAATATCAAAATAAAAAAAAAATATCAAAATTTATCCTTAAAATGGAATTTGCTTGGCTTAAATGGTACAGACTGTACTTAAAGTTCATATAGTCGAATATTTTCCATATAGGAAAAAAAAAACATAAAAAAAATAAAATATTGTTTTATTGATAAACAATACAAAAATTCAAAAATAGTTTTACACAATCAAATTTTATTAATTTGGATAATATTGATTTTATCAAGTTATAATATAATGAGAAGAGAAAAAAAAATAGAAAAATGTATCTTAGCAATGTTAAGATTGCTATGATAATATCCAATTGGATTCAAGAATGACTTCAAAATAGAAAAAAATATATATATGTACACAAATCGAAAAATTTTAACCGTTGATGACGTAGTTTTTATTCGGTTTATGGGATCTTAGAAAAGTCAAAGTCTAAGCACTGATTAAGAGCAAATGATCCCTATTTAAAAAAAAACAAAGCTTTTTGAAATAATGGACTCTAAAATATACTATATATAATTTTTACGTTAATACTTTAACCATTACGTTACGTTGATTTACTATAACACACATATCCATCACAAAAGAACAAAACCAAAAGGCATGTGTGGATTTTAACAAAAAATAAAATGATATTTTGTTTTTTTTTTAAATATTACAAAAATAAAAAAAACAATTAAAAGTTTACAAAATACCTAAAATGTTCTAGTCACTAAAAAAAAATGACTTTACCAAAATAATAAAAAGTTAAATATTACACTTTTTCCGTGTAACACAAAAAACAAGATTAAAATTACATATCTGACAGATGATTGATGCAGATATTATCTGAAAAGATACAATTTACTTCTACTAAAGCAAAGTACAAAAGAGATTAAAGAATTGGTTTTCACATATAATAATAGATTACCAAAGCTCTGTATACCTCAAGATAGAACTGTGGCATAACGCGATAGAGACACTGTCTCTTGGTCCAGCGATTGTTATGCCAACTACCAATCTCCACAGTTAATTAGTTATTTTTTATAAAATTTGTGCTTATGCACTTAGTTTTATGACAATTAGTTTTACGGGTAACATTTTACAGAATAAAAAACAGTTGTTTGCTGTACACTAGAAATTTTTTTTATACAAAGATTTTATTTACTTGATTTTAGATATACTCTTCCATTAAGATGTTTTTGATTTAAAACTTTCTAATTCAAATGAGACTTTTTCGTTAGTCTATAGGTGTTATCACTGCTAAAGCCAAAGACAGTGGTTTTATATATAAAATTTCAAGACAAAAGAAAATATATACATTTCATAATGTAAAAACTACTAAATTACATAAAGATTAGCTTAAATGGCTTATCAACCCTATAAAGTAAAAAGAGTAAAAAGTTGATCATAAAATTTTATAATAAAAGAAAATACTTCTTTATTCTGCTGTTCTTATCTGTTTTTCCAATCTCTTATTTTTTATTGATGTTAATATTTTCCAATATCACTTATGAAAATAAAATAGTTTTCTTTGATATGGCGTGATTCAAGAGTCGTCTACTCTTCTGGTTGCATCTCCTAGGTTTTTCCTATTTCTATACCATTAAACACTAAATTTCTAAAAATCCTAACTTTTAGTTACTATCTCAAATATTATCTAATTAACCTATTTTTTAACCAAGTCAGAAAAATTATCCAAATGTCTACCATAAAACCTGTTTTAAAATAATATCCCATCATCACTCCAACACAGGTTCCTGTAAAAACATATAGTGACTCTTGTATACCAAATCTAAATCATGTTTCGTCATAAAAAAATAATAATAGGTAGCCACCATTTTAAATTGAAAATTGTATTGTAAAATATAAAATTTATTCAACGACAACGCTTTTGTCTCCCTAATTAGAAAACAAGACACTGTGAATTCCACACTTGCAGGTTGTGGCCACATTCTGAAGATAGAAAATCACAGGTGTATGACGAAGAAAGAAACTAGTCTACATCTTCGTGTTAAATAAATTTTTCGGTCTATTGTTTATCCAGTATAACTCAAAAATGAGTTCCCGACATGACGAAATAGAAAATTACCTAGGTCTCTTACTGGAATCTACTAGGTGTGACGTCACTGTCTTCATTAACCTACCCTGATATACCTTTTTATTCGTTTCATAGGTAAAGTTTTACCTCTACCTTGAATAGTTTTTCCCAAATTTAAATTCCCATTTTTACAAAATTATTTGACTTGAAAGAAACCCAAAAATCCAACCCATATATTTTTCCGCTGTTTTAGACCAGTTTACCTGTAAACCATGTAAGCTATAAGATGACGATTATTAATTCAGTAGTTTTCTTGATAAAGATTGGTTAAAACATTTAACTGACTATACCGGAACCCTATCTTTCAAAATTGAGTTACGATATTAGGAGATGCAACAAACAAAACAAATATAGACCAATAGAAAATTTTAATTAAAGGTATACCATAGAAACACCCTCTCGAGTGGAGAAGAAAAATTTTCCCAATTTACTCCTCAGCCTTCTTCTCAATGACTGGGGAGTTTAAAATCCAGCTAAAAACACTCATTCCAAAAAAAACATTTTATAATATAATCTATAATATAATGATACAAACAGCGAAAAAATTAATTCACCCTCGTCTTACAAAAAAAACAACAAAAGAAAAAGAAAACGTGACGATTCCACTTGGCGAATTATAATTGGTCTATTGTTTTATAACATTCCTTATACACCAAAAGATGCATATATCGTGCACATATCAATTTTGCCATACCATGTAGCCATATCAAAGTTACGTTAAAAGAAAATTCTAGGACGCTTTAATTCAAAAATACTTCCCTCTCACATATTTACTCAACAGATAGTAATAGACTTTTGTCATTTATAAAAATATGTCAAAAATTACTAAACAATTTTAGAACAAATAGTTCTTAAAAACTTTCAACTTGATGTGTCAGTCATTTACAACTCAATACAAACAATACAATTCCTGAAAATAAAAATAAAAATATTAATTAAGTAAAATTTTTGAGGGAAGTCTCCAGAGAATCGTAGACATCTACAGTTGTCGGATGTCATGGTCTTCACCTATAAAAGAAAACGAAGTTATAACACTAATTTTATACATGGTTTAAACAAATATAATAAAACTTTTTCTTTAAAACATCATTCAATGAATTTATTAAGCTTTTGACATAGTGTTTAGACACTATTATTTTTCTTTTCATTAAAATCGGTCTCGTAGTTATTAAAAATTTTAACAAAATTATAAAAAATTTAAATAAGTGCTCATAAATTACGAGGATTAGATGATAATTAAAAACTTTTTGGGCGAATATAACAATAAAAGCTCTACAAATGCAAAATTTTATGTTAAAATGCTAAGGCATTGCTTAATTAATTTATGTTATATATGTCTATGTAATGATAGACAGGCTTGCTTTTGCAATGCAAGGGAAAAAATATCTTTAGTGTCAAAATTGCAAATATTGAAAGAAAAAAAAAACCTAAAAACTCAAGACAAAGATTGTCCTTTTTGACATCGACGATCTAATCTAAAAACTCAAGAGAGAGATTGTCCCTTTTGACTTTCAGATTGATCCAGGATCTAGATTAATAGTTTTATAGGTTTTCCAATATATGTGTAGCTTGAGCTATTACAAAAAAAAATTAAAGTTTTTGGCAAAGAATGGGTAGGGGATGAAACGTCAACTACCTCTAATTCAGAAAAATTAATCGTTTATTTAAACAACTACGCTTTCCATTCCATTCCAATGGAAAGTGTCGAAATGGATGCAATAAGAAGATCAATGAGAATATCCAGAACTGATCATACAAGAAATGAGATCATAAAAGAAAGAATGGGAATCGAGGGAAGCATAACTGATGACATCACTAAAAGGCAACTGATATGGTATGCCCATGTACAACGGATGAACGACGAAAGATTACCAAAACAGGTCCTAGAATGGCAACCAATAGGGCGCAGAAAAAGAGGGCGTCCTAAACTGGAATGGTAGCAGTCAATCCAAAGATCAATGAGTCAAAAAAAACCCTGACAGAAGATGACTGTCATGATCGAAGGAGGTGGAGAATAGGCTTCGGACAACGTAGAAAAACGTTCTATACCGACATAGTAGTAGTAAACAACTACTGTATAGAGTAAGTCCAACTACAGCAAAATAGTAATAACACATTAAAAAACAGTCTTTTTTTTTTAAAAAGTAAGCTCTGATGATAATTACATAAAAATTATTTTTTTATTAAACAGGATAAGAAAATTACAAAAGTTAGCAAAGAAACGAATGTACTAAATCTTTTGGTTACCAAGATATTTACGTACGCAAGTTATTATATTGCTACGACGACTACAGTATAGAATCTCTGTGTGTAAATAACTTAAAACTTTTGAGACTCAGTACTATTTACATATGCTAAGAATATCCTGGATGTATGTATCTATCCAACATTATCTTGGAACACAAAGAAAAAACAAAAGAATACTAAAAAAGAAAGAAAATTCAAATTATCTGTATACTAACTCAATTCGCAGTCAAAACTGTGAAATAGTTTGATTAACTGTGCACAGAAAACTTAACTGAAAAATTATAGAACTCTATGCATATAATAGCATAGCTAAGAAGACATTGTGTTATTAGCACTTTTCAAAAAAAAACATACAGTACGAAGTACGAAGTAGGTCTAGCAAATAGACCTTTCTTTTGGGTTATTTTTTATTAGCAGTTGATAAAGATTACTACTATGAAACATCTTATAGGTAAATTTATCGAAAAATTACATTAGCCAATTTTCAAATAACGAACGGTGCACAATGCTATGAAAATAATGAAGAATAACTCAAAATTTGAGAAATATACTCAATTTTCTTTTAAATCTTAACATGGACAAAAAAAAATACTAACCAACAGGTTTATGTTTTAATAGTTGTCTTAAACAAAAATGAAGGTTCAAAAGCTCAAATGACACGTTTAAGGTTAACAAAAATAGAAACAAAAGGTCTTAATTACTTCATGGTATAATTTATAAAAATGAAATCTATTTTTATAGGTATTAATTTTTAAAAAAATGATAGATAGAAATTTATGTAAGCTGTTTTCAGTAGCGTACTGTCCACGCGGGTCTAATGTGTAACACTGTAATTACTCATTTTTTAACGTTTTACACGACGTGGTAGAAACTGATTGTTTTGCCAATATACTTATATATTAACTTAGTAGCAAAATTTTAAGAAGAAGAAGATCTAGATCTTACGAAAATGTACTGATCAACTGTAAAAAGTTTTTATGAAAAACTTTATATCATATAGATATCAAAATACCAATTTTCTTACTTTGTAAATATAAATCTTATATATTTTTTCAATTTAACGCACAAAAATCGTCACATGTGATGTGGTTACGAGAATATTAGGAATAGTGTACATAAGCCAATATTTTCTAGATTTAGGTGGCAACTCAAAAATTACCGACCGACCTTAATGAAATTTAAATCAAGGAACTGCATTTCTTACTAGAGCTTGTTTGAAAAATATACAAATAAATTTTCGTACCCGTGAATGAAGGGTCAAAAATTGGAACCCCGTGAGCTTTCAAGCTACTCACGGAAAAATATAAGAGAAACAAAACATTTTTCTCGCGAAAGCTTGTTTGATTTATAAATTCAATATCATAGTTTAGTTGATAGATACCGTAAAGTTAAATGTGAATAGACGTATCAGGCGCGAAACTACGGGAGGGTAAAAGGAATGAAATTTCCCCCCCAAATCTTAAAATATATTTGTTTTGGACACACATAATATAGTGGTCTGGACAATATGCAAAACAGTTCTATGCAATATTTATTATAATATTTCCTTCCCCAAATAAAATTCCTTGATACGCCACTGTTAGAAAACATTTTATTCCAATTGAAAAAAGGCACGAAGTAGGTAGGTGTCTGAAAATGTTTTTCTGGACTTCCTATGAATAGAAGAAAGGCCCTTTTTAAGAATGAAGGTATAAAATACTGTGAACATGTGTTTCAAAATTACCAAAATTCAAGTATATCTTTGTTTCATATAGCGACTCAAGTGGTCTGGAATACTTTTATAGCCTGTAAATTGATTTATGGGCCAAGACGTTTTAACTTGGAAATAAAAGGTCAAAATTTTAAAAAATATTTAACGGTTTTTCTTCGTCGTGTGGGAAAGTTTTCATTATGTATTTTTTAAAAAAATTAAATACAGTTCAATAAAAAAAATATGGAAAAAGTTTTACCATACTTAAATTGATTCAAGCAAATATACAGGGTATCTTTTTGCAACGGTATTTGCAATAATTTTCAAAAGGTGATTTAGTTTTTCAAAATAGTTTATTTGCTTGAAGCAATACTTTATCACTAATTAAGTCAACTAATTTATGTCTCGTTTCCTTACTACATCACATCCTATCTAATGATTATTAACCAAAGGGTTTTATATTTGTTGTTTGATTTTAATTAATTTTATAATTAAGTTAGCTTATTGGTTATGTATAACCTAAATTTCCATATTTCCATATTGCGTTTTCTCTTTAACCAGTCTTTAATTATTAAATGGGAATTATGATATATTTATTTTAATAATTATTATTTATGTTAAATCATATTATTTTTAAGATTATGTATAAAATTATTACTAACTCAAAATACGCGAGTTTTTATTTTAGGTAAAATATCAAATACCTTTATCCAATTTCAAAGGTCAAGTCAAATTTAGAAAAATAGATAGATTTATCATTATCTTTGGTTAAATTTTAGAAACAATTATTAGTACTTCTCCTATATAGTATGGAAAAGGAACTGCTAAGCAATCTTTTTAGGTTATCTGGTGTTTTGGTTTAAACCTATATATTACATCAAAATGGTACTTTGATTTTATCGAATTTATTTATTTAAATTGTTTATATTTTTAGTTATTTAAAATATGCTACTTAATTTTGTATATCTTTTTAATAAAAATCAATAATGTACCTATATAGTCATAAAGACATGGACATGACCTGTAAACTTGGTCTTTTTAATAAAAATTACAAGGAAATATCTTCTAGCTTCAAACTAATCAAAACGATTTCACTGTTATAACAAATTATTGCTTTAAAACAAGTAAAAAGGGTTAAGAAAAGCCTTTACTGTGTTAGGACATTGATTTGTAACTTTCTTTAGCCTTATGCAATAAAAATGCTATGAGATTATGTTTTTTCCAACCTGTATGGCTTTACAAAATATTATTTCACTTAAGACATAGTCGATAGCACCAATACATTTGTTAAATCGATCGTCTTTCTGTCAAACAAATGTATTGTAAACTGGATACCTTGGGAAAATAAAAGAGGTAGTGGAAGACCACAAATGAGATGGGCGGACAATTTGAAGAAACATGCGGACTAGATGGATGAACACGGCGTCATACAGGAAAGAGTGGAAAATATTGGAGGAGGCCTATATCCAAAGATGGATCGAAGAAGGCTAAATAAATAGATAGATAGCACCATTCTTTTTAAAAGGTAATGAATCTACTGTTAAAATTACCAATGCAAAACTTGTTTAATTACCGTGCGAATAAATACCTAACTCAAAAATTACTGTCAAAAAATAATGTTTTCTGTCTACTGTGTTCTGTGGTAACTTGTGAATGTCACACACATTATGCACAGAAAAATGAGATCTTCACTCTTGTTATTAGACAATAAAACTAGTGGTAGTTTATAACAAATAATGTTTAACTACAACTTGCGCAATGTCAATCATTGCTCCCCTGGTGGCATTTTAGTGTAAAATACAGATGATAAAATAAAATATTCCTACAAGGACTTTATAAATAAAAATTTTGACTCGATCTAAAATATGTACTGAGATAAAAGCTTATGGGCAGTTCTCAATACGTAATATAGTCCTTTCTTAAGTTTAGTTAACGTGTTTTGCCTTTTAAGTTAATTGGTGGATAATTTATTTATCTTTTCAGTAAAGTTATTATTCAATACAATGACATACGAATAAAGAATAGGATGAAACTCTATCTAAATAGGCTAAGTTGTGTTACCATCTGTATACCAAAAGGTTTAGTTTTCTGTTAGGTTAATGTTTTGATTTTTTTTGAAAATATGAAAAATAACGTACATTTTTCGCTGAAGGTGGCTATTTTATGGCTTTGATTTAAAATAGGTCGAATTTTCTTTATATCCTTTCTTAGGGTATAACTTTAGATATTTTTTCGAAAAAAAATAAGTCTTCAAAGTTAGACATGTACCAAATTTTAATGTTGACAAAGATCAGTACTTTTTTTCATAATATGAGCTTTTTATCAAACTCCTTAATCATTTTTCTCTTTCTACATCATGGTTTTAACTCGGAATGATCTATTTGGTAATAAGTCGTTTTAGGTTTTAATTTCAAAGGTGTTAATATTTAATAAGATATTTAAGTGTGATGAGTTCATTTATTAACATAAATAGTTAATTACCTAATTACTTCGCATGTAGCGGATTAATCTCTTTTAGGGAAAAGATAATGACAAAATTAAGCAAAAATAATTTTTATTGTGATTTTTCCCAAAATATTTTTATTATGCTACATCTACATAATTAGGGTATTATTAGAGACGATAAATTAGTTTAGGAATTTAACGGCCAAAACACAAAAGTTTTGGCCCGGACAGTCTAGTAGGCTCTACCTGAATTAAAGAAAATTGAATGAAGGGTTCTACAATAGGTTTTTCCATTTCATAATATTTAATGGTATACCTAATACCATTTTGCAAAAATGGCTTGACAATAACTTACGATAATAAACGACAATATACTTTTTGATTTGATTAAAAATATTATGAAACGAAATTCACTTGATTACCTACATGTTAGTGAAAGAAAATAAATAAAATAGAGTCTCTCTCAAAAAAACCGAAAAAAATATACAGGAGGTTTTTACATTTACCTCACTTTACTTAAAAGCTGTGAATTTGCAGATAGTGCTGATAATATCCAACTTCAGAAAAAAAATCAAATTTTCTTTTATGAAAAGTATAATACGTACTTTAATAAGAAAATTATAAAGCAAAAATAGTTCGACAGGTACGTCGTTTTAAAGAATGCTATGTTTGAATGCTGTTTTGTAACACAAAACGTAAAATTTTTTTTATTTTTAATTTGATAATAATTGTATAGAATCGATCTCAGCTGTGTCTACATTTATTTAGTCCATGGTTTTAACAAATTAGTGCTTTAAAAATTTTGAAAGATTTACTTGCGGACCTTATAATAAAGAAATTTTTCATAATCGACAAAGTTGTTTTTGAGATACAAAGAAATCATTCAGTCACGTTTATTTTCCAAAAAGAAACTTGTGTGAAATTTGGCAAAAAAAACATTTTCAAAATCTGGAAATATAAAATTTGAAAATACCTCGTGGTTGCTTACTGTTAGTTTGAACTTGTGGTAAATCTCAATCATATATGTATGATATAGACAGTACAAAAATCACAAAATGACAAAAAAAACATCTATCACATATTCTATACAATATATTGCTAGTAGCTAGGTCTGTTTTTTGAGTTTATCCTGACCAGACACTTTACAGCAGTCCTGTAGCACAAATTTATGAGAGATGAAATTGCCATAATGATTGCAAATAGACTATAGCAGAGCTATGCTACCCACGCTTGCATGGAAAAAGTAGTTAGAAATTATAATTTTTAAAGTTATGATGCAATATCAATGGAAAATTACACCATTGTGGATACTTAGATGGTCAAATAATTTGGCTTAGGTACTTTTTGCCAAATGAAATTTTAGCTATTAAACAAACAATAAAACCAAAATAAAGTAGAAATATCTATGAAGAAAAAATATTTATAAAAAACAATTTTATAATGACTCAACATATTTTGTATTATTTATACAAAATATGTTATTAAATATTAATAAAAAATGTTTAATGGTTCAAAAAAACAAAAAAAAACTGTTATTAATGCAATAAAATAAATAAAAAATATCCTCCCTTAGTTATATTTAACGGGTGTCTTCAAAAAAAAAATCAGTGGTTTGTCAGAGGAAGAGTTGGCAATTATTGTTTCAGCCAACTAATCAAAAATAAAGAGTTGTAATGGACTCCTTTTATATGTTTTTAATAAAAGATTCTTAAAAAATTCAGCCAGAAAAACAAAGGCTTAAGGAGCTTTTCGAATTTCGAGAAAATAGGCTTTTAATGGCAAGAGAATGATAAGTTTAATGAGGCTTTATTTTAACAACACTGTGCTACAATTAAGACAAAATAATGGACTCTTTTATCCATTTTGTTTAAATAATGTTTCAATGGAACAATTTAAAGTTTACCAATGAGTTTTGGAGTTATAACTCAAATCTAGAGTTCAGTAAAGCTTTATTAAGGCAAAAGGTTGAACCAATCGCATGCTGGAGAATCCGTCCTCCAGATAGAAATTGAGAGCGTTTTATTTGCTGGCATATTCGGATAGTATTTCAACTTAGTTTTTAATAAAAAATATTCTACCAATTTATCTTTTCAAAACTTAAAGTGATCATATATCAATAGAAAAATTGTCATGACATTGACATTTTCCTTGTATTTACTGTTTCAAGGACAAAAAATATTCAAAAATATTAAAAAATATATAAAATATTTGTACCACAGATTATAACGTTAGTAAATTAAACAACGAAAAAGAGTTATGGCACATCTTCCAACAAATTAGTTTTGGTTTTCAAAAATTAGACAAGACTATTTCTTTTAAAACGAACAATTTTACAAAAATTTCCTTTAGTTTTTCCAACAAAATACTACCAATGGGTTAACTAAAGTACTACTGAGTTTTTCTCAAACTTTCAACATAAAATGTTCACAAATTTTCCAAAACTTTTCCCGAATTTTCCAAAATTTTCCAAAATTTTTTCACAACTTTTCCAAAAAATAAATTACCCTGAACTACTGACACCACTTTGTAAAAGGGGCCTGTGTGTGACAGTGGTTCTGTCACCTCAAGTGGCCAAGGCTTAAATGTTGTAAGCTACCAACTTAGGCTACAACTTATATAAATTATGAAAAGATTAAATGTTACTATATTTTATTAAATTTACACAATCTCGAAAGGGAATTTGACGGTTCTTGGAGGAAAAGTATGCTATAAACGTTTTTCGCAAATGTATAACTAATGTAGGATAATCATACATACCTTTTCAAATTTCTTCTTGTGGCTTCACACTTTCACTTCTTATATTTACTACTTAAATATCGACTTTTTACTACTATTAAACTTTTGTATTCAAATATTTACACTTCTTAAACTTTTAGGCTTTATAAACCTTTTATATATTTGTTGTAAATATATATATTTATCAACATCTTAAACGTTGATTGAATGAGTAAAACTATTCAATCAACTGTTTAATTTACTTAATATTACTGTTTAGGTTTGGGATATGTTATTGATTAAAAATGCCGATTTTAGGGCAACGAATGGTTTGTATTTTGTTGTTAAAATAAACCATAAAATAGATAAAAACATTATTTCAAAACACTGGAAACAGTAATAAATAAAAGCTTTAAAATTAATAAACTCTAAAAGAAAAGACCAAAATAATTATGAATATTAAAGTTAACAGTTTTATACAATGTTAAAATAATTGATAAATTTCCCCAGTTGAAATAAAACCACCCTTAAGAAGTGTAAATGAAAGCGTAACGTACCAAGCAAAGGCAAACTAAAGAGTAAACTCCCTGACGACTTTCGAAAGTTTCCCGTCTCAGTTAAAGCGACCCTGCGCTCGAAGGGACAAATATCTTGGCGTTGATTGGCTAGAATTCTACTCCCTTTCGCCTTGGCGAGAAAGAGATAGACTGCGCTTTAAGCGCTCCACTAAGAGACAAAATAGCAATGCAAGCCAGACTTAAAAACCCGTTAGAAAGTAAAATTACACAGTGTGTTTTTTTTTAATTGAAAATAGTTTAGCTAATTTGTTTCCAGTTACAAAATATGAATTATTTTGATGTTGGTGGCTCAAAGGACATATTAGCCGAATACAACTTTTATTAAAATACAGCGAACCTGAAAATATGCCTAAAAACAAGTCGCCGAGTTGCCATAAATTCTACTTAATCTTAACCTAGTCTTGCATATAATTAATGCTTGTTGATGTCAAAATAATATTTAATTAAAAATCTTTAAAAACTTATAAATGGCAAAAATACCATTTATGCTCAAATCCCGTTTTGTTACAGCGCGTATTGAATTTGTGGACTCATTTTATGAAAAGTTCCATGAAATCCACAATGAAATTATTTCCTATTTAGGCGGACTTTGAGGCTCATGATAGGGTCAGGGGAGGAGATCCGTTCTAAAAAATCAGGTCTGTGTTTACTTCCAGGGCCATCCCCCTTGGTAAGGCAAGATAGATATTTCTGTTCCTCTGTGGAATGGCGATTTAAAAACGTTTTCTACATTTTTTCAGTTATATAATAGTCTCTGTCACAATACAGATATACCAGACATTAAAAAATTCAGGTATTTATTATCTCGTTTGCCAGGTGAACCTCTTATTCTCATTAAACATGTTACTATCTCAGAGGAAAACTATTATATTTGCTATAACTTGTTACAAATCATTATCAAAACAAAAGAAAATTAGCTACATTTTATTTTAACTCATTTTATGAAGCTCCATGTCTAAAGTCTAACCCTAGTTCTAAAGACATGCGTCAGCTCGTTGATACTTTCTCAGAAAATTTTTTAGCTCTCAAGGCTCTAAAATTTAAAATTGAGGATTGGAGTTCTTTAACATTTAATATTTTATACAATAAACTTGATCTGAAAACTCGACAAGAGTTTGAGCAAGGACATGTCAAAATTGAAATGCCTTTATATGAGCATCTTCAACATTTTCTGACGAATAAATGTACGGCTTTTGAAACAGTACAAGAATCTGTGCCTTCTGGACCCAACTATCCTCAATCTTTTCCTCAAGACAAGCCTGGGGGTTATTCACAAAATTCCACCTCTTCAGTGTACGGAAGAAAGGGTGCAGCAAGTGTCTACCACAACTCTGTTTCTGACACAATTTGGCTATTCAAGGAGTGATAAACAAAAATGTCTTTTGTGTCCATCGACACATGGTTTATTCAGATATCATTTATTTTTGTCAAACTCACCCCAAGAACGACTAAACTTTGTCAATCAGAATAAGTTCTGTGTAAACTGCTTACATTCACATCCTAGCAGAACTACTTGTCCAATTTCAATGAGATGCAAGCTCTCCAATCAATTTCATCACTCAGCTGTTCATATCAACAGGTCAGCTACAGCTTCAGCTACACATTCTAATAACAGTCAATTTATGTCAAATAGGCAGTATGTTCCTGTTTCTAATCAGCAAAACATTACTCAGCTACAGCTTCTTAGCTACAGCCAGTATCCACAGCTAATCAGCTGTCTTCATCAACACGGAGTTATTTAGTTACATCTAACTACCAGTAACAGCAGCTTTATGCTAACAGTCAGTTTTCAGCTGCTCAGCTACAAGCTACATCAGGCATTCACCAATCATCAGCTGTAGGTATGCAACCAGCTATACAGCAGGAACCTAAACATGCTAATCAGCAATATACACATTCAGTTACTCAGCTACAGTTTCCAGCTACTCAGCTACAACCGAAAGAAAGCACTCACTCGACCGAACCGAACTCTAAGTTTACTTGCCTGTTACCCACAGCAGAAGTTGAAATTCAGGATGGTTATGGCAATTTTTGTACAGTACGAGTACTCCTTGATTCTGGGAGTATGGTCACCTTAATTTCTGAACCCTGTGTCAATCGCCTAGGGTTAAAACGACAGCATTATTCAGTTCCTATACAGAGAGTCAATGGTGTCACTTTTTATGCTAAAGGGATTACTCATTGTTTCATCAGACTAAAAGATAAACCTGAGCCAACCTTTACATTTGAAGCTATTATTTTGCCTTCTGTGATTGCATGACAACCCAGAACTTCTGTTGACATTTCCAGTTTGTCATATATCAAAGGCTTATCTATGGCCGACAGTAAATTGCACAAGCCTGGTTCTATTGCCCTCCTGCTTGGTGCAGATCTAGTAGCCAACATGCTAGGTCCTGCACGCATCATTGGTAGTCCCAACCAGCCTGTTGCCCTAGAGACAGTCTTTGGCTGGATTCTACAAGGCAAAGTTTCTACATCTAGTTTCAATGATCCCCTTCTTAGCTATCATGTTTCACTAGTACCTCAGGTAGATTTGATTTTGCAAAAATTCTGGGAAATCGAACAACCACCCAAGTTATGCAATATTTTGTCTCCTGGTGAGGTCAAATGTGAAAATATATATAAGAAAACTGTTTCTAGGGAATCATCAGGATGATTTGTAGTGTCACTTCCATTCAAACATCCACAACCGGACCTTGGTGACACACATACATAAGCCCTTCGACGCGTCACCTATTCCCAGCTTTATAAAAATCCAGAACTGCATCTTGCATACTCTAAGTTTATCAAAGAATACCTTGAGCAGAACTTCATTTCTAAAGTGACTCGCTCAGATTATTGCTCTCAGTCAGCTTATCACCTACCACACCACTGTGTGCGAAAATCTGATACCAGTTCTACCTTATCCATTAGGGTAGTTTGAGACGCAAGTGCAAAAGGGTCTAAGGGTGTCAGCCTCAACGACACGCTCTATCCTGGTCCAAAACTGCATCAAGATTTATCAGCAATTTTATTAAAATTTAGAACCTATCTAATTTGTTTTATATCAGACATTCGTCTGATGTATAATCAAATTATTATAACTCCTGAACACAGGAGTTTTTCTAAGGCTGAGGAGATAAAAGAATACACTCTTGACCGAGTCACTTTCGTTTCTTCTGCACCATACTTAGCCTTACGAACTATAAAAGAGTTAGCCACCCTTGAAAAGGAGAACCACCACCTTGCATCACAAGTACTTCAACAGTCCGTCTATGTGGATGATTGCTTAACCGGCGCCGATTCTGTCGCCTTAGCACTTCATTTGCAGGCCGAACTTATTGCCTTACTAAAAAAGGGAAATATCGAACTTCGCAAGTGGGCTAGTAACCACACAGCTCTTCTTGATTCTGTTCCAATCACTCACAGGCAAATAAGTTTCGATACCGAGGGTCCAAACTAAATAAAAGTTTTTGGTCTTCAGTGTAATCCTACACTTGACTGTTTCACTTATTCTTGTACTCCAATTAAAGCTATTCTTTACTAAAAGAAATGTGCTATCTCAAATCGCTAGAATCTTCGATGTTCCGGGTTACCTTTTTCCTTTTGTTCTGCTTGCAAAACATATTTTGCAACAAATCTTCATCTTCAAGCGAGATTGGGATGAAATAGCTTATGAAGTTATTGTTGACATTTGGGAACGCTTTAAAGAAGAGCTGCCCTCAATTTCTAAAATACAGCTTCCCCGCTTAATCATTTCTGATAAATATTCACGATTAGAAATTCATGCTTTCTGCGACGCCAGTACCATTGGGTATGGTTTATTTATTTATTTATTTATTTATTTATTTATTTGAAATACTAACAGATAACAAATATCCAAAACAAGTATTCACTAATAGCTAAACTTATATGTTTAAGAAAAAAAAGCCTAAATTAAAGATCGAAAATTAAACTTATATGTTTACGAAACATGCCTAAACTAAGAATCGGCAATAAGTATTGCAACATTAATTAAAAACTGACTTAATTCTGGTTTTAAAAGCACTAAGACTAAGGTTAAAAATATCAATGTTATTACAATAGTCATTATACAATTTGACCATTCTGACTAGGGGAGAATTCTGCCCTGAGCTAGTGTTCCTAAATGGAATTACAAAAGTCTGGTGATGACGCAGTTGTCTATGAGGAATATAAAAACCAATTTGTGACAAGAGTTGTGGACAATCAACTAATCCATGAATTATTTTGTAAAAGAAAACCAAATCTGCAATGGCCCTTCTATCTCGAAGAGAAAGAATTTTGTTTTCTCTCCGAAAGTTGTTATAATCGCCATTTATATTGTGATGTTTTTTGTAGGATAGGTATTCAAGATATTTATTTTGTACTCCTTCTAAACGATCAATATATATCTGATACTGCGGGTTCCAGACAGAAGAGCCAAAGCTTAATTTACTTAAAACATAAGAGTTATATAAGGTTGATAGAGCCCTATCTGACGTAAATTTTTTTGATTGTCTAAAAATGTATCCTAGGATACGCATTGACTTGTTTACTATGTTATCAATGTTTTCTTCATAAAGCATTTTAGAGTCGACAATTATACCTAAATCTCGGAATGAATCAACTCGTTTCAATGATTTATTCATTAATTTGTATTCAAAGATTATAGGTTTCGTGTTTCTTGTAAAAGTGATTTGATTACATTTATTGAGATTCAGGAACAAACTCTCGTTCTGGCAATATGAAACAAATCTATTAAGATCAGCCTGGACTCTGAGGCAATCAGCTAAGCTATCAATTATAAAATATCCTTTGAAATCATCAGCAAAAGTCAGCATTTCTAAGTCTTGAAAACATTTCTTCATGTTGTTTATATAGATATTAAAAAATAGAGGTCCTAGATGGGAACCTTGAGGGACACCAGATGAGATGGAAACGGTGTTAGAAGAACAGCCGTGCACGTCCACATATTGTTTTCGGTCAGTTGAGTACGATATAACCCAGGAAAGCAGGTTACCACCAACCCCGATCTCCGCAACCCTCCGCGCCAAAGTCGTATGACTGATTTTATCGAAGGCCTTACTAAAATCCGTGTAGATGGCATCTACCTGCTTTCTTTCATCCATAGAATTTAAAATTTACTCTGTGTAGCAAACTAAGTTTGAATCAATAGAACGATTTTTTGTAAAGCCATGCTGTTCATTTATAATTTGTCTTCTAAATAGGAATGAAATTTGTTTATAAATAAAAGTTTCAAACAATTTTGCAAACGTGCAGAGGGTACTGATTGGGCGATAGTTTTTTATCTTCTTCCATCCAGATGGAAAATATCCAGTGGCCAAAGATTTGTTGAAAATTATTTTAAGAGGTTGAGCTAAAGTGTTTTTGGCCACTATGGATGGGATATTGTCTGGTCCCCCACTTTTCCTTGGGTCTAGGGAATTGAGTGCATCGCTGACCTCCTCTAGAGTCAAGACCAAATCTGACAAATGATTATGATTTTGAACAGGGCTCATATCTCCTTGAGTGTTGTTTGGAGGTATAAAAACACTGCTAAAGTAAGAAGAAAAAAGTTCTGAAATTTCTTTTGGGTTTGATTTAACTTGACTGTTGTAAGTCATTTCAGATGGAATGGTGTTACTTTTTCCACGAGAAGTAAACTGCCAGAACTTTTTAGGGTTATTTGGCAATTCCCTCTCGATGTGTTTAATATAATTTTTATAGTCTTGTTGTACGAGCGACTTTGAACGCCTCCTTAAAAGACAAAATGTATTATAATCCCTAAAATTATTGTAGTTTTTCCATTTTTTGTGAAACTTATTTTTTTCGCGGATAACCTTGATCGTTGCCTGAGAATAATAGGATGGAAATTTAGTGTTTTTTGTTCTTAAAGGAGTATGTTTTTTTTATTATTTTGTTTAAGTTTAAGTAGAAAATTTCAACGGCATCGTCAACTGACACATCCCTTAGCAAATTCGACCAGTCCAAAAGTTGTAAATCATAATTAATTAGTTCATAATTTGCCTTATTAAAGTTTAAGTATGAATTATTACATTCATTTAAGATTTTAATATTAGGCAGTTTTAAGGAAAATTCCAAACTAGGATGTGGATTATCCTCTTTTATAAGAGGAGATAAGCAGCGTTTGACGTCAAAGACGCCCGCACAATCACTTAACACTAGATCCAAAATTCTATTTTGATAATTAACAATACCGTTGAATTGCATTAAGCCACACAAAGAAATACAATCAACTATGGATTTTGACTTATTATCGATAAAAAGAGGTTCGTAAAAATTTAAGCTATTTTGGTTTATTGGCCCCCACCTAATAAGTGTTCGGTTAAAATCACCACAAATTAAAAATATGTCTTCACTTTGCTTATTTTGTAATAGGGTTTCAAGCATAGACACAAAACTAGATAATGCATGATCATCTCCAGGGGGAAAATAAACACAACACAGATATAATTTTCTAAAATTTGATAAACCAATGGAGACCCATAAATCCTCAGCACAGCTCTGAAAATTCGGCACTGAGCTGACGCTTAGAGTGCCCCGAACTGCGATAAGAGCACCACCACCATCCAATTTTGAGGAATCAGATGTTTCCCTATCTCTTCGAAAAATATGGTACGAGTCAGATATTTCGCAATCCAGAATAGTGCTGTTAAGCCACGATTCAGTAAAACAGAGAATATCATATTCACCAATTTCAATGTTTGTTTTGAAAACAGAAAGTTTTGTTCGCAGGCCGCGAGTATTTTGGTAATATAAATTAAGAACCATAAATTAAACCGGAAACATAATATGGGTCTTAGATCTTAAATTTATTGATAATTACATTTTTGAAATTGTTTCCTCGTTTTGAATTAAAATTATTTTAGATCTTTCATTTTTTCTAATGAAGATTTTTCCATTTTGGGTCCAGACGAAAGTATATTGCTGAGATTTTGCAGCCTGTCGGGTAAGTTTAGTAGATATTTATTAGCTGGTGAAAGGTGTTCATTAATAAATATGGTATAACCACCAAGTTTGATAACTGGGCCAAGATTTTTTCTTTTGTTTTCAAGGCGCGTTTTTTTAGAGGCAGCCAGAAAGTTGTCTCTAACGTAGCGCGACATAAACCTTATAACTATATTTTTAGGCTTACCAGTTTCATGTTGTTGGGAAGATACTCTGTGTACAAAATCAATTTTACCTGAGTCGACTTGAAAGTTAATTGACGTCCCTATATTCTCTACTACTTTAAATAAGTTCTCATTTTCAGATTCTGGGACCCCTTGAATTTCGACATTGTTTGATCTGGAAAACTGCTCCAGATCATTGACTTTGGTTGTCAGGTCAAAGACTGTCTTCTTCAGCTTCTCATTTTCTGCTCTGACAGATTCCAATGACTTAATGTATTTATCTAGTTTTGAGAGAGAATTTTCAAAATCGGAGACTTTGCTTCAGCAAAAGGTCACCGATTCTCTAAGCAGCTGAAGTTCTTGTTGGACGTCGCCAAGTTTTGCAAAAAAGCTGTCCGATCCTGGTCTATCCGTAATCCCAGCGAATGATTGGCGCTGCGATTTGGCGCCGGTATCGACGCTGGTACCGCAAGGATCATCTCGGCATTCGGCACAAAACCAATAAACGCCGGGCAAAGCCTGAATTTGATCATACCGTGCGCGGCTCAAATCAGAGCATTTCGAGTTTGCGTGAAAATAACACTTGCATACTCCCCCACACTGCAGCCCAGGCTGACGGCGGTTTACCGAGTTCATACACCCATTGCAAATTCTACGTTCACTCATTTTATATTAATTTATTTATTATTAATATTCACTTTAGAAATTAAAACTTATTATTTTTATTAAACAGCACTGATGTAAAACCATATATGCAAATACGTTTATATGTGTAAAACACTTAATTGTCGTAAAACAAACTTTTTTTCGAAACTTAGAAAAGGCCGAAATTGATCGCTATCTGCGGAGCACAACAGCAGTACGTCCGTACGTCAGCGATGCTAGCGGAACTATGGTTGTTGTATATACTTTTGTTTCACTACTTATACAGGTAAAATCGAAACCTGTCTCATCATGGCAGAATCAAAGGTGGCGCCACTCAAGACTCAATCTGTGGCAGGCTTACAACTTTGTTCTGCTTATTTGTTAAGCAATCTCTTGCAATTTGTCAAATACTCCTACTGTAATTTACTTACATTTGACGCGGTCTACGCCTGGTCAGACTCGCAAGGGGCTCTAGCTTGGCTAACAAGCTCTCCTCACCGCTGGAAAAGCCAACCGAGCCAACCGAGTCGCCCACATCCAAGAGATTGTTCCCATCCAATCCTGGAAATATGTACAGCCTTAAACGCGGCTGATTGTGCCTCTCCTTTAGAGCTACTAGAACATCCACTTTGGTGGGATGATCCTGACTTTTTAGTCCAAGACTATAACAGTTGGCCAGACCAACCAGCTATCATCTTGAATAAGCTTCCCGAAGCTGCTGCTGAAGAGAAGCCTTCATGCTTTCATGTTGCTGTTAAAGCTCCTAGCTTGGTTTTAAAACTTCTAACAAGATTTTCATCTTTGCGAAAAATTCAACGCTTTATAGCATATTATTCTCGATTCTTGGATTTCTATTTTAAACGCAAAACATTTGAGTCGCAATCTATTTCCCCTTCTAAACTGCATCATGTACTTATGATCATGGTAAAAACCGTTTAGAAGGATAGTTTTTCTGAAATCCTTCGAATCTGTCAACAGAATGACATACTTTCTAAACCTTTCAGGAAACTAGCTCCGTTCATAGATGAATCAGGGATCCTGAGAGTGGGAGGGCGTTTAAGTAAATCCACCAATCTTTGCTTCGATGCTAAGCATACTATCCTGCTGCCTCAAAAACAGCGACTTACTGAACTTATTATAGAACAGTATCACACTCACCATTTTCATCCAGGATATTGGATATTATCCCCCAGAAGCGCTATCTATCGATGTGTGACTTCTTGAATAAAATGTTTTCGTTCGAAACCTCGTTCTTATCTACCAGTCATGGCCGACTTACCGAAATACCGCATTTCTCAATTAAAAGCATTTTCTCAAGTGTCTCTTGATTATGCGGGCCATTTCAAAATTTTGGTGGCAAAGAGACAGCGAGGTGCTCAAGTCTGTACAAAGGCTCATATCTCCCTCTTTGTGTATTCACAGAAGCTTTTCTGGCAAGTTTTCGCCGCTTTCTGGCGCGTAGCGGCCGAGTGTCTCAACTGTTTTCTGATCAGGTAACGAACTACAAAGGAGATTTTAATGAGCTTTTAGCCCTTGCAGATGCTGCTGCCACGAAACTGTCTATAAAATGGCATTTCAACCCTCCAGGTGCCCCTCATTTTAATGGGTTGAGTAACGCCGGAGTCAAGGCAGTCAAAACACATCTTTATTGAGTCATTGGCGATCAGCTCTTGACTTACGAGGAGTTCTACACCGTACTTACAGGTATCGAAAGTT
The DNA here is from genome assembly GCA_963576565.1 of Aspidapion aeneum. Classification (NCBI taxonomy): domain Eukaryota; kingdom Metazoa; phylum Arthropoda; class Insecta; order Coleoptera; family Brentidae; genus Aspidapion; species Aspidapion aeneum. The sequence goes on from OY755040.1 coordinate 97,226,922, forward strand.
TGTTGAACTTAAGCTTAAGACCTCTTTGTAGTATAAGCGAGGATCCAAACGATCTCACCCCTTTGACCCCAGGTCATTTCATGACAACGGAACCTCTCACATTATTCCCTGAACCTGACCTTAGTGAGATTCCTCAAAATCGGCTCAGTCGATGGCAAATTCTGCAGCAAATGCAGTCTCATTTCTGGACACGTTGGAGTCAGGAATATTTGCATACCCTGCAATTGCGGTGCAAATCCAAATCGACACCCAACATTACAGAGAACAAACTCGTCGTTATCAAAAACGAACAAAAGCCACCCCGAGAGTGGGTTCTCAGTCATGTAATGCGCGTCCATCAAGGCGAAAATGAAATCGTTCGTGTTGTAACCGTCAAAACTCAATTTGGTACTATTCAACGCCCCGTAGCAAAGGTATACCCTTTCCCTGAGCAATAGGTATAACCTCTTACTCTTATTTTAGAATTAGTTATTTTTTTTTTCGTTTAATTAGACCCGGGATTTTAGCGGTCTAATCGTTTTCGGTATTTTTTTATTATACTAGAAAAACTTATTATGTTTTTGATGAATGTAATGTCGGAAACTGCCGTTCTGCATTTTTCTTATTTTTATAATATTTGATTTTAATTAACTATTTTCGGCTGCTCTCAAGTACCGTAAAAATTATCTTAGTTTTAATTTCAAATAAGCGCACGAATTGTGACGCACAGATCAGTTATCGGCACTCTGCGCCGGCCCATACCTGTGACAAAAAAAACGGACTACTTCGGTCACGTTCTCTACACGGCAGGTGTGCCATCATTAATTTCGGGAACTAAAACTTAGATTTAATCATCATATATTACGACTTAAGGCACCCCGCCATTCTGTGCAATTTGGGAACAAGGTCAATAAGAAACATCGAAAGGTTAGCCAACCAAGAAGCGCTGCAGCCAGAAAAGGATAAGTGTCAACAATCTTGTGCGTCCGACATAGGTAATTTCAATTTTTCCTACTTATCCCAGTAAGCCAATAGGTAAATCCTATTGACAAATATAAATATTTTTACGGTACTTCAACGTACGTCAAGAGCGAACACCTATTTATGAACCGATTTGCATCAAATTCGGAACTTTGAGATCTTTCAGGTCGCTGATTATGATTTCTAACTTAAACTTTAAAAAAATCAAAATGGCGGTTCCAAAATGGCACACTTTCTTATTTATAAATCGATTTGCCTCAAAACTTGAAACATCGCGGCACTTAAGGTATCGAATACAATGTATGACTTAAATTTAATAACATAAAAAATGCGTTTGCGTTTACCGTTTGCCAGCAGTTGAAGTACAAAATTAGTAAAGTTCGGTAACTACTAGACTTAATTAAAAAATTCTCCAATTTTATTTTAAATCATAAGATGTACTAAAATCTTTTAAATAATAAGGAATTAAACCGAATTTTGAATAATTGTGTCCTTATTAGAATTTTTTAATGCGCCATGCAGATTACTTTAAGTTGAAGTCAAAATATGTATTGGTTGACGTTAAGCACCGCATAGTTACAAGTTTGGGGCATATCGGTTCAAAAATTGAAAAGTCCGCCATTTTGGATCGGCCATTTGGTTTTTTTTTAATTTAAGGTAGAAATCATAATCAGCGACCTTAAACACCCACATAAATGGGAAGATCCGCCCTTTTGGATCCGCCATTTTCATGTTTTTAAATTTGAGTCAAAAATTGTATGGAGTTACCTTAAGCGGCGCGATGTTTCAAGTTTGAGGCAAATTGGTTTATAAATAAGAAAGTGCGCCATTTTGGAACTGCCTTCTTAATTTTTATAAAGTTTAAGTTAGAAATAATAATAAGCAACCTGAAAGATCTCAAAGTTCCGAGTTTGATGCTAATCGGTTCATAAATGGGAAAATCCGCCATTTTGGAACCGCCATTTTGATTTTTTTCAAGTTTAAGTTAGAAATCATAATCAGCGACCTTAAACACCTACAGTTCCGAGTTTAATGCATATTGGTTCATAAATGGGGAAATCCGCCATTTAGGATCCGCCATTATCATGTTTTTAAATTTGAGACAAAAATTGTATGGAGTTACCTTAAGCACTGCGATGTTTCAAGTTTGAGGCAAATCGGTTTATAAATAAGAAAGTGCGCTATTTTGGAACCGCCATTTTAATTTTTTTAAATTTTAAGTTAGAAATAATAATAGGCGACCTGAAAGATTTCAAAGTTCCGAGCTTGATGCAAAACCGTTAATAAATGGGAAAAACCGCCATTTTGATTTTTATAAATTTATGATAAAAATAATAATCAGCGACCTGAAACACCCCAAAGTTCCGATTTTGATGCATATTGGTTCATAAATAGGAAAGTCCGCCATTTTGGATCCGCCATTTTGATTTTTATAAATTCAAGTTAAAAATAATAATTAGCGACCTGAAAGATCTCAAAGTTCCGGGTTTGATGCAAATTGGTTCATAAATGGGAAAATCCTCCATTTTGGATCCACCATTTTATTTATTTTTTTAATGAAAAGAATGTTAAATAATTGTCTTCTAACCACCAAATACCTAGTTGGAAAAGTTTAAAAAAAGTTATAACCTAACTAATAAACAAATATATGAAGTCAGCTAAATAAAAATGTTTAAACAATTGCCAATGGTATATGATATTACATTGGCAACAAAAAATCTCGCGGCGAATTGTCCGGCGAAAAATCTCGCGGCAAATCGGCCGGCGGCCAATTGTCCCGCGGCGAATCGGCCGCGGCGCATTGTCCCATCCCCAAAAAGTAGATTGTTGGAGTAGATTTTAAAAATTTGGGTTCTGGTAAAAATATTACCTGTGTGGTACGATATTAAAGGTAACTGTGCATGAAGATAAAAAAAGTACATTTTTTTTGTTTAGGGGTGGCGGTTTCTCCTTTCCGAAGCGACCCGGGTGGTGGATAGGGCATTATTTTCTCGGAAAAAAATGGATAAATATTACATTATATATTAATCGGATGAGCTTAGGTTTATTCATCCATAAATTGGCAGAGTATTTTATTTAAAATTAAAATTTTCAACTATTTTGCTTAATCTTAAGGAATTTGCATTTACTGTATTAAACAGCTATAGTTCAACATGTGCTTCTAGGGAAAGTCGGCGAATAGCTATCCCAAATAACACTAATAGTATCGGCTATCTGCTTCAAAGACTTTGCTACTTTTCTATGGTAGAAATGTGGTAATTCCACAAAGAATAGGGTGTTTGACAGTAGTAAAAAATAAATATATATTTATTTTTAGATATCTCTTTAGGTCTTGGGAACGCTAAAAATAAACTTTTTTATTTAATTTTTTATCAAATTCATAGTTCTTTTAATTAAATAAATTCATTGAATTCAAACAATTAGCCACGTGATTCAAAACAGGCGGTCTACCAATCAGCTGCGAGTGACGTCACAAAACAGTAAACGCCTCAAACGAACTTATTTTCTGTGTTATTTTCTTATGGATGGTAATGTTTGCTTTGGTTTAAAGTGCGAATTATCGTCCTAAATTAGATTTTATTTTGTGTTATGCTTATAAAAAACATTTTTATTGAAAAACGGATTCTCCAAAGCCGATAGCTCCAACTTGCCAATGCTGAATTCCTTTATGCTGGCAGGCTTCTTTGCCAACAACAGTGATTTTTGTACTGCGGAATTTAGAAACTTTAAAATGTTAATGTAAGTATTCGATGAGTTGTTTTGTATATAACTGAAAGTTTTTTTACGATATTCTTCGCCTACTTTTACTCATTTAGATTTTGAGGTTAGGTTATATGTTTTGCTTTTTTGTTTAATATGCCACTTACAATAGATTCAATTAAATACCCAATCATTATTATTCTAAGCATTTAGAAACGATCAAAAATTGCTTTTTTAAAACAAAATTTCTAAATACATTTTGTTTGAAAGAATTCTTATGATCCTTCATAACAAATATGCACTGCCTAGTCTTGCATATGCACTGCTGAGTCCTACATTTAGCCTGCATGTGCACTGCCTCATCCCTCATTTAGAGGTACTCCCTAGTTCTGCCTAATAACTGTCTAGCACCGCCTAAAAATTTGTACACCTTTCTGCCTATTAGAGTTGTTCACCCCTTGTAATAAACATAACCTCAAAAATGTAATCGTCATTTACGAAATAGTTATATATATTATAGACAACGTGGGAAAAATAATAGAAACAATTTAGTTATACTCACATCAAATTGATCTTCACAAATGTAAAGTGAAGATGGATTAGATAGGGCCCTTGGGTCTCTTCGAGCAAGTTCTAGCCACTTTCTCCGTTCATTTACTGCTGTAGGCACATGAGTAAAGAGTTTTTCAGGTGTTTTTGTGCTAGTATTCGAACACTGAGGCACTACACACCACTTATAGGACATTTTTTTACATAAGAAACAGTAAAAACGCAGACCAAAAACAAATAAACACTTGAATGCCGTGTATCTGTCTGCGAGTTTACTGCGCTGTGACGTCATTGCAACGCCACGCTAGAAATGAGCGTTTTAGCGGCAAATTTAAATCGGAAATTAGAAAACTTGATTTTAAATGTAGTCATGATAAAATATACTATTTTAATAATTTTGCGTAGCAAATTAGGGATCTTTGTATCATTCTAAACTCTTTTCTAAAATTTGTCAAATACCCTATTGTTACTATTTAGTTCTGAATACTATCTTTCACCAAAAAGTAGAGGTTTCGTAACAATGACCCTCTAAGCTACCTCTTAGGATTCTTTATTGATAGTCTGTCTATTCTGATAGTCTTATCTACCATGATAGGACGTTGCTAAAGTTTAACTTTCTGTTTAGTCGTTATTTTGTAGTCGCCCTGACTTTTATATGATACTTAATTACCTCTTCAAATTTAACCCTAATTGAAATTGCAGACGTGTGGACCCGATAAATACGTTATAACTTTAACCTTTACTAAGTTTAGGGCATCGTAGTATATATGATGTGGTAATGTAGAAAAATAATTTTTGAGAAAACTTTAAAGCCGTAACTAATTTCATGTAGCTCTCTTCACACTTCAGATAATAGTGTTTAGCACGCCATTTATATATTCCTTTACAGGTTTTTTATTTTCGATTTTTAAGCACGTATTTAAGAGGTATACTATTTCATACAAAAATTAGTTACAGCTATCAGAAAAAGAGCTAAATTTTATAGGCGCGCCTGTTTTTTGCCTTACAAATTATACATGTTTTACTTTAAAAAATTGTCGCAGTTGAATTTCGATTCTGTGCTCGTAAAATCTCGCACTTTTAGATAGCATAGCACATGTTGTGACGATTATCCCAAAAAGGCATTTAATATTCCTTCAAAGTTATAAATTGCATGTGGAATTTTTGGGTGACGCAGTTATTCTAAACAATTACGCAAATATTGTAATGGGTTCGTTGCTCTGGGTTCCTAGGTGAAAAACTAGGGTACGCTGACCCTGCAGATATCGAGGACATTTCGGGGTTTGCGTGAATTGACCAATAGAACGTTGACAGACTGGACTTTTGCGAGACGTGGAAGTGAGCTGTCACGCAAAAGGACGGACGTGGAAGCGGAACGGAGAAGGTGAAGGTGGCTTTTTGGGGGGTCGTGGCATTCAGTTTTTGGGGGCCAGAAGGGAACCACGTCAAGTGGCCGAGGGCAGAAAAATCGAGAGGGCGAGAAGGGTTCCGAAAAAATAGCGAAGTCAAGGGACGTGAATAGAAGTTCCAAAAAGTGCAGTGCCAGTACAACAATAATGTGAGTAATAACCCTTATTATTATTGTATTTATTCCCAAAGCAAGCATTATAATTTGTACTACCAATATCCTGTTTTCTCTGGACAGCGTTTGTAGTCCCTGGATCTTTCGCTCTTAAGGGAACGATCCCGAAGGACCCGGGAACCGTCGCGGCTTGTGCCAACCCTGTTGACACAATCCGGGCGTTAAAAGTGGTCAGGGGGGAAAAAACAAGCTTGTACGGTCTTGGAAGGCGACGGGGAATTAGCGCCCTGAAGGCTTCAAAGGCCGCTAAGCGTGACATGGTGGAGGCGCAAACCTTGAGGGCGATTATTTAGGGCTAGGCTTTCGTGAGTCGAGAGAAAGAAGGATAGTTTGTGCAGTCTAAGAAATGCTTGGTTTTGGTTCACAATAGGCATATTTATTTATTTATTATTGTTATTTTTGTCATCCTAGCGAAGGGTCATTACCTATTTTTGTTTACAAAAATGCACCAGAATAACCTTAAGGCGACAAATTCGATTCAGCTAATTTCTTACGCAAATGACAACAAGGCAAAATATTTAAATATCAGTCAATAGGTGGCACTACATATTAGAGGCCTAGGGACACCTATTCGGTTTCTAAATTGTGGGCCTTACTAAAATTTTAGGGATGACACAAAACAAGACATTTTGAGTTTGACACTGACGTTAATTTTTGCCCAAAAACACAAGTGGGCGGCTAGTTTTCCAATAGCAACAGAAAAAATAAAAGAATAGAGTAAATAACAAAGCCTATTTTTTTGTCAAAAACCAGGGGATGACATTTCATCTTATAAATAAAAATAGAAAAAAAGTGTTTATTTACTGTGATAGAAAATACTGATAATCCCGAAGAAGACTTAGCCACAATAGGATGGAACACATAATGTTCCTATGAGCCTGCCTCCAAATACATCTAGCAAAATATATTTAAAGACCTTCCGATATCATTGATCCAGAAGATGAAAACAAAAATCTCCTGATCCATAGATGCTGCACAGGATAAGAAGTAAAGATTCGGCAATCATTGTAAATTAAATATAATAAATGAGTTGTTTTTATTGTAGTACTTTACTTTTGTTTCCACAACCTCGTAGAAAAAATATTGTACCTACATACTTAACGAATGTGTTTAGTGCGTCTTCCGCACTGGTTAGGTAAATTACTATTTCCGGCGACCACATATAAAAATGTTGGATTTTACACGATTTGCATCCTCAGAAAACATTAAATTTCATCCGTGTGCAGAAATTTTTTCGCACATGTGTGACAAGTACTTTCAGTACTTCGGCACATGTATGGAAAGTGTTTAACTGTCACAATACTTTTTTGCACATGTGTTACAAACTACTTTCCCATACATGGGCGGAAAAGCAGTTTCATTTGATTTACGCAAAATTAAACACCAATTTTTACAAAAATTAGTATAGTTCAACAGTGTCCGTGTGAAAACACGCTCGTGTGAAATTTGTCACTTTCTTCTCTTGCTATGTAATAAATAAATAAATAAATGAAAAGGGCTTTATTTTCAGCTTCTGTTAACTGAGCAATATACTAATTATCAAAAACTATCTTATAAATTGGTTCGTAATCCCGTGATTTTGTTTGTTACGCTATGGCCAGCCCTTAAAAAATGTTTTGTAAATAGAAAAAATTGTATGTCTTTAAATACCTTCTTATAATCATTTAACTTATATTAAACGACATTTTATTTATTCAAAATATCTGAAAATAATGTGAAAATCCGGGTCACGTGATCTTAGTTAAATTTTCTCAATCGAATTGACTTGCCCCCGGTATATGGGGGTGGCGCTTCAGTCAGAAGGTTGATGGCTCTTGTCTGATTTGGTGTCCTGCAGCAAATATAAAATTGAGCACGCCTTTGTAAATCCTAATAGATCTCTTTTATAAAAAACTAGTTGAAACATTATTTTTGTTCATATGCAAGATTTTTTAAAAATCTTTAAACGATTTTTGATTTTCTTTTGTACATTTTCAAAAAATACAAGAATCGAAACAATTTCACTACAGTTTTCTATAACACAACTAGGCTACTGAAATGCCAAACATTGTTTTGAATTATTTGTTGTGTTTTAGCCATAATTTTTTTTTTTTTTAATAAAATGATTTTGCAAAAAACTGCTAAGATACGGTTGTTAAAAATGCTTTAAAAGACTACCCCTCAAAATTTCGACGCGTTCCGCTTTCTCGTTTTCTATTTCTATTAGAACAAAGATTTGGCCAAAAAATGCGATATCAGTGTTGTCAAATGGTAAGTTTTCGGTCGAAGTTTGTCCCCTTAAATGTTTATTTAAATGTACAAATTTATTTGGTAGCACTTCAAATTTGGAAGGCACTATATGTTTTTTTTTATTTTAAGGTCAAAATTGGTAGACCTTCGATTAGATAATAAAATAATACTCTGCCAATCTATGGGCACCTAAGCTCACACTAGGTACTATAGTTATAGTGTGAGCTAATATAATCAAAAACTGAAATATACTTTATTCAACTCCAGACTCAATTACCTTGATGATGATGATACCACAAAAGCCATGTTTTGACTTAAACTCAAATTTTTTTAATCTACCCCCCACCCTTTTGAAAAAAACTAATATGTATTTTGTTTAACTCCAGACTCAATTACCTTTCGTTTGATATCACACACGCCATATTTTCACTTAAACTCTAATTTTTGACATCTACCCCCACCCTTTTTTTAAAAATAAACTAAAATTATTTTTTTTTAACTCCAGACTTAATTACCTTTCGTTTGATATCACACACGCCATATTTTCACATAAACTCTAATTTTTGGAATCTACCCCCACCCTTTTATTTGGCTTGCGTTCGGTGGATTTTGTGCATTTTTAAATGGGATCATCACGGCCCAAGACCCAACTTAGGTACCAAATTTCATTAAAATCGGACAAGCGGTTTTTGAGTTATGCGGGTTGGTCGTTACAGACAGACACAGACAGACATACAGACAGACATACAGACAGACAGACAGACAGACAGACAGACAGCAAAACAAAAAAGTTTCAAAATCATCTGAAACGCAAAGATAGATAAAAATTTTTGAAATCGGAGCAACTTTTTTTTTCTTGAAAAAATTAGGATCACCATAGCTCACACTACTTATAGTAGTAGTGTGAGCTAAAAAAATAAAAAAAAACAATTGGTACTATAAATAATGTAATAACAATAATCATAATAAAAAATTGGTATTAGTCGCACTATATGTTTTTTTTTAATTTAAGGTCAAAATTGGTAGACCTTCAATTAGATAATTTTTTGAAAAAGAATTTGTACTATAAAGAATGTAATAATAATGCACAAACAAAAAATGGGCTCGTTTGTTATTTTTGGTTAAAGGCGTAGATTTACCCCAGAAAAAATTGGTAGTTTAACCCAGTCAAGAAAAACTTGGTAGTTTACCCCAGAGGGAAAAAAATGGTATTTGCTTGGAGGAGCTTACACTACGTTGACCCACCCCCTGTATTTGGTGATTTTTGGTAAATATAATACTAATGACCACTCCTAGGGTATTTTATTTAGGTATGGATCCGATTGTTATCATATTTTACATATGTAGCCCTCCTCGCCCAAATTTTTTATATTGCGTGAAAAAGAATAAACAGAGTGTAGGCTATTTTGATTGATTATATTGACAGGCTAAAAGTGATATAAATAGCTTGTAGTCTAAGAAAATAGTTTATACCTTATAAATGTACCCACTAACCACACGTTCGATCACTTCTATGTGCCCCCTCGGCGGAGTCTCGAGCCCTGAAAGAAAAACAAATAAATAACAATTAATCCTGAAGGACACTAGGAAGAACCTTTTTCTTTTTGTTTTCATAACTTTTACAAAAAATAGTAATTTTTTTTTGAGATAAATTATTTTTTAATAAAAAATGCACTCATTGACGATAAATTAAAACATTGGTAGAATAAATAGAAATACGAGGCGACGGCCATTATATTTTTTGCAAACTTAGTATTTTCCTTAGGTATTTGATCCGCATCAATGCCGTCACAAATTTAAGATAAAATTACTATGACGATGAAATAATAGGGAATTCGATAAAAATCTACACATCTGCCCATTATTGTCAAATAAAATCCGTAAACCCAAGAAAATAAATTTTTGAGATATTTTAGAAACCAAAGTTGATGACTATTTTCATGAGTAGTATGTGGTTTTCTTAATGAGAAAAAAAAATAATAATAAAAAATTGGTAGAGACGTAAATCCGAAACTAGAAATTAGAAGTTCATTTGGAAAAAAAAAGTACCCCGGTAAAACCTACTAATCAGATTTTTTTTTTGGTATAAAGGGTTTTTGAGTTCTAGTTAAAACCTAAGTCATTTCTTTAATGTAGTATTGGGAGGCTAATTACAAAACTAGATGAATAAAATAAAACTAGTCAGTTAGATAAAAATACGGGCTATGAAAAGGGAAATCCAGAGAAAGTTTAAGCATTAATAATTTTTTGTTGTTGTTCTTAAGGGTTTCGGTCATATATAGTTTTTTAAATATTTCTAAAACAAGTCAGATTGCCACCATAGTTTATTTTCTTTTAGCGTATTAAACCTAGCGGCTAGTTTCTTGCACACATAAAATAATCAAGTGGTGTGTAAGGAAAAACTGTAAGCAGGCACTGATTCGCGCCAAAACCGACTTGTTTACTTATTACAAAACCCGACCTTGCTTAATAACAGTATTAATAGTTATAAATAACAACTAAAGATTATTATGGCAGAAAATAAGCTAAATATTACGGTACAACCGCGACAAGGGGGAAGTACGGAAGATGACGTGTTTGGACGGCGTTCCCGAGTGGAAAGGAGTCCCGTACTGGGAGACGGATAAGTGGGCCAAATCAGGACCTCGACAAGCACCCCTAATACGATCCCCCGCCACACAAGGTCTAGGGGCGCGGCCGATATTTTTGAACATCTTGACCTCACGGCGATTGAGCGTAGAGGACGGAAAAAGGACCCCAAAGGAATAGATCCGCCAAGAAGGGAAGGGCAAATCCAGGAAATCGAGGACAACAAAGAAGTGAATAAAACGGAAGAAGAAAAAGTAGAAACAGAAGAAACATTAGTCAATGTTGACTCGGAAAATATAGGACAGCAAGAAAAAGATAACATTCAGACTAAGGAGCAAAATAAAAAGAACGAAAACGTAGAGAACCAGAAAATCAGAAGCAAAGGGCATGTAACTTTTGCAGGAACATCGAAGGAATACCTGGAAACATGGGATCAGAAGGGAAAACTTCCTGGAGGACCCGATATCTCAGGGAGCGAAACCTCAAACAGCGAAATATCGGAACGAGAATCATCGGAAAGGGAGTTATCGGCAGACGAAAATGACCTGCCTCCGCGTAAAACAGTACGGAAGAAAAATCACGGAGAAGGACAAAAAGAGCCAGTTGGCTCAAGGAATACTCAAAGAGAAGTACTGCCAAGACACAGGAGCACGGAAGTCACTAGCGTAGAAGTTTACCTTAATCGAAATAACAGAGAGCAAGAATGGCGGACTGCCCCTAGATACACATACAGGGAAGCAGCACCACCCCCGATGGAAAGACGAGTACAGAGGCAGGAACACAGCGAAAGGGCCAACGAAGGCACTTTTAGGCACACAACCACACAACCACCCCAAATATATATGGATCAAATGGGAGATTACCAATCACTCTAGCATGGCGGGAACCAGCCGTCAACCTGAAAATTTGGACGCAACGATCAGGAATTGTAGGACAGCCCCAGGAACGTCAATCCCAGCTGTACCAGCATTCGTTAGCCGCGATACGTTTGTACCAAATCGACAGTCGGCATCAAGATTCATTAGTAATTTTGAAAGGTGCTGCCTTAAGATGGTGGGACCTTTACGCAACGAGGGAAGAAAATTTAGATAAAACATGGGAGGATGTAAAAGCAGATTTTTTAAAGGAATGGGGAAAAACAACGGGAAGGAGAGAGGCGAAAAAGAGCCTTGAACGTAGGAAACAAAGAAGAAATGAAAGCACCCTGAAATATTATCACAAACTACTCTACCTATATAGCTTAACGATGGACAGCTAGACTTTGAATTTTTTTGGAATATTTCGAAGAAGGCATCACGAGGGAGCCGCACGACAATACTTTCTTTTCACAAATTCCAACAGGACACCAAAGGATTTCGAGGAATTAAAGGACATAGCAAAAGCTATAGATAGGGCACCACAGGACCCACCGACTGGAAGATTTTTCGAGGAAGACAGAAGGCAATATACCGGAAACTGGGAAAGAGGAAGAAACTCATTCGTTGCCAATACAGGAAGTTTGGAAAACCGCTATGTGAACGCAAGGGGCCCGCAAACACCATACAACGCAAGATTTACAGGTTACGTAAACAGGAGAGACCCGGATATGAGACAGCAGTCGTACAATCAAAACACGGCATCTCTATACCAAAATGGTAGGGAAAACGGAGGCAACCGGCAACCCGTTATTCCAAATAGCCCAAGAAATGGCTCTCAGGACCCTACATTTAGAGCAGCACCAAGGAATGGACTGTACAATAGGGATCAACGGCCGAGCGGACGGGGATACCCAAATACATCTTACAGTAATCAAAGAGGAGATTGGAGCTTACAGGGACAAAACAGGAACACGGCGGGACAAAACAGTCCCAGGATACGAGTTGAAACACAGGAAACAAGCGTAAGAACGCCCGCAAATCAGGAACAGGGACCTAGAAGACAAAGCCAACATAACCTACCCAACACACGGAGCGCAGACAATCGCCCAAGATGTTTTGCGTGCAATTATGTGGGAAATTACGCCACCTCATGCCCAAATGGCCGAGGGCGACAAAATTAACTTCCCCGGTTGCCCTTCACCATGGGGAAACAACCTACCCTATCACAGCAGGCCACCCACCACCGATAATAATTAAATTAAAAATCAATGGTATGGTTTCAGAGGCATTAATAGATACAGGAATTGTAAAAAACGTCATGAGACAAAATATAGTAAACGGTGCCTTGAAACCTAAAACCAGCAAAAATATCATTACCGCAGGTGGACACATCATTCCTATTCTAGGAAAAATGAACATACATATTCAAATTAAAAACATGAAGATCGAATGCGAGGCAGAAATGATAGAAAAATCCCCATACGCACTGATCTTAGGGATGGACTTTTTATACAGAATTCGGGCACAATTAATTTCCAAGAAGGAACGATAAAGTTGTGCCAAGATGGACAAAATTTACATTTGAAATTCAAAAATCACTTGGTGCGAAAAACACCAATCGGCACAATCCAGCCAGATTGTTACTTTAGGTTTCTATATCAACAAGAGGTTCTTAGAGACATAAAAAAATGTCTAAATAAAAACAAAAATAAGAATCAAACCCTAATAATAGCTGAAAATAAATTATTAAGTCAATTTGATGATTTTTGGCACTGTTCAAACACGCACAGCCCACCAAAAATAAAATGCAAAATCACAGTAAAAGAACGAGATTTATTCTCTATGCCTGAACAATATTGCTTGTGCCACTGTGTTGATAAAACCTTTAAGATGACCAAAGGTATCGCAGTTGAGTTTAAAAAAAGATTCAACAACATAGAATGGCTAAGGTCACTAAATCCAGAGATAGGGAGAGTAGTGCCCTTAGAAAATAAAAAAAGGTTTATCTACAACTTAATAACGAAAGAGAAGGCGGAGAATAAACCTACCTATAAAAGCCTGTTCAAATGCCTCCTTAGCATGAAAAATCATATGGTTGCCGAAAAAATCACGAAATTAGCAATGCCTAAGATAGGTTGAGGAGTAGACAAACTAGAGTGGGCGATAGTATTGGACATGCTAAAATTTATTTTTGCAGACATAAATACAGAAATTGTTATATGTACAAAGGAGTCCCAAAAGAGAGAAAACATAGAAGAAAACTGGAGGGAGGAAAACAAAAAAATTATTAAAATACACCAAGAGGGAAAAAACGAAGCGAAGCCAAAGAAACCGACCAAATCGGAGTATACCCCCCCTCCTGCTCATAACAGTAACCTAGAATTATCGAAACAAACGATTGCCCAAAAAACCGCAACAGTACCTTGCAATTTGACCCAAAAAAGCAAAAACCCAGTAACAAGAGATAAACACAAAGATCAAGTACAACAAATGGAAAAACAAATAGGAGTGTTGATAGACGACAAGAAAGAACCAATGCTAGACTGGATGGTCGAAAACTGCTGGATTCCACCAGAGAATAGGGGGAAAAGCGACTTTATGTGTCAGACGAAAAGTAGCTCAGAAATAAAAGAAAATAAAGTTGAGGATTATAATTGGCCAATGGCGGAAGAAGGCAGTTGCATGCAACCAAAGAATAAAATCAAGGTACGTCTTGCAGACTTTTATCTATTAGAGCCGCAGGAAAAAACAGCCCTAGCGCTAGAAGTAGGGTATAGCAGGGAAAACAAAGACAGAGACCTGACAAATTTTGAGCCAAAAAATGACTATTTGACAAAAAGAAACATATTATTAAAATCCTTACCTTATTTTAATAACGGCAAATTATTGTTGGGCGTCACATTGGAGAGCCGCATGCCGACACCACTATACAAGGACTCATGGGTGGGTTTCTTGCTCCTGGAACAAAGGAAAGATAATTTGCTGACGATAGAAATAGCGGACCAGGAGGAAGAAAAAGTGACAATTAAGGACCATGAAATAAGCCACATTTAGGAAAAAAACGCAAGGCAAAAATTAATAGAATTATTAACACAATACAATGATATTTTTGCAAAGAGCACAAAATATATGGGTCGTACACAGTTTATGGATACAATCCCAATAAGATCTCGCCCATACAGAGTTAGTCATAAGGAAAGGGAAATTATAGCCGAACAAGTCGAGGAAATGGAAAAACACAACATAATATCGTCATGCCACTCCCCATACGCCTCTCCCATTGTCTTGGTAAGGAAAAAAGTTGGAAAAACGAAGTTCTGCGTAGATTTTAGAAAAATTAACTCAAAAACAGCAATTAAAAGTGCTTGGCCCATTCCGAATATCGAGGACATAACCTGTTGCCTCGGAGGGAGCAAATACTTTACATCCCTTGACTTACTAAGTGGTTATTGGCAAATAGAAATGGACGAAAATAGCAAAGATTATACGGCGTTTGTCGCAGATGGAATGAAGCAATACCGCTTTGAAGTTTTACCATTTGGCCTCTGCACAGCGCCGAATACATTTCAAGCACTAGTTGATAAAGTTTTCGAAGGGATGAAATGGAGAAAAGTCCTTATTTATCTAGATGATATATATATCCACAGCCCGGACATATCGTCCCACTTAGAAACGCTGAAAGAAGTTTTCGAAAGACTAAGGTCCGCCGGACTAACACTTTCACCAAAAGAATGTGTATATCTTAAAGAAGAGATAAAACTGCTAGGCTTTGTGGTAAATAAGCATGGCATCTCCCCAGATAAAGAAAAGACAGAATCTATATCTAGACTCCCAGTACCCATAAAAATTAAAGAACTTCAATCATTTTTAGGAGCGGCTAATTTCTATAGAAAATTTATAAAAGACTTTTCAAAAATAGCAAGACCGCTACATGATCTAACCAAGAAGGACACAAAAGTTTATTGGGGGGAGGACCAACAAAAATCATTTGATTTTTTGAAAGAAAAACTTACCACAGCTCCTGTACTACAACACTTCAACCCAAAGAAAGACACAATATTACATGTCGATGGAAGTAAAACAGGAATAGGAGCAGTCCTGTTGCAAGAAGATGACAAGGGGGTATCACGTCCAATAGCCTGCGTCAGTAGATCGCTAAACAAAAATGAAAGAAACTATACCCACGGATCACCTAACAAACAGATAAATAAGCCGGCTGGCGGTCTTTGATCTAGGAGAATTCATCGATGGCTGAGCATTGGGAATCAAACTCAGAGCCGGACTAAAAAAAAATTATCATAAAAATGAATGTTTCAGATTGTTGATGCGAAAAAATATTTTTACTGCCAGAAACAATAAAAACATTAAATTAGTTTTGTACTGCTAAAAATGGGAGCTAAAATTAATTTTAGAGTCTCGGCCGTTGTTCTCTGTAGGGGACTATGGAAATAATGTGTTTTACTGAATGAGAGATAGGGGAAGCACAAAAAGAGGTCGTCTTCTTCGTCCAGAATAAGTTAGCATGTTGTCGTTTCCAGCATACAGCCAAACACAAAAATAAAAAAATTGATTGCTTTTTTTGTTTTATTGGGATAACATTTATTAAGTTTCAAGACGAGTAAAATTGTGAGTTTTAAATATAAGAAGTTTGACATTGTAGAGTAATTTCTTAATTTATTGGAATCAGATTATTTATTAGTTTTTTCAAAAAATTGAAAGTTTAAGGAGATACAGGCTGACCAAATAATCTTTACAATTAGCACAAAATTGCTTCACGGTAAATTATTATTTTAAAATTGAGTAAAATCTAGTATTTAAAAAATATAGTTTTTTTATATGTATTCTTAAAAGTGTAAATAGTGCCATAATAAAAATTATAACAAAACATATTTGTGTTAAAAACTCTTGACCAAATATTATATAATAGTTTATTATACAGGGTGTAATTTAAATGATGCATGAAACTTTAAAGGGCTGTGAAAATGGTCAAAACAAAGATTTTTTTGCATTACATTTTCTTAGACGTCTTTCTTTTTACAGAGTGTTAAACTTAGTATTTTTTTTTTTCGATTTTTTGTTTGTTTCTTAAAAATTATAACAGACCATTAAAATTTTGTGGAATTATGCATTACCAAAACGGTAATAATTATGTTATTTTTTTAAATAATTTGCTTGCCAAAATGTTAAATTTTGATAAGAGGGATCTTTTTTAAATCGAAACATCCTACAATTTTAGATATTTGTTTTTTTATTTTAAAAATATTCACAGCGTTTTGAAATATAATGCATTAATAACATAAATAATGATTTTATCAGAGCATCGACGCGTTAACTATTTTTAAAATCAGTAAGGAATAAGGGATCTTATAAATCTTATATGATGTTCTAAAGCTTACGTCAAAATTAGTCATTTTCTAAAGAATGTTGGAACTTTAACCTAAAAATTTTTGAGGTGCATAAAAACATCAAATTTTTGTATTATTTATATTGTAATACCTACTAAACTTAAACAAACTCTTGTGATAGTATTTTTAAAAAACCGAAAAAAAGTCCCTTTGATTTCAAGGGGTGTTTAACACTTTAGCAGTAAAATTTATATTAGTTGCAGTTTTAAGCTTGAAAACACACATCATGAAATGAACCAAAAATATTAAAAATGTGTTGGTGTTTTTAAATACCTAATAAACAAAAATGAAAAATTAACGTTTGCCAAACCTACCATTTTTTTAAGCGTTAACATTTTCGTTGGTGCACTCTTTTGTTTTAATATTTTAAATTGAGAGATGGGACAATTCGCCGCAGCCGATTTGCCGCGGGCCGATTCGCCGCAAGGGACAATTAACCGCTAGATTTTTTGTTTCATGCCAGTGGCAATTGTTTAAACAGTTTTATTTAGCTTGACTTCATATAATATATTTGTTTGTTCGATTTTCGCTTTTTTAAAACTTTTCCAACAGAATTTTCTTAAATTTTAAACTTTGCAGTGATTAAGGTCACTGCAATGATATGCATCAAATTCGGAAACTTTAAGGTGTTTCAGGTCGGTTCCCATTTTGATTTTTTTTAGGTTAAAAATTAAAAATAACTAAAAGTTTAATAAAGTTTCTAGTTTGATGTATATCGGTTCATAAATAGCAAAAATCGCCATTCTACATTCGCCATTTTATTTATTTTTTCCAATTAAAAAAATGCTGGATTGTATAGTTACCTCCAAATACCTAGTTGGAAAGTTTAAAAACTTTATTTTTATAAAAAATATTATATGAAGTCAAGGTAAATAAAACAATGGTAATATCATGAAACAAAAATCTCGCGACGAATTGTTCCCGCGGCAATTCGATTGGCGGCGAATTGTCCCCGCGGCAAAATGGCCTGCGGCCGATCAGCCGCGGTGAATCGGCTGCGACGAATTGTCCCCTACCCTTTTAATTTGTGAACCTGTGCTTAATTTAAGGATCAAAATACCAATCTACAAATTTCCCTTTTCTACAACTAAGCTTACGCCGCTGTATTATACATAACACCAAAAACTTTCTAAACAAAGCATAGTTTATATGTTGTTTTTTAGGATCTAATGAAGGCGCATTTTCAAATTTGAGATTAATATAACAAATCATGCAAAAGCATAAAAAAAATAAAAAAACAAAATCAAAGGGGTTGCAGATCTGTATATCCTTAAGAACTCTTTGTACTTAAATCATTTACAGATTTATCTCATAAGACATTTAATTATTAAACACCCTGTATAGGATATGGAAAAAGTTTTTAAAACATCGAAAGATAAAAGAATGTATAAGCTTACCTTATAGGATCCTGCGGAAATCGAAAATAACTTCGATTAAGGGTATACCGTCGCGTGAATTTACAGTCCCTTACGGCACAAACCGTTCTCATTATTTAAAATCAATCATCACATATATCAAACACAAAAGTCACATCTACACACCACTAACCCTCAACACGTACTAAAAGTTTACAAAATATTAAAATACAGAATGCGCCCCTGGAGTGGTTGACCCCAACATGGCAGGCTGCGTGAAAGATGCGCGTAGCACCCCCCACCACCTGAGTTCCCTATCTGTTTGTTAAGGTGATCCGTGCTATACCATCTCAGAAATTGAAGGCCTAGCAGTGGTATACTTTATAGAATATCTCAGACACTATATTTTTGGTCGAAAAATACGCATAATAAGCGATCATTCAGCACTATGTTGGTTTAAAAATATCAAAAATTCAGGCAGACTCATAAGATGGAGCTTGAAATTATCAGAGTATGACTACACCATAGAACACAGAAAAGGCTGTGACAACAGAGATGCAGATTTCTTATCGAGATATCCTTTGAACAAACTCACGGAGTCACAAAGAACAATAGACGTAGACGAGCTACCTACTTTTAGCTTAAAAACCGAGGCGCTGGAAAGCCTAGGAACACTTATGTTGCTAGGTAAACCCCAAGAAACAAAGGAGTTACAGGAAAAAGACAACAAAATTAGAGAAATAAAAGGAGCGCTAAAAAACCCTAATGAGCTATCAATAGCTCAAGCAAAAAGAATAAAGCAATTTAAATTAAAAGACGACGTCCTATATAAAATAAATTTATCACAACAAGGTCTCAAGGAACTATTAGTCATACCTAAACAATTAATAGGGGAGATCATGTTTCAACTACACTCAGATCCGACGGCTGGCCACCTAGGAATAACAAAAACGTTGTAGAAAATAAAAGAAAGATTCTATTGGGAAACGTTACAAAAAGATGTTATTAAGTTCGTTAGGGGATGCAGGGATTGACAAGCTAGCAGCGGCGTAGCGTGCCCGAAAGGGCGGGGGGGGCGACAGCTAAAAAGGGCGCCTCTGAAAACTGATGCAAAATCTTACGACACAAATCTTGCGGCCAAAAAAAGAACCGCGCCGTCTCCAAAAAAAAAAAAAAAAAAAAAAAAGGTCATCATATGTCAGGGGGCGGCCGATAAGTCACAAGGGCGCGTCTGACGAAATCTTGCAACTAAAAAAAAGGTCATCATGTATGAGAGGGCGGCCGATACGACACAAGGGCGCCTCTCCCACCTATGGGGCGCCACTACCCTCGGGGCGGGGGGGGGTTGCGACGAACCCCCCGCGCCCCCCCCACGCTACGCCGCTGCAAGCTAGAAAGGGCACTAAGGACAAGCCGGCAGGCAACCTACAACCCACAGAAATGGGACTGCTCTTTCAGAAAGTTGGAATAGACTTACTAGGACCCTTCAGCGTGAGAAGTGAGGGAAACAATACGATAGTAGTAGCCACTTGCTATGCCACAAGATACGTGGAATGCAAAGCCCTACCGAACGGTAAGGCCGAATCGGTGGCAAAATTTCTCCTGGAAAATATACTACTCAGACACGGAGCCCCAAAGGAAGTGGTGAGTGACCTCGAACTGTCCTTCAGGTCAGAGCTAGTCCAGGAGCTACTGAAAATGATGGGGGCATGTAGCCGTTTCACGACAAGCTACCACCCTGCGTGCAACGGACTGACAGAAAGGTTTAATGCGACATTAGTAGACATGTTGTCTAAGTTTACTAACACCAGGCAAGACAACTGGGCCTTATATGTACCATTCTGTCAGTTCGCGTACAATACAAGTAGACAGGATGCGAACAAGTACGCGCCATTTGAGTTGGTATACGGCAGAACGCCGGTATTACCAACTAAAGCACAACTAAGCAAGGACGATTACAAATCGTCAGTGAAAGAAATTAGAGAAAGGGCATTGGCAGTAAGAAGCCAAGCAATAATAAACATATTGGAGAGACAGAAAAAAGACAAATGGCTATATGATGAGAAACACAGCCCATTAAGTTTCACAAGGGGACAGAAAGTCAAAGTGTTCACCCCTATCAGAAAGAAAGGGAAAACAGAGAAATTATTATTAAGATATTTTGCCGCTGCCTGAAACTATAACCTATGAAGCATCTATCCCAATCACTTATACAATGGATTGTATAGATGGAAGGTCAGTCCTTAAAGTAAAAAGCAGCTTGTGCAGGAATAAAACAGATTGATGATTTGAACACACTTATTGAAAATGAATTTAACGCGGTCGCGAAAAACTGGAATACGTCAATTATGCAGAATATCTCGCTAAGCTACGCACCAAGAGTCTTAAGAAACATCGAATCAATTGGCAATTTATTTTCGTGGTGCTGTAATATCGCAACACAAAAGAAATTTGATTCATTAGTGATGAACGAAAATGAGCTGCAGGAGAACATTAACAAAATTAATTCAGGGTTGGTAAAGTCACTTAAAATTTTAGGGGATACTTCAGGGAAATTAGAAAAATTAAATAAATACTATACTTATAATTTTGAACAAACAGAAAGCAAAATACAAAATTTAGAAAACTTTTTGTCACAATTTTTAGCCACTGTCTCAAAGTCGGAAGACGAGGCAATTCAACTTGGTAATACAGTGTTAAGCTTTCAATTTAATAACAACATAAGAACCTTGCAGTTACTGAGAGAATTTAAAAAACAATACATTTTTGGTGATTGCAAAAATAATTTGATCCCTGCAGCTGTAGTTAGTGTAGAGATTCTGCATGGTGACCTAATAAAACTAAATCAGGAACTTGGAAAAGCTAACCAAGAAATTGCAATTCCATTAAAAGACATCTCGAACATGTACCAGTTACCACTGTACGACTGCACGCTGTCACACCATAAAATAATAATTCATATCAAAATTCCAATTACAAAAAAATTCGTGGTGTGGACAATATTCGAACTGATTATTGCACCGTTTAAATAGGGGGAGGAAACATGTATTATAGACCACGAAAATGTTTACCTGGCCGTAATTGGTACTCAAAATAATAAAAACGGAGATAACTTAAGGCTTATTAGTGAAGTAGGGCTCCATCATTGCATACGGCCGACACGACACAGGGCCCAACTTGCGCTAGAAAACTTTATGTAGGTAGCACAGTCCAAGATATTGCAAAACACTGTACTCTCCGTTGTCATAAGTCCACTGCGACGCTTATTTCTGAAGTCGATGACTCAATCTTTATTCTTGCTCATCTCAAACTGCAGACATCAATCGTTTGCCAATCACAAATCCAGGAATTACCAAAAAATGTCCTTCTTGCCCCAGTTGCAGTCAAAATTAAACTGTCATGCAACTGCGAATTATGGGAAGCGGATGCATTGCTGATCCCAAAGCGTTTTCCATGTCCTCTTGAAAATCTGAAACAATTAGAAATAACTCATGTATTGCCAGCGGTCTGGACAAGTCTTAAAAGTTTTAAACTTAACCCTATTATAAATAAGAACCCACCCACCTACATCGATTCCAATGAAATATTGAACAAAAATTGGACTCTCCATACTCCTTTTATTAATATAAGCTCAAGTGAAGACACCATCGAAGAGGTAATTAAATCAATTCACGAATTATCCACACCCCTATCTTATAGCGACAAATACGGCTACCACACTGACTCAATCATGATTATTTGGATTTCGGTAATCTCATTAGTACTAATTTACCTTGTTTTACATAGAAATCAACCGTTTGCTCTATTGCCAGCAATAGCAGGACGAGCAAATGCCCAGGAACTTGAAAGGAGGGTACATCATGAGGGCCTTGTCGGGATTTTTTACGCAATCTCTGGAGCCCTGTTAACTTATATAGTCCAAAGAATAACATGCACTTACCTGAAAAATAGAAAAAAAAAATGTAATTAACAGCCATAGTAGGCAAGTCAATGATAATCAATCAAAATCCTACATTTTAGAAATTAATGGTAAGGATGATGTGTTAAAAATGACATCAACAAGCAATATTGAGTGCACACTACGGGAATATGTCCCTAAGAAAAGTAAAAAATTACGAGAACCAAAAAAATGCGAACAAGTAAGGAATTCGCAAGAGGTTTTTATATAATGCGTACCTACTTGTTTACAAATACCCAGAAACGACCGGCTAACCCATTACCTGTCTAATTCTCTATCGTTTATTATTAAAGCATAATCTTAAACTGTTTTGCTAGCGCAGCATTTAACGCAGTGCAGGCACCTCGTGTTTATCAAAAATAAATAATATAAATTTTTTTTAGCCACTAAACCAAGATAAAAGCATACTTTTATTGGAAACTAGACAAAATTATCTTTAATTTGATACCCCACAAGCCATGGTGTATTTTTCCACCCTTATTAGATCTCTGTCCCCACAGGCCACAAAATTTTCAAAAAAAAATGTAAGTACCTGTATGGTACCTATACGGTGCAGTAAGCATTTTTTTGCAAAACCCAGACTTAATTACACACGGTAGCGAAAACATAGCATCTGAGCATTTCAATTAATTAAAAGTTTTAAATTAAAATTGTTCTAAATTAAAATTGTTAATAAAATTAAATTTACGGTTACGTAATTGGAATATAAGCTTTTTCCATAATATAGACCTGCACTGCGATAATGGGTTCATACTTTTACAAAACTCAGCATACCTATCCCCCTATAGTCGAGTATAGAGAGAGAGAGGGAGAGAGTGAGTACGAAACACAAAAGGTAGAAAAATATCCCATAAAAGCGGGTAATACAGGAAAAAGAAACAACAGCAAAAACGATTCACTGCATTAAAAGTTATACGAGAACAGACGGACGGACACACAAACCAACAGTCACATTTAGCTAGTTTGATTAAATTTTTCATGGGGACGTAAAAGAGTTTTAAATATTTAATACCCGTTGTTCTAGACTTCTAGACTTTAATTGTAATTAATATTAGATAAGATAATAGACGCAGCTTACATTTTTCTGGGTATGCAGGAAAAAGCAGGTATAAGATAAATTTAAAAAATGTGATGCCGAAAACAAGTGGAAATGTCCCACATTTAAAAACCTTTTAGTCATAATGTCCATTTACGTGGGTACACAAATCTTTAATAGAAATAAATATATTTTTATTTTATTTTTTAAAAGCCAAAACTAAGGCTTAAAGGACGAACCAAACGAGGGCTATCAAGATTCCAAAGTCAAACTGTATTCCACGAATTGCGTTTCAGGGAAAGCTTGGAAGACTTTTAATGATTGTGTCTAGGCTGAAGCATCTTCAGCCTAATTAATAAAAAAGACTCCCCGATTTTGAAACCTCGTTGGAGGCGTATGATACGCGTTAGGTATCAAACCAAGCTCCCCTCCCCTCCCTCTGGACAGTTACGTCCGAAGACGAACAAAACATTAATATAAAAACTGAGAAAAAGGTAAAATTTGGTTTCGTTTTGTTTATGATATCAAATTGTTGGAATAAAAATGTTATCATAAAAACTTAAGAAATAGGTAAAACTTGATTTCTTTTTGTTTGGGTTCTTGATAGCAAATGGTTGGAATAAGTAATTTCGACAGATAGGTCAGATACTTGAAAAGAGAATGCGGAGGCAATTTTTTCTTGTTGATAAATAGAAACCCCCGTAACAAATAATTAGGACAGGAATTGTTTTTTAATTAAAGCTGAAAATTATGGCTGAAAATGACTCTGTATATAGGAAAAAAGTATTTACACTGTATACTTGACTTGGGAAAAATTAGGCAAAATTAATTATAGGTTTAGGTAGGCGCCTACAATTTTGTTTTTAAGGTACACTTATTGGATTTTTTCTGAAAATTTGGATATTTACTGGTCATTTTTAGATATCAAACTTAAAGGGAAAATTTTATCTCTACTTAAAATATATATATATATATATATATATATATATATATATATATATATATATATATATATATATATATGCACGCGCCGTTGTCACCTCAGCGTTAAGGATATGACGACCTGACCTCACCTATTTCTAGTGGTGTTACCACATATATAGGTACATATATGAGATGAGGGGAACTTCCTTTACCAGAATTTCAAAAGAGGGGTAAGGATTTTTTTTTTAAATATTTGATAAATACGTGGAATACGTTCGGACCTCAGGCCAATATACAACTTTTGGATATGTGCTATGTCCTGCCACCTCAGGCACTGTTGCCGGTTTTATTGAGGTGATAACGTATGGCGTATATCTACCCTAACCTATAAGCAACGTATTAGCTTTATCTGACTAAATGTATATATTACATACAAGGTAACAACGTTTTACTTTTATTTAGGGACACTTTAGGAAATATTACAACTTTAAAACGTTGCAAAAGTTTGTAAGACAAGATTAATGGTGGCAACGTACTGTCTTCATATAAAAAAACCGTACCTTTATACTTTTATTATAGAAAAACGCATAGCTTGAAAGTCCTAAATACAATTTATACAAACAAATAAAAGGGAAGTGTCAAAAATACAGTTTTTGGAATGCTAATAAATTTAATAATTTATATTAATTTGTATATTTTTTGGCTTGCAATGATTATGACATGATGGATATGACAGAATTTTGAATATTTTTTAATTTATCCGTGAAAGTAAATTGAATAAAAAAGGAGTTGTAATAGTTAGTTAAGCCGTTTAAAACAGAAAAAAACATATGCATATTGTGTTTGCCCACGCCACAGCCCAACGCGCATATTATAAATCTAGTAATAACCACCAGCAACCAAAAGGCTCAAATGTCACGTGATGTCAGAATTTGTAAATTACATTCTTTATCATTTAATTTCCAAGAAAGTCATAATAAAATTATAATTTTTATTCGCTATATTGCAAATGCATCACCCTGTATATACAGCTTATTATTAATATTTTCCTGCACCTTGTGAGAGGTTAATGTAATGAAAAATTTGCATAGTTTCCTATTATCCTGCTTTGCAAAATTGCCAAATCTTGACAGCAACTTTCTTCAGTTTATAGTATTTGTAGTTACATATTTTTTCAAAACGAATTTCTCTGAGTTCGTTTTAGGATATTTAAATTTGTACCAAAGTATTAAATTCCTATTTAAGTATACTAATAATTTCCGAGTTGGCCCAGGATTACTTATACGTAATCCTGGTTCAACTCGTGTTCTTAGTGCACTCCAACAGGAATTTAAAGCCAATATAACTCAAAAACGACCTATAGTTCAAAAGATAATATGAAAAATATTATGCAACTTTACATTATCCCCTGAAAAATGCCACGGAAACATAAAAATTGACTGTATTTAAATGCAATTTTCTGAAATAAAATAAACGGATCTATGACGGATCTGATACCTTTCTAGCTTTTATGAAGTTTCAAGGTATTACACAAATTAATAAGATAAAAGTGCTCCATTATATGTCCAAAGCCGCATATTGTTAAGATGCTCCGTTAAAAAGTTCGCATTTAAAAAAAAAATAATTGTCAAAAAACTATCAAGCATTAGTGGATTTGGACCAAAATCTATTAAGCTTGTTACAATGTCAAACACTATTTCACCTAAACATTTCATGAAAATGGGTTCAGCAGTTTAGGAGCTATCGTGTTACGGCCAGAGATACACGCAGACAGACGTCACAACGATATTGCTCAGATAGCTTCAAACACACCCAAATAACGCAGTTTCGGCGTTATCTCAATTTTTTTTTTCAAAAATAAAATGTATTTTCAAAACAACTTGCTTTGCTGCGATTTTCACTATTGTTTTGTCGCTTAAAAGGCAAAGCTTAGTAGGAGTAAGTTTTTTTCTTCTCTTGAAATAGCTGAATTCCTCCAAAGACATTAAATATAAGTTATGGCCACGGACGTAGCTGCTATAGTGGTTCTTCTTATTGAAGAAAAAAGCTAATAAGCGCGTGACAAAACATCGCAAATTAAATCAAAGTGATTTTTTGTTTATGCTAGCCTGACCACGTTAAAAACACTAAAACGCGCATTTTTGTCCGAATAATTTAACGTTAATTCTTTTTCCTGGCATTATCAATATTTTAAATTAGTCAAGTGTTTTAAGAATTGGCTATGTTGGCGCAAATTAAGTAAAAAAGTCGCATCCTTATTCTTTCAAATTCGAATAAAAGCCTAGTAATATGACATTTGTTTTTTTTGCTAAATCCGTTTTGGTTCAAACTTACGGATGTATTTTTAAGTAAAAAACTGGAAATAGTAAAGTATCTTTTTAACATGTTTGTTGACTCATTTTTTTAATTTAAAATTGGCCAAGTAAGTTAGTCAAAGATTTATCATTATTAAAAACCGGATTTTCTTAATAATTTTTTTTTTAAATCCGAGGCGTTTTTAAAAGTTTTTAAATTGACACACATATCTATAAAAAGTTCTTTGCTACCAGAAAAAGAATAACTTATAAATTGCTGCCCTTCATACCTACACAACGGTAAAGGTTGGCTTCAATTTTCTTTTATTTATAAAACTTTTTTTGGACATCGTATTTTATAGTCGAAGCAAATTAGGCGTAAAAATGACGACTAGATGAACAAATTTATAAGGATTTGACATTTTGGTTGTGAACTCCTAGTAGGAAACCTAAGGTGCAAACATAGACGAATGACAGAGATAGACCAGATACTTACACGGTGGGAGTTGTATTACTAAACTGGCGCAGTATACCGGGGTGTCCTCCGTACTAAACATTTACAGGGGGATTTAAAACAATATAACGCTTGCGCAGTTTGTCTCTAAGCTACAGGATGGCTTTTCAAATTATTGTATACCTGATGCGCATAGCCATCAATGAAATCGTTCTCCAATCAAGCTACATCTTATAATATAGGGTTTTGAACAGTTTTTATTAAATTAAATTTTAACACCAAAAAACTCATTCTACTCGTCAATTACATAGTTTTAAATTTAAACGATGCGCGCTGAAAAGAATGAGTTATTTTGTGTCAAAGCTCAATTTGATTAAAAAGACTCTATAAACACCAATCAATAAGGAAGCTTAATCAAAGAATGTTTAAATTAATGACTACTAACAATAAAAAAAAGGAAAGTTAAATTTTTATTCAATCTATAAGGTATAAAAGTTCGTTTCCCATTCATTTAGTAACATAAATTTCCTTGAGAGGCTAATTTTCTAGTTAAAAAGAGACTGGGCTCTTTGATGAATGTTATGCAGTAAATTCATTTTTATTAGTGCATAGAAAATATTTACATATTCTACATTAACTTCAATTAATAATGTATGCTTTATACATAATAATGTTGCAAATATAGGTTATATTTTTATAAACAGGAACTTTTTTAATTGTTTTTTCATGAAAAATGAAAACTAATGGATTTGGAAAATGTTGTTAGTATTAGCTAGGTGAAGAATGTATTTAAATTAAACATTATATAAATTTACACTCTTAATCTATATTAACTAGTCCTAACGTAAGCCTTTTAAAGTAAAGTGAATATTGCCGGTTATTCATTTAATTGAACAGGGTCCGGCATAATGATCTCCCACATTTTGCACTGCCACTGTGCCTGAATCACTGAAGAGAAGGGAAGCTTAGCCTAGTCGGTTGGCAGCTCGCGGCTTGCCATTTCCTTGCCATCGTGCCTTCGTTATTCGAGAAGAAAAAATGAAATATAAATAGCATTTACAATGGCATTTTTAATGTGGGAGATCATTCTGCCGGACCCTGTATATAAGCATAGTGAAATAATCTATGTTTTTCCAAATATTAAAATTTAAAACTGAACATTTAAAACTCCGTCCAGGTTCAACGTGTCCACATACTATATATTTAACGTGAATTTCGTCTTTCGTCAAAGTTAGTTTTCGTCAAAGTTAGTTTTTTTGCCGAAATATTTTTAGCGACTCATCAAATAGCTTTAGGTTCCGTTTAGGAATGCAATGGCGCTTGCTAACATAGTCTTCGCACCCACGAACACAAAATTGTTTTCTTTTACATTTCTTAAATACCGATAGGCCACAATTTAGCAAAAAACACTTTTAAAAATAAGGCAAAAAGTCGAAAAATCACGAAAAACTGCAACCACAAATGAAAAATGCCGAATTAAATTACCGTCATATTTTGATCTATTTTGCTAATGTCAGTGATAATCAAAAATATATACCGAGAGTAGCTGTTAATTCCATGGCGACAGCACAGGAGTCTGTACATAAGCGCCTCTCGAACTTTGTATTCCAAACTAATGTATACAGGGGGTATGTATAACAGTATTATGACAATACCGGGATGCTTTCCTTACTAGAAATAATTAGTATACTGTGGGTGCAAAATGTCAGGCTTTGCTTCCTATAAAGCTTGCATTTACGATAGGTGTTCTTAAGGAAACGCCCTCTACCCTAGGATTAACCTCCTCACCAAACTGAACCTCACGACGATTTTCTGCGTTTATCTCACAAACCGTAAATGCTATGGTAAATGGCGTAAATAATTTTAATCATATTTATGAAAAGTTAAATATCATACAAGGAGTTAAAATAAAAGTTTTAAATAACGAAAATATTAAAATAAATGTACAAGACGCAGACAGCTATCGGCTGGTTACTAAAATGCTTAATGAAATAAAGCATCAATGGCACTCATACGAAAACAAACAAATAAGGCCAATTAGAGTAATAGCGAATAGGCTACACTTCTCATGTGACCCACAAAAAATTGTAGCTGATGTACAAAAAAAAGGTTTTAAGGCACTGGAGGCCAGCAACAAACTTAAATGGAGAACAAGACAACCTCTTAACATGTTTATGCTCACATTTAGCCACGATGAAGATATCAACAAAATTTTTGAAATTTCCAGTATCCTTGGGATTGAAGTGGAAATAAAAGCACTAAAAACCTCAAAGTTAGTCCCTCAATGCAAAAGATGCCAATCTTATGGACACACGCAAAAATATTGCGCTAAAGAACCACGTTGCGTAAAATGCACGGGGAAACATCTTACTGTAGAATGCCCCAAACCAAAAGAATTTGAGCCAAAATGCATCCACTGTGGAGGCAAGCATCCTGCTAACTACAGAGGATGCCTTGTTGCTAAGGAAATACAAAAATTGAAAAATAAACCTAAGAAACCGAATCTCATACCAAACGTGAGTACAAATAGACAAAACCAACAGACAAGAAACACAGTCACACAAAACTCTGTGACAAGGACATACAGCCAAGTAGCAGCAACAGCTACTATACCTGATATTAATATCAGTAGTCAAGATACTATGGAACAAACACTACAATTAATTTTGGAGAAATTGAACAAACTTGATGAGCGATTAACTAAACTAGAAAGTAGCAATAACGGAGCTACCAATATGCCTCAAAATGGTCAGTAATCTTAGGATCCTAGCTTGGAATGCCAACGGTCTCTTGCAACATCAGCAAAACTTGCAAGTTATTCTAGACATAGAAAAAATTGACGTCTGTCTTGTGTCAGAAACGCATTTCACTAACCAGTCTCACATTAAATTTAAAGGTTATAAATTGTATCATACAACTCACCCTAGCAATACTGCACATGGGGGAAGTGCTGTAATAATTAATGAAAATATATCACACTATGAGGAGATGGGATATAAAACCATGGAGATTCAAGCTACATTAGTAAGTGTAAAAACCAAAACATATACATTAGTCATAAGTGCTGTCTATATACCACCAAGGCACTTACTAAAGAAAAATCAATATCTTAATTTTCTCAGAAAATTAGGAAACCGTTTTATAATTGGAGGTGACTTTAATGCAAAAAATACCTACTGGGGATCTACACTGACGAATTCTAAAGGAAAAGAACTTTTGCAAGCTATTAGTGAATATCAATGTGAGCCGATATCAACTGGTAAGCCCACATACTATCCAACAGATCCAGGAAAAATTCCAGATCTAATTGATTTTTTTATAGTAAAAAATATATCTTTAAGTTTTGTAGATATAGAAGAAAGTTTTGATTTACACTCAGATCATTCACCTATTATTCTAACTCTTAGTAAAAACATAATAAAGAAAGAAGCAAATATCTCACTAGTTAATAAACTGACTGAGTGGATTAGTTTTAAACAAAGTCTGTCAGAAAAAATAAACCTATCAGTACCATTGCAAACGCCAGAACAAATCGATAAAGAAGTTGATTATTTTGCTACAAATATTCAACAAGCAGCTTGGGAAAACAGTCCAAAACCAAAGAGAATTTTTAAGGGAAAAAACTATCCAAAGGAAATTAGAGACCTTATATTGGAAAAAAGGAAACTAAGAAGAAAGTGGCAACAAAGCCGTGATCCTCGGGACAAAACAAATCTCAACAACATGACGCAGCGCATTAGGCGAGAAATTCTAGTAATAAAAAATGAATCTATTAACCATTTTCTTAATGAACTTACAGATGATAAAAATACCGACTATTCCCTTTGGAAAGCAACCAAAGATTTTAAAAGACCAATTATTCAAATTCCACCCATACGAAAATCTAACAACCAGTGGGCAAGGAGTAATGAAGAAAAAGCAGATATTTTTGCAAGTCATTTAGAAAAAACATTTCAGCCCCACGAAGCACCAGATGAACACTTTCATTTAAATGAACCCCATCAAATCGAGGACCATATTAAGCTTACATCACCAAAAGAAATATTAACAGAAATCAAAAATATTAATTCGAAAAAAGCCCCAGGGTATGATCTTATTAACGGGGTAGTCATAAAACAACTCCCCAGAAAAGCTATCGTAAAACTATGCAACCTAATTAATGCGTCTTTTAGGCTTAGGTATGTACCTGAACTGTGGAAAGTTGCAGAAGTTATCATGATTCCAAAACCGGGAAAACCACTCCATGACGTGTCATCTTACAGGCCAATATCTTTGCTGCCAATTATATCCAAGCTCTATGAAAAATTATTGCTTAAAAGCATAAAACCCATCATAGAAAGACAAGAAATTATTCCATCTCATCAATTTGGTTTTTGAGACAAGCATTCCACAATAGACCAAGTACACAGAATTACTAATATAATAGAAAAAGCACTAGAAGAGGGAAAAGTTTATTCTGCAGTTTTTCTAGATGTAGTACAAGCATTTGACAAAGTGTGGCATGAAGGCCTTAATTTTAAACTAAAAAGGTTTCTGCCAAAACAATATTCGGATATTTTGGAATCATACATATCTGATAGACATTTTAGAGTAAAACAGGAAGACTCATACTCAAATTTAAGAGAAATTCAAGCAGGCGTGCCCCAGGGTAGCGTACTAGGCCCTTATCTATACTTATTATTCACTTGTGATATCCCAAAGCCAGAAAATTGTCACTTAGCAACATTTGCCGATGATACTGGTTTATTGACGGTAGAAAAATCTATTGAAAAATGCATAGAAAAACTTCAGGATGCAGTCACCCAAATTCACAGTTGGACCACAAAGTGGCGAATAAAATTAAATGAAACCAAATCAATTCATGTTGATTTTACAAACAAAAATATAAATCACATTCAAATAACAATTAACAACATTCCAGTACCATATTCGAATCAGGCAAAATATCTAGGTATGACACTTGATGCCAAATTGCGCTGGAAAGCACATGTTAAGAAAAAAAAAGAAGAACTTGAGATAAGGTATAGAAAAATGAACTGGTTAATTGGAAGGAAGTCCAATTTAACAATTCATAATAAGTTACTGCTTTATAGACAAATACTGAAACCAGTATGGACATATGGTATTTAACTATGGGGTTGTGCTAAAGAGATTAACATTCTAGTTGTACAGAGATTTCAAAATAAAGTATTAAGAAACATTGTGAATGCACCTTGGTACGTTCGAAATAGTGACCTTCATCGAGATCTAAAAATCGAAACTGTAGCAGAGACTATAAAAAAGTACGCAAAAAGCCATGAAGATAGACTCCATCGGCATGTGAATGTGGAAGCAATTCAGCTTCTAGACAATACTATGCTAGTTCGACGACTAAAAAGAGTGAAGCCGTTTGAGCTAGTAAACTAAGTGAATTACACATAAAACAAAATAATGCTATAAACACAACACAATTGTGAGTTACAGACTAAACAAAGCGGGGAGAACTGTTGAGTGAACCCTAAGTTTAAATCTGACTTTTCTAGTAAATTAAGTTAAAACAAAATTGCTAATTAGTCTTACTGACTAGATTGTAATAAGAAAAACACAGTGTGTTTGACAAATAAAAAAAATAAAAAAAAAATCTCACAAACCGTAACTTTTTATATTCTTGATAAAATTTCTTATATATGATTCAAGTTTCAAGATTTATTCCACACATTTTAAATGTAAATACAGAAATTCTAACATTTTTATAATAAATTTTTTAATCCTTTTATTAGTGCTTAAAGCGAAAAATTTAATCCTGTAGTGCTTTTACCTACAAACAAAAGACGGATAGAAAAAAATTAAGTAACTAAAAATAGCTTATCAAAATTTTAAAAACTTTAAGAACATTGACTAAGTAACTACTGTTTATTACTTAATTTTTAAACTAATAATTTTAATTATAATACTAAACTTTTCCTGTCAAAAACAAACTCTTTATATAAATCACATTCAAATAACAATTAACAACATTCCAGTACCATATTCGAATCAGGCAAAATATCTAGGTATGACACTTGATGCCAAATTGCGCTGGAAAGCACACGTTAAGAAAAAAAAAGAAGAACTTGAGATAAGGTATAGAAAAATGAACTGGTTAATTGGAAGGAAGTCCAATTTAACAATTCATAATAAGTTACTGCTTTATAGACAAATACTGAAACCAGTATGGACATATGGTATTCAACTATGGGGTTGTGCTAAAGAGATTAACATTCTAGTTGTACAGAGATTTCAAAATAAAGTATTAAGAAACATTGTGAATGCACCTTGGTACCTTCATCGAGATCTAAAAATCGAAACTGTAGCAGAGACTATAAAAAAGTACGCAAAAAGCCATGAAGATAGACTCCATCGGCATGTGAATGTGGAAGCAATTCAGCTTCTAGACAATACTATGCTAGTTCGACGACTAAAAAGAGTGAAGCCGTTTGAGCTAGTAAACTAAGTGAATTACACATAAAACAAAATAATGCTATAAACACAACACAATTGTGAGTTACAGACTAAACAAAGCGGGGAGAACTGTTGAGTGAACCCTAAGTTTAAATCTGACTTTTCTAGTAAATTAAGTTAAAACAAAATTGCTAATTAGTCTTACTGACTAGATTGTAATAAGAAAAACACAGTGTGTTTGACAAATAAAAAAAATAAAAAAAAAATCTCACAAACCGTAACTTTTTATATTCTTGATAAAATTTGTTATATATGATTCAAGTTTCAAGATTTATTCCACACATTTTAAATGTAAATACAGAAATTCTAACATTTTTATAATAAATTTTTTAATTCTTTTATTAGTGCTTAAAGCGAAAAATTTAATCCTGTAGTGCTTTTACCTACAAACAAAAGACAGATAGAAAAAAATTAAGTAACTAAAAATAGCTTATCAAAATTTTAAAAACTTTAAGAACATTGACTAAGTAACTACTGTTTATTACTTAATTTTTAAACTAATAATTTTAATTATAATACTAAACTTTTCCTGTCAAAAACAAACTCTTTACATATACTATAAATAAAGAAATAAATCTTTATTATTTTTTACAGACACATACACACACACACACATGCATTCACATAAACCCATATGCTATAGGTATAGGTACAGGTCAAATTACAAGTGGACTAATGAACCAATCAGGGTGCTAAAAAAAACTTATTTCATACAAATGTCTTTTATTAAGTGTTTAGGTATGAAGACACCTTAACAAAAATGTACCACATTTGTAATGACCTATCAATGCCAAATGTGAAAAAATATACCGGGTGTCCTATTTAAAGAAACATAAGTTTATGTCATAGCTTTTTCTGGAACATCCTGTATAATTAACCATAGCCTTTTCTAAATCGTATTTTAAATCTTTATTTGATATCCAAGCTTTTTTCTAAAAAGCTTGCAACTTTTTTAAAAAATTCGTGATTCTACACTTTACGGACACACTGTATAAGTAGGCATAATAAAGGGTTTTGAAAAAATAGAAAGATTAAAATCGGAAAATACAAACTCTTTTGATTTTTTGACAAATGATTTAAAACATAGCATCTTTATTGCTTTAGGAAATTCATTATAAATCTTTGCCCCAAGCAAAATAAACATCCTTTGTGTATGGGATAGGTTTAAATAAAACATAAAATAATACGGATTTTTTTTTGTGATCTTTCAAAATAGCCCCGTAATTGGGACGTCAATGGAGTTTTCTACAATAAACTTTATTATGCATTTTCTCTAAAGTACTTAGTATTTAGAAAATTGGATAAAACCTAATTATTTCAGTTTATTTTGCTTATAATATAGAAAGAAATATATGGAGGGGATATCTTTAACACTTTGTGGTTTGTATCCTAGCAAGAATATTACACATGCAACTAATTGATACTTTTTGTAGAATATCTATCAATCTTTGTTTAATGTCATTACAATCATTCTCAAAAATGAGTCGTTTTTAAGTTAAAGGCCACCAAAAAAAGGAAATTGTGCAAATTCAAAAATGACGACAAAATGGTTGATATCATACCTCGAAAACTATTACTCTAACAAAAACACTTTTTAGCATTTTCGTATAAAATTTAGTTTCAAACTCTTTTACAAACACCAAGGGATTTTAGAAAAACAGAATTTGTGCGCCATTTTTTAAAAAAAACTTCCTTGAATATTATGGACAATCAACCCTATAATTGTGCCAAGTTTCAGACCTTTTGCACCAAAACCGCATTTTATGTCTCTAGTGATTAAACTACTTAACTAATTTTAAGTTTAAGTCCATAGCACAGGGTTGAATAGCTGTCGCAAATATTTAATGTATTACAAAAGCAATCAATCAACCGTCCAAAACTACCAGAATAATCAAAGAAATGTAAGAAGACAAAATTAGTTCAATTATTTCAATAAGATAAAAAATACAATAATAATCGTCTACAAAGTCCCTTCTAAAATATCAGACCCGAGACGTTTCCGAGAATTCGATTAAACATTCCAAGGGTAAAAAGCAGGTAATATCTGAAATTACATACAACAAAGAAACCCGTCTCTAAAATCTAAACCACAAGATTGCCAAATTTCTGAGGTCGGTGCGACGCGGTCTTAACACGCAAAATACCTTCTATACCACCGAGGTGACTTAGTAGACCGTTTAGTCTCAGTAAAAGCGCCGCTAGCGCCACCGGTAGATACGTGAACTACACGGCCTTAAAGTAGCTATATATACCATTTTGTGACCTCAGAACAAAATTTTGCACACAGCTTGCTGAGTGTGTCAGGAGTCATCCCTGAAATTTTTATTGAAAAACGTTGACACCTCAAAAAAGTGAGGTGACAACGTTATATATGAGGTGACAGCGTAGTTTATATACTTTATTTTGAGGTGGCTACGTACCCTTTATCAATATATATATATATATATATATATATATATATATATATATATATATACTGGGTGAGATTGTCAATTAAAAGGAAAAGTTTATTTCTACGTAAAAAAAATATATATACATATATATATATATATATATATATATATATATATATATATTGATAAAGGGTACTTAGCCACCTCAAAACAAAGTATATAAACTACTCACTTTTTTGAGGTGACAACGTTTTTCAATAAAAATTTCAGGGACGATTCCTAACACACTCAGCAAGCTGTGTGCAAAATTTTGTTCTGAGGTCACAAAATGGTATATATAGCTACTTTTTGGCCGTGTAGTTCACGTATCTACCGGTGGCGCTAGCGTCGCTTTTACTGTAACTAAACGGTCCACTGAGTCACCTCGGTGGTATAAAACGTATTCTGCGTATTAAAACCGCGTCGCAGCGGCCTCAGAAATTTGGCAACTTTGCAGATTAGATTTTAGACGCTACGGGTTTCTTTGTTATATGTAATTTGTACCTGCGTTTTTTACCCTTCTAATAGAATTCTCAGAAACGAGTGCTGATATTTTAAGAGGGGCTTTGTAAAGGATTATTATTGTATTTTTTATCTTATTGAAATAATTTGACTAATTTTGCTAGTCTTCTTACTTTCTTTTGCTTATTCCGGCTGGTAGTTTTTAACGGTTTTATTTAACTTGACTTGATTGATTTTGTAATATAATAAATTTTTGCGACAGCTATTCAGACACTTTCCTGTGGGCCAGTCTTGAAATTAGTTAAGTAGTTTAACCATATAATATGACTTTTTGGTTCAAAAGGTCCGAAGCTTGGCACAATTATAGAGCGATGCCTGCTCTCGTTGCTTTTTTTAAAAAATGGCCCACAAATTCTCTTTTTTTTTAATAACTTGGTTTTTGTACAAAGTTTGAAACAAAAATTATTGCCAACAAAATTTTATACGAAAATGCTAAACTGTGTTTTTTGTTAGACTAAAAACAAGGTTCAGAGGTATGATATTAACCATTTTTTCATTTTGGAATTTGTCCAATTTGTTTTTTTGGTGGCCTTTAAATTAAAAGTTACTCATTTTTGAGAATGATTGAAATGACATGAAATAAAGGTAGACAAATATTCTACAAAAATTATTAATCAGTTGCATGGGTAATATTCTTGGTAAGATACAAACCATAAAGTTTTAGGTCTACCCACATATATGTGTTTCTATATTATATGCAAAATAAACTGAAATAATTAGGTTTTATCTAATTTTCTAAAAACTAAGTACCTAAGACTTCATGGGCTATTTTGAAAAAAAAAACCTGTATTATTTTTATAGGTTTCGTTTATTAGGTTCGCGCGCCGTATACCATCTTTTCTTGAAACATTTCACATATTTGACCTATCTAAAGCTCTACTTCGAAATGAGCTACGAATCTCAAACTTTGCACAGTCGTAGAACTTCATGGAGTTAACAACCCCTTCAAGTTTCATGGAATTCCATAAAGTAGTAAAGTAGTTACGAAATTTCAAAAAACGACGAAATTGCCACTCACTCACTCACTCACTCACTCATGTATAGATCATCAATATTCTACTGTACTTCTAGACATGCTACAAAGCTGAAATTTGGCAGACTTATAGAAATTATGACCAAACCCCTGAAAAAATCAAAAGAAACCCCAAAAACCTAATTTACTCCCCTCCCCTACACATGTAAAGTTATGTAAAAGTTCCATTGCCCACTTCCAGAAATGGCAGACTGATAGAAACTATGATAAAACTATAGAAAAAAAATTAAAAACCTCAAAATTATAATTTACTTTCTTCTCCTATAAATGTAAAGTAATGTAAAAGTAACATTGCCCACTTCCGGACACGCTAGAGAGCTGAGCTTTGGTAGGCCGATAGTAACTATGATAAGACTATAGAAAAAAAATTAAAACACCCCAAAATTCTAATTAACTTCCCTCCCCTATAAATGTAAAAGTGTGTAAAAGTAACATTGTCCACTTCCAGACAGCTCGAGAGCTGAGCATTGGAAGGCTGATAGGAACTATGATAAAACTATAAAAGAAAATTAAAAAACCCCAAAGTTTAATTAACTTCCCTCCCCTATAAATGTAAAGTTATGTAAATTAGCATTGTCCACTTCTAGAAACGCTAGAGAGCTGAGCTGTGGAAGACTATAGGAAAAAATTTAAAAACACCAAAATTTTAATTTACTTTCCTCCCCTATAAATGTAAAGTTATGTAAAATTAACTGTGCCTACTTCCAGGGACACTAGATAGCTGAGCTTTAGAAGGCTGATTGTAACTATGATAAAACCATAGGAAAATATTAAAAACCTCAACATTTTTAATATGCATTTCAAAAGTTTTGAACAATATCCCGCACATTTTACTACTATAAAACTTAAATATTATCCAAATCCTTTAAACAAGCAGTAATCATTTAAAAAAAGGTCTGTTGAAAATATGAGATAGCAGGGGAATATTTTACTTTTTGTATCTCTTTTTTGGTCCAGAACACACATTTTAATATGAATGTTTAATATAACGTCCTATAAAATTTTTAAAAACCAGAAGGATCTTTTAACAATAATTCTGCATATTTGCAACCAATTTCTTGCATGAAGTACAAAAGCGCTAAAATTGAAAAAACAACTTTTTCAAAAGAATTTACAAGAAAAAGCACATTTCAAATATTGATCGAAGGATTCTTTTACATTTCAGTGTATGCAAGTAAAATAAATGGATCCATGGCGGATCTGATACCTTCCTAGCTAGCCTATTAGCACACTTTACGTGAAGCCATGATATGTTAGCCCTGAAAACAGTTTTTTGTAAATAACTCAGAAACTAAAGCTCCTATGAAGTTTTTGGTTATTACACAAATTATTAGGCAAAATGTAGCCTACTATAACCGCATATTGATACGACGCTCCATTAGAAAGTTAGAATTTTTTAAATTTTTGAATTGTCAAAAAACTATCATTAGCGTTAATGGATTTTGACCAAAAACTAATCAGCTCTTTAGAGTGGCGAACACTATTTTACCTGAAAATTATATGAAAATCAGTTCAGCGGTTTGGGAGCTATCGCGTTACGGACAGAAATAATATACACATACACACACACACATACACACACACACACACACCTACACACACACAGACAGACATCACGACGATATTGCTAAGATAGGTCAAAATACACCCAATTTTCGGCATTATCTCAAATTTTTTTTTTCGTCGAAAATAATACCTTCTCTAGCCATTCCTTTGCGGGTTAGGAAGGTAAAAATACTTAAATATGGATAAAAATGATTTTCATGTGTCAAATTACGTATGTTTTGCTTTACATCATAATAGCACCCATTTAAAAAAAAGTGAATATTTCAAAGAAATGAATCCGGTTTTACCGTTTTACTTAGAAGTGTGAATGGACGTACCCAGAGGGGGGGAGGGTCTCAGGGGCCCGGCCACCCTATGCCTAAGATTTTTTTAGAGATTTCCACATATTTCATGAATAAAAAGATTAAAGAGTATAAAATTCGCCATCATGAGGCTTCGGGCCCACCCCAGAAGCCTCGCGCCCCCCTTAAGAACTATCCCTGGGTGCGCCACTGGAGTAGGTAGGTACTACAAACTTGACATACCAAAGTTGAATTTAAAAGTAAGTCGTCGATCAGCTGTCATCGTTTAATGTAAAATTGTCAAAATATTGCTTGGTACTATTACTGCCTGGTAAGCGCGAATTTTGACCTAAATTTAGGGGGGGCTAATGGTCGACGGAAAAAATATTTGTGCATTTATTTTTTTAGAGGAGGGAATCACCCCGTTATCCTCCTCAAATTCGCGCTTTCTGCCTTGCTTTACTCCAATAAGTCCTAATGTATTTTGTGACAAATTTAAACATGACTTGTACAGGTTGGGTCAATTTCGATGTTTTTTGGGGATTTTAGGTATTTCTAGCAGAGATAGATAAAAGCAAGTGGACTGAGATTGATTTTCAAGACGTTTTCAAACATCAAAGCCGATTTTTAATACATATGGCCGCGTTTGAACTACAAGGGGTTTAACCTTTTAATTTACGAAAATTTAAATTTAACACGCTATAAAGCTGAAATTTGGCATACTGGTAGAAATTGTGACCAAACCATTGGAAAAAAATCAAAAAACCCGAAAATTCTAATTCTCTCCTCTCCCCCATACATGTAAAGTTATGTAAAAGTAACACTGCCCACTTCCAGAGGCGCTAGAAAGCTGAGCTATGTCAGACTGATAGGAAATATGACAAAACTATAGGAAAAAACTTAAAAACCCCAAAATTTTAATTTACTTCCCTACCCTATAAATGTAAAGTTATGTAAAAGTAACATTGCCCACTTCCAGATACGCTAGAGAGCTGAGCTTCGGAAGGCCGATAGGAACTATGATAAAACTATAAAATAAAATTAAAAAACCCCAAATAATAATTAACTTCCTTCCCTTTTAAATGTAAAGTTATGTAAAAGTAACATTCTCCTCTTCCAGAAACGCTAGAGAGCTGAGCTTTGGAAGACTGATAGGAACTATGATGAAACTAAGTATAGTAAAAAATTTAAAAGCACCAAAATTTTAATTTACTTTCCTCCCCTATAAATGTAAAGTTATGTAAAATTAGCATTGCCTATTTCGAGGAACACTAGAGAGCTGAGCTTTAGAAGGCTGATAGGAACTATGATAAAACCATAGGAAAATATAAAAAAAAAACCTAAAAATTTTTAATAAGGCATCGCAAAACTTTTGAATAATATTCCTCACTTAAATATTATCCAAATCCTTTAAAAAAGGAGTGAAATCATAACAAAATCATTTCATGTAAAAAAGCCAAGTACGCGAGAGTGGTGTTCCGTTAAAAGAATTGAGATAAAAGTAAAGCCAAGTTCTCCAATACAAATTTTAAAATGAAAGATTCTCACTAGTTTGGAAATGTTTTTGTAAACTTGGCTATTACGGCTGCAAATGACTCTTAGGCACAGTGCTAAATTGAACATAAAGATATTATAATTTTGATATGACTTGGAAATTAAATAATAAAGAATGTCAAAGCTGCAAATTGACAGTTGGTCTCTCCTCAGTAAACACCATTTTTCCTATTTCTTTTTCAGATACTGACATGATCATTTCATTTCATGGTTATGCTCGGGTTGAATGAGGCCTAATGAGGCCGAAACGCTTCCCCGAGCTACCTTTACCTCTGAGAACTTGCCCCTAAAACTTTTTTGTTAAGACTTTTTACCTCGTGAAATTCCTTCAAGTTTAAAAAAATCCAGGGCTTAGGCTGTCTTCTGGAACCGAACCGAACCGAACCGAACCGAACCGAAACGCGTCCCCAAGCTACTTTACCTCTGAGGATTCGCCCGTGAAACTTTTTTGATATAGAATATCATTTACAAATTCTGACATCACGTCAACATGTGAGCCTTGTGATTGCTGGTGGTTATTATTAGATTAATAATATTCGCGTTGGGCTGTGGCGTGGGCAAACACATCATTCCTGTATATGGTTTTCCTGTTTTAAACGGCTTAACTAATTATCACAATATCTTTTTTATAAATTTTTTTGTTACGGATAAATATTTTTTTTTAAAATTCTGTCATATCAATCATGTCATAAACATTGCAAACCCAAAAATATATAAATTAAGATAATGTATTAATTTTTTTGAATTCCATAGAGTGTATTTTTGACAATTTCCTTTAAATGTTTATCGGATTTATGTGTAGAATTTTTGACAGTAAGTAAACCATTTTTCAACAAAAATTGTATTTGGGACTTTTAAGCTATGCAACTTTTCTGAGATCACCGAGATGAACCGAACCTCAAAATGTTTTTTCCAAAAAAAATAACTGCAAGTTTTTCTATAATAAAAGTATAAATGTTCGGTTTTTTATATAAAGACAGTACGTTGTCACCATTAATCTTTTCTTACAAACTTTTGCAACCTTTTAAACTTGTAATATTTCCTAAAGTGTCCCTAAATAAAAGTAAAACGTTGTTACCTTATATTTAATATTTAAATTTAGTTAGATAGAGCTATTGTTGCTTATAGACTTACGCCATACGTTATCACCTTAATAAAACCGGCAACAGTGCCTGAGGTGGCAGGAAATAGCACATATCCAAAGGTTGTATATCGGTCTGAGGTCCGAACGTATTCCACGTATTTATCAAATATTTGAAAAAAAATTATTTACCCCTCTTTTGATATTCTGGTAAAGGAACTTCCCCTCATGTCATATATGTACCTATATGTGGGCTAACAGCACTAGAAATAGGTGAGGTCAGGTCGTCATATCCTTAACGCCGAGGTGACAACGCCGAGTGCATCAATATATATATATATATATATATATATATATATATATATATATATATATATACTGGGTGAGATTGGAAATCTCTAATAAAAATAATTG
The DNA here is from genome assembly GCA_963576565.1 of Aspidapion aeneum. Lineage (NCBI taxonomy): Eukaryota > Metazoa > Arthropoda > Insecta > Coleoptera > Brentidae > Aspidapion > Aspidapion aeneum. The sequence continues at coordinate 97,269,177 of OY755040.1, forward strand.
GGAATAATGTGATTATTGGGAAACTTATTTTTAAATAACTAATCAGAATCAATGGGACTGATACAATTAATGGAAAACTAATGTTTTAATATTAATTGAACTTATGAAAGTAGTTGGGACTAAACTAACGGATAATTTTTGTAAGTAACTCCCTGCTTAACAAGCAAGCAAGTTAGCAATGGGCCAGATGGTTGAATAGTTTGACACAGTTATAACTTTAGGAAAAAAAAAGAACAAAAAATAAAAATAAAAATTTACTCAATGGGGAAACACAGAATCCGCGGATACAGGTACACCAGCCTTGTATTCGCTGTTCCAGACGCTATTCTATACACCAAATAACCAATACGTAATAAATAAGTTAGTTAAACAGTTTTCTAACAGTATTTATCATAAAAAAAAACACTTACCTGAATAAACCAACATAAGTCTTCTGGACCATCCACGTATTCTCGATGACTGAAAAAGGCAATCCAAAAACCACAAAAATCGAACACTAAGAAAATTCACACACAATTCTTATATTATGCACACTTCACTATAGACATACACGTTATTCTCTCCACGTTGTTGGAAAATACACATGAAACTAACACATTGTTAAACATAGATCATCGGAAAAAAAAGCACGTCGGTACGACACGAAAAAAATTACAACTGGATAAAAATCTAGGTACACATAAGCTAAAAGATGTTCTTTGGAACACAAGGTTGCCAAACACATTATACATAGTTCACGGAGATAAATTTTTATAATGAGACCTGCTCGACACGACGACACCAAAAATCGAAGAAAAATCGCAAACACAGAAAAACAAAAACAAAAGTTGAAATAGTTGCTAAAGAAACTTTTTCTTTTTTAGATCATTCAACAAGAGGTACCTAATTCACGCCTTTTCCAAGCACCACGTTCTACTCGAACGTTGGCGATCAATGGTGCAATTTAGACTTTATTGGTGGCTCTCCCAAAAAGTCTCGTTTCACCAACAACCATATCAATTACGTTACCATTTTACCGTCAGAGTACTTTTGTCTGCAATCTAACCGCCCCCTTTACAACAAAACAGTTTAAAAATTATTTCTCCTATTAAGTCATCAAGTTCTAGATTCATAACAAGAATTAAACCCACTACTAAGTAGTCAAATCAGGCATAAAAGTGGCTCTGACATGTGCTGTTGGCACAAACGTGGAAAAAGTCACTTTGTGTTGGAATACACTGGTCGGTCGAGACGTCTTTCGCATGAAAAAGTCAACAAACCAACCGAACTGTAGCAATAGGGATCTCCAGTCCAATAGTTCCCACTCTTAGGTTACACTTTTGTGTTCTTAGTTAGGAATAGTAGCATAGGGAATAAGTAAAAAATGTAAAGAAACGCAGCTCAAAAACACTTTGACTTACCCTTGGATGAAAGGAACTTGGTACATGGGCAACTGCACAGTCGAATCCAAATAATTCCAATCAAAGTAGTAGCAGTAGCACATCAAAGCAATCCATAAAATGTTTATACACGACCGTGGTCTTAAAAAACACGCATGTGATTTCACTTGGCGATCAATATATATCACTGGTATGGAGAGTACCCCAAATATTCGCATGAGATCCGTATAGCAAGACGGACTTTGGAGCACTGCTATATGTAGCAATACAGCAGTAAGGTATGTATAAAATTAGGGAAAACTTAAATTAAAAAAGGATGGAAAATGGATATACTCAAGGTAGAAAAAGCAAAAATAATAAAGTAAAGTCAATGCATTCTTGAGCATATAATTCACCGCGCAAATTCAAATTTTTACTCTTTTTGTAGGCAAGGCATATCTTAGTAACTAAATTAGTTTAAACCAAGAAATAAAAGTAATTTTAAGTATAAAGTTTTAGCATAACTCTAGCAAAAAAAAAGAAAATAAAAAACATTCTAATTTAGATAAATGTCTCTAAATTTTATATCTTAAAACTAAACGCCGGGACGAAGCATTCCGGCCCCCCTGAAAATACCCAGGGTATGGTATTTTCTGAACTAAGCATTAGGGAGAGGGCACAATTTCACCAAAGGCCTCTTGAATAAACCTTTGGAGGTTTTAACTGTAGCAACTCTTACTACATTATCAGTACCAGGGTGCAATCCTACTACTCGTCCCAATACCCAATTTAAGGGAGTGGTTTGATCATCTTTGATCAAAACCATCGTATCAATCGCAATGGGATCAATTTTGTCTTGATTCACTTTAGCGTGCTGTTGCAATGTATGTAAGTAATCTCTGTGCCATCTACGCCAAAAATCGCGATGCAGTTTTTGCAGCAACTGCCACCGAGAAAGCCTATTTAAAGGCACTTGGTCAAAATCGAGGTCTGGAACAGTCGTAAGTGGTTCCAGGCTAAGGAAATGACCGGGCGTCAGTGCAGTCAAATCATTTGGATCTGTGCTGACTGGACACAAAGGCCTAGAGTTGAGGATAGCTTCTACTTGAGTAACCACAGTATAAAGCTCCTCAAAAGTAAGCACCTGTTCTCCAATTACTCGTAGTAAATGAGACTTTGCACTTTTGATGTTACTTTCCCACAAACCGCCCATGTGGGGTGCGGATGGAGGGTTGAAGTGCCAACGAATTGATTCGCGATTAGCAACTTCAGCAAACATCTCGTTAAGCATTTTAGCAGAAAGCGTAAAATTTGACGCGTTATCCGAGTAGACTACTTCCACGCGTCCTCTTCCGGCAATAAAACGTCGGAATGCTGCCATAAAAGCGTCTGCCGATAAGTCTGACACAATTTCTAAGTGTACCGCCTTCGTACAACCGCAAATAAATAGAACGACATAAGCCTTAAGTCGTTTTGCACCGCGCATGCGGCTCATTGTAATAGCAAAACTTCCCGTAAGATCAACGCCAACGTGTTGAAAAGCTTTTGCTTGTGAAACGCGAAATTTTGGCAAATTACCAACAGGGGGTTGATAATTACTGGGGCGCGTGCGCCAGCATGTAGAACAACGCGAAATTATTTTTCTTATATGCCTTTTAGCTGCAAAAATCCAATAATTTTGAAAAAGTAAAAATAAAGTCGTGTTTATGCCGGTATGCATATGTTTCTCGTGAGTATGCGCAATCAATAACTTTGTAAATTGAGAATCACCGGGTAAAAGTATAGGAAATTTTTTGTCATAATCTAATTCCGAATTGCATAATCTTCCGCCAATGCGTAAAATATTATTTTGATCCAAAAACGGATTTAATTTTCTAAAAACCTTTGGCAACGGTTTATTATCGACAAGTAAAGAAATCTCGTTTTGAAAATATTTATTTTGCACGTGTTTTATAAGCACAAATATAGCATTTTGTAACTCATATTGTATTAACCACGTAGAATTAATAATAATTTTCTCATTATTAAATTTACGCGCGCGAAGATTGTGAATAAAACGTAGTATAAAAGCAACAAGTCTAATTAAACGCAAAAAATTTGAAAATTTGTTAAGCAGACAATCCAAAAAATTTGGTTCAATTGTTGCAGCAAACACCAATTTTCGCTCCTCTTCGAGAGCTTCTTTGGGTGTAGTAATATTATTTTTAGTAAAATCCCATGTCTCTTGTGGCTTACAAAGGAACTCGGGTCCTTGCCACCAAAGGGAACAATTAATTAAATCTGCAGGCAATAGACCACGTGACCCGGGGTCCGCGGCGTTTAATTCAGAAGGAACATGGTTCCAATCGCAAGGCTGAATTTTTTCTTGTATGTATGTGACTCGGTTGGATACAAAAGTGCGCCACGCATGTGGTGATCCTTTGATCCAAGAGAGCGCTACCATACTATCCGTAAAAGCAATAGTATTTTGAAAAGCAATTTTATTAGCAAAAGTATTTTGAATAAATTGAATGAGTTTTGCTAGCAAAACTGCCGCACAGAGCTCCAAACGGGGAATACTGATTCTTTTTATGGGAGCGACTTTCGATTTTGCGCACACAAAATACGTTTTAATATCTCCGTTTTGATAAACAATACGAAAATAAACCGCCGCACACATACCGCGCTCGGATGCATCGCTAAATCCAACAATTTGACAAAATTGAAAATTAGAGAGATCAATCATTCTTGGGATATAAAAATCAGAAAATAATTTGAGTTCTTCCTCGAATTTTTTCCACTTGGAAATTATTTCCGGGGGTGCTAACTGATCCCAATCTAACTTTATAAACCATAAGTACTGGATTAAATTTTTTGCAAAAAACGTAACCGGTGTAAGAAAACCTAAAGGGTCAAAGCATTTCGCAAGGGTACTAAGCAAATTACGCTTAGTGCAAATTTTTGTATTATAATTAAAAGAATAAAAAAAGTTATCACTTTGAGGGTTCCACCTCAAGCCTAAAATTTTTAGAGAGTTTGCATCCTCTCGATCCAAAGAAAAGTCTTTGGTTTGTATGTGGGTTGCAGGCAAGTCTGCAAGCAATTTGGGTTCGTTTGATGCCCATTTTTTCAGTTCAAATCCACCTCGCCCTAATAACTCAATTAATTGATTTTTCATAAGCATGATTTGATCAAAATCATTGCAACTTACTACGCAGTCGTCTATATAGACGCTGTCCTTTAAAATCGCAGAAGCCAACGGTAAGTCTTGATAATCATCGGCTAATTTAAGCAAGGTTCGAATTGCTAAATATGGAGAACAGTTTACCCCGAAAGTCAAAGTTTTTAATTCGTAATCTTGCACCGATTCTTCAGAATTAAAACGCCATAAAATTCGTTGGTATTTATGTTGATTTTCCTCCACATTTATCATTCTGTACATTTTAGAAATATCGCTAACAAAACAATATTTATGTAGCCGAAAATTAAGCAAAATTTTAACTAAATCTCCTTGTAATTTAGGACCCGTGTGAAGGGCTTGATTTAGGCTAGACTTATTTAAAGAATGACTCGATGCGTCAAAGACAGGACGAACAGGCGTGCTACTCGAGCTTTCTTTTATAACCGCATGGTGAGCAATATAAAAATATTCATGAATTTCTGAGTTATTAGGGGGTGAAACTGCACGCATGTGACCCATATCCAAGTATTCTTGCATTACTTGTGAGTAAGAAGTAAATAATTTTTTATCATTTAGCAAACGTTTTTCAAGCGAGTACAACCGACGCAAAGCAAGGGTTCGGGTATCGCCGAAATCAACGGGATTGATTTTAAAAGGCAACGAAACGGTGTATCTACCGTCCACATCGCGTATAGTAGTTTTTTCAAAATATTTTTCGCAAAAAATATCTGAAGGTGAATTTTTCTCCACCGTAGGATCCTCTTCCAACTCCCAGAATATTTGAAAAGTATTATTTAAATCAGGAGTGGAAATAGTTGCCATAAAAGTAGAAATATTTTTTGATGCAAAAGCAGCATTTTGCAGAGGCATTTTTCCGAGCAAAGTCCATCCGAAGACTGTATTAATACAAGAGGGGGTGTCTGGACCGAAATAAAGTCTACCTTCCTCTAAAAGTGATCCATAAAGGTCCGCGCCAATAAGAAGCTGAATTCCAGCTTGATTTTACCAACTGGGATCAGCTAATTTTAGACCAGTTAAGTAGTGCAAAGAATTTTGGTTAAAAGATACACTTGGCATTTTATCGCAAACTTGGTCTATTAATACAGGTTCTAGACTAAAAATTTTCGATTTATTATCGATAGCAGCAATTTTACAATGCACCGCATGGCGCGCAGTAGTAGACATATCTCCTAAACCGTTTACATTAAGCGAAATGTTGGATTTAGGAAGTCCGAGTGCATTCGCACATTTTTTCGTTATAAAGGAGCACATGGCGCCATTATCCAAGATGGCGCGTATTTCGTGCCAATTTCCGTATGCATCACGGATGTGCAGCAACGCAGTGCAAAGCAACGTGTCATAGTCGCCAAGCACAGTACCCGCGTGAATAGATTTATTTTCAGTAATCTGATTTTCTACGGGGTTAGTTTGTGATCCACTAGACGTCACAGAAGAAGAAGCAATCACCGAAGGCGGGGAGTTGTTCTTTAGGCATAAAAGACTGTGATGATTTAAAAAACAAAATCTACATCTTTTTTGTGAAGTGCACGAGTTTACTTGATGAAAACTAGCCATGCAGTTGGTGCATCCCTTATTATTTCTAATAAAATCAATGCGTTCTTGAATTGGTTTCGTTAAAAAGGATGTTTTGTTTGGAATTTGGAGTTTTTTGTGACTGTCTGTTTGCAAGTAAAACTGTTTTATTTCGTGGATTACGGGGGGATCTCGAGAAGTTCCCTGGTCGTGAGTTTTGAACATTATCTTGTTTCATAGACAAAGATAAAGATTCAAGAGACGTGCAATGTTGCTCTAAAAATTTGTAAATATCTTCGTATTTTGGCATTAAATTAGAAGCGTGATTTTGTTCAAATAACTTACGCGTTCCGGGATCTAATCGATCCAAAAGCATGTTCGCAGTAATAAAGCACCAACTATGGGTCGCATATCCCATATTTTTTAAGCAATCAAGGTTTTCCTTGAACGTATCTAGCATTTTGCGCAATTCTAAAACGTCATCATTGGATAGCCGAGGTGAGTTTTCGATAGATTTCCAGTAAGAAACCGCACGCAAGCGCTTATTGTCATATCTGGAAATCAGCGTATCGTAGCAAAGTAAATAATTATTTCCTTCAAGAGGTATATTTTTAATTAAATTTAAAGCAGGGCCTCTTAAAATCGTACGTAAATATTTAAACTTCTCAATGTCCGAGCTCTTACGCGTATGTACAACCGCATTGTAAATCTCAATAAAGCTTGGAAACTCCTCAACATCGCCCGAAAAAAGAGGGACATTTAACTTGGGAAGAGAAAATTCTGGTTCCGGAAAAATAATTGTTTGATTATTTACCTCGTTGTGGCTTCGATTTATTTCTTCAGCCTCCACCTCAAATAAATCATAGTGCAAAGCCTCAACCTCTACGCATCTATCCAAAAAATCTTTTTGTATTTTATTCTGAGCTTCCAGAGCTTCAGAATCGTCTGAAATCAAGATCAGTAAAGCATTATGATGCTTTTCAAAGCTCTTACAACAAGGAGAAAGTTTTTTAAAGTTAACTTTAAACCTTGTGTGAGCAGCTGGATTTGTTTTCGCCTGATTGGCATAGTGTTCAAGCACACTCAACTGATTGATTGCAGTTTGACGCAAGGCCTTAGCCGAGCTTACCTTTTTTTCGGTATCGTTTACCATTTTAAAAGGTTAAAGTGCAAAGTAAAGCCATAATAAGGGAAGCAAATTTAAAAAATATATCGTACTACTTTTCAAATTCCCTCGTAAACCAAGATTCAAAGCAATAGTAAAAGGCCAGCGGATTTTAGCAAATATTGAGTAAAGAACAGCAAGTTTTTAGCAAAAAGTATAAATGCTAATAAATATGCACAAAAAATTTAGCAACTGATAAGAGTTTCTGAATTTGTGTAGGTACGCAAGGAAACGCAAGCCTTACATACATCGACAGCGCAATAATTTTTAATTTTGAAAAAAAATTAAATTTTCAAAATTTGTATGCAATTTGTATATTGCACAAATAAAAAATGCAATGCAAGTTGGTACGTGCAACGTACAATAGACACACCGTAGATAAAATGTAAAACCTAAGATATGCCTTGTCTCAAAAAGACGCAAAGTAAAGTCCTAACTTCAAACACAATTATGCAACTCTGAGAGCACCTATTACGCAGAACGGGAAATCCGGCTCGAAGGACCAAAAAATGGTCGGTCGAGACGTCTTTCGCATGAAAAAGTCAACAAACCAACCGAACTGTAGCAATAGGGATCTCCAGTCCAATAGTTCCCACTCTTAGGTTACACTTTTGTGTTCTTAGTTAGGAATAGTAGCATAGGGAATAAGTAAAAAATGTAAAGAAACGCAGCTCAAAAACACTTTGACTTACCCTTGGATGAAAGGAACTTGGTACATGGACAACTGCACAGTCGAATCCAAATAATTCCAATCAAAGTAGTAGCAGTAGCACATCAAAGCAATCCATAAAATGCTTATACACGACCGTGGTCTTAAAAAACACGCATGTGATTTCACTTGGCGATCAATATATATCACTGGTATGGAGAGTACCCCAAATATTCGCATGAGATCCGTATAGCAAGACGGACTTTGGAGCACTGCTATATGTAGCAATACAGCAGTAAGGTATGTATAAAATTAGGGAAAACTTAAATTAAAAAAGGATGGAAAATGGATATACTCAAGGTAGAAAAAGCAAAAATAATAAAGTAAAGTCAATGCATTCTTGAGCATATAATTCACCGCGCAAATTCAAATTTTTACCCTTTTTGTAGGCAAGGCATATCTTAGTAACTAAATTAGTTTAAACCAAGAAATAAAAGTAACTTTAAGTATAAAGTTTTAGCATAACTCTAGCAAAAAAAAAGAAAATAAAAAACATTCTAATTTAGATAAATGTCTCTAAATTTTATATCTTAAAACTAAACGCCGGGACGAAGCATACACCATTCTTAACATTGGGCCAATCCGAATCGGATATCCTAAGTCTTTAATACACTACAACTAATCTAAGAGTCGTAAGCACATACGAAATAATGACAATTCTGTCAAGAGTGTATGAAAAATTTTTAAGTCAGGAAATGTTCCTTGGGGGTGCCTTCATATTTCTTAACCCCCTATTCCGAGTTTCACGAGAAGACTGACAACATCGCCTCGAAACGTTATTATTTAACTTAAATAATACTCAAATTACCAGGGCCTTATAAGAGAATCTGTGTATGGAATAAAATGCAAAGTTTGTTAAACGACATTGACCGAAGATCGGTATTATATTCCAAGAACTTGCTTATTACAGCATGATAACATACATGGCTTCTCTTGTAATCGAAATGAAAATGAATTTGTGTTAGAGAAAATTAAAAATCGTAAATTTGTGGGAATAATAATTTATTATTGTTTTATTTTGTTTTGGGTTTTTCTCAATGAAAAAAATACGTTTTAAAGGAAAGAAACTGTTTCCATCACCTTGCCATAAAACAAAAAATGTTAATATGGGAATTGCAGTACGTTGGACTTTCTAACGAAATTTGTTATTTTTATTTATTAAGCTGTTCGGGTAGGGTAGGGGTTAGATTAATAAGACCGAAACATGAAAATAAAAAACTAGACTACGATATAATTTTAACTATCCGTAAGTTAAGAAAAATTCTAAGGTAATAGGTTACTCAATTTTCTGAATTGTGAGGTAATAAAATGCTACGATATTTAGATGTAATACATAATATAGTCCCAATTAAATCATGTATTGTAATATAGTCCCAATTAAATCATGTATTGTATTGTGTAGGTGGTTGTAAGAGACAAATTCTGACACCCCTTTTTTTTTCATTTTTCATGTACCCACAACTTAAAAATTCCGAAACGAGCGGCTACTACTACTTCTAGCTGGCGGAAGACAACCTGAAACCTGCAACACGCACACAAGCAACAAAGGTCCCAGCAGCCATAGGGGAACACACGACTGAGGGGAGCACAAACCAACCCTCAACGGAAACATCTAAGAGCAACCTAGCGTCTATCATCCAAGGCATTTGGATAACAGGTCACAGTTGTACACTAAAAAGACAATGTAAAAGTAAGGACAGATATGGGTATGTGTTGATTATTATTTAGAACTGATAAATTAGTTAAACAGACTTTTAAAGGAAAAAGAAACAAACGGAAGACAATACAAAGGACAGATTCAAGTGCGAAATTGAATAAATTAATTAATAAACTTCTAGATTGAAGTGAACTTTTAAACGATACTGTTAAAGTATATGGACATGGTGTTGTATTGGTTAATAAAAATTTAATATAAAAAAAAGACACTAGCCCCAAAACTAATTTTAAAATAATCAACATAATATTTAAAACGTGCTATAGCTCTGGCCATTGGAAGCAAATCCAATATGATTCGACTATAAAAGGAACATGTTTGGGATATTGAAATTATTTATAAACTTTTTTTTCAGTTGGCTATGAAAAACGAACAATACTGTAGCGCGGGTTGCTAAAAGACAATATGGTTAAACTCCCGTATTATGTGTGCGTGTTTCTTAAGTATACAGTATGCGCAGTGTGTAAGGTTTGCTACAAAAGAGAGTAGTAGTTTTGTTCTACAAGACATTGAAATGACTTTTTCTTTAGTGGAGTACATGAACAAAAATTTTTTTTTTAAATTATTTCTTTTTATATTGAATTTTATTTGCGTTAGTAGTTAAGTGATTTAACCGGCTCTGCACGACCTAGAAAAATTAGAAACGGGGGCCGTTTCTAGGTAGACCGGGGGGATGTGACGATTATCCCAAAAAGGCATTTAATATTCCTTCAAAGTTATAAATTGCATGTGGAATTTTTGGGTGACGCAGTTATTCTAAACAATTACGCAAATATCGTAATGGGTTCGTTACTCTGGGTTCCTAGGCGAAAAACTAGGTTACGCTGACCCTGCAGATATCGAGGACATTTCGGGGTTTGCGTGAATTGGCCAATAGAACGTTGACAGACTGGACTTTTGCCAGACGTGGAAGTGAGCTGTCACGCAAAAGGACGGACGTGGAGGCGGAACGGAGAAGGTGACGGTGGCTTTTTGGGGGGTCGTGGCATTCAGTTTTTGGGGGCCAGAAGGGAACCACGTCAAGAGGCCGAGGGCAGAAAAATCGAGAGGGCGAGAAGGGTTCCGAAAAAATAGCGGAGTCAAGGGGCGTGAATAGAAGTTCCAAAAAGTGCAGTGCTGGTACAACCATAATGTGAGTAATAACCCTTATTATTATTGTATTTATTCCCAAAGCAAGTATTATAATATGTACTACCAATATCCTGTTTTCTCTGGACAGCGTTTGTAGTCCCTGGATCTTTCGCTCTTAAGGGAACGATCCCGAAGGACCTGGAAACCGTCGCGGCTTGTGCCAACCCTGCTGACACAATCCGGGCGTTAAAAGTGGTCAGGGGGGAAAAAACAAGCTTGTACGGTCTTGGAAGGCGACGGGGAATTAGCGCCCTGAAGGCTTCTAAGGCCCTTAAGCGTGACAATATTATCGCCATAAACAAACTAAAACACTCATATCAGGCACTTATTAGCGATGGACTGTCCGTTTATTCGTTCTCTTCGTTTAAATGCGAGGATCTAACAGAGAGCGTTTATTCAAGAAACGTCAAAAAAGCATGCACTTTCGTTGTTTTATTAACTATTATACCCTGCTCTCGACACATGATATTTTGACGTTTCTTAGTTAAACGCTTTCTGTTTGATTCTTGCATTTAAACGAAGAGAACGAATAACCGGACGGTTCATTGCTAATAATTGCCTTTACCGACATGTTTAAATGTGATTGAGTAATAATATTGCTACTAAAAAAAAATTATAATATTATTTGTGTACACTACTCTGCTCCTTTTACGCCACTAGGGTACGCAAAAATTCAGGATTTTTGACACCTCCTCCCCCCTTGCAAGGCATTTTGAAGAGAAGACACAATAAAAAAACATTAACTGTAAAACAAAACCAAACCCCCTCCCCCTTGAGGGTTACGTAATTTAAGGATATGCCCTTATGGAAAAAAACAGCCCTCTACCATGTAGTTCTCTACCTCTGCCTATTATTATACGACATAGTAGTTTAGTAGTTATAGCAGCAGTGCCTTTAAATTCGTGGCCAAGTACTAATAATCAAAAATTAGTTTTTCACTTAGGGAATTACCATTCTTAAGAATTTCTTGAAAGTAACGCAACGCACTTCCGCTATGTCTCAGTATACCTTACATTGTGCATATTATGGACTGATGGGTGAATTTCTCCAATAGAAAATAATTGGACATTTTTGGTGTTAATTTTTCCAGGTGGGGTGTTATAATGTGCTTTAAAATGGTTTCAGTCAAGCTGTCTATGGCTTTATAATTCCCTGAGTTGCCGCTCTTCTTTCTCACCCCTTGATTCGTTATTTATGAGACTCTGGTGACATGTCATGTGTGACTGTGTGTGTGCCGGGTGCAGTGGCGGCTCGTGATTTATAATAGGGGGTTCATAAGATTATTTTATCTTGGTTGTACGATAAAACTAATTTTTTTGATTATGTTCCCTGGATTTAACCTTTTTAATCTAATTCAAGTTATAACGTCATGGACTTCTACTGATACTGGCTTGGTGATGTCACAAAAATTGCACCGGGTTCAATTTGAATGGAACACAACAAAGTCGCAAAATGGCACTCGTATGCAAGCCAGTAACCTCAATTTTGTCTCGATCTTTACCAAGGAGAAGAGTGTATAACTTTCTTTGGTATAAACTGTTATGTTCTTACCAAATACTGTATTTTTGAGGTATTCATTTGGGTTTAATTGATGACGTGGAAATATTCATTTAAGCGGGGCAAATAGCCTTTTGCGGCATGAATGACCCTTAATTGGGTTAATGGTAAAATCAATCAACCTCACATTTCGGGATGCAATACAAATGCAGTTTAAATTTAATAATAAGACTTGATGAAATAAAATAAAGTAAAATAAAGATAGATCACGATGGCGAGGCAGTTCAACAAAACATGACAAGTATAAGTATGAGATTGGTGTTTGCCCGCAGGTAGAAAAACGATAACTGCAGTGGACTGTATATATTTTAATTAATGAAAGCGCGAACAAACATAAATATATTAATATGAAATCACGAAATAATCAAAAGGTCCATAGGTTAATTGCTGTTACCACACAACGGAAATCAGAAACAAAGTACTCACCAGTTTGCAGCCAATTTCTCCACGTTGCAGGGGCCCCTTTCTGGATCTAATGATGGCACCACGTAGCTGAAGGGCTGAAGTTTCTAGTTCTATGCTTCAGTACACCAAAATCGAGCACTTTTGAGTGTAGATAATTGTAAATGTTGGAGAAAGAAATTAACACGCCATTTTCTCGAGGCGGTAGAAAAGGATCTCACTGTCTCACGCATGTCGAAATGCGCGAAAATGTACTCTGTCCGTCATCCAATTGTGTGGTTTTAAAATTAAAAACAACCGCGAAATTTAGCGGGAGCTAACAGTTGGGTTGAAATCTTCTTTGATTGTTAAATTGTCTAAGTTTGATTTATTTAATTTTCGTTGCTGCTGCCACTCAGCAGTGGAGAAAATGTAAAAAATTCTATCATTTGTTGTTATTTTCGAGACTAAAATTAAATAATGGCAAAGAATTTACAAAACTCAATTCAAGAGATCCTTAATATAATATAAAAAATTTCATTGAAATCGGGCAATCGGTATTTGAGTTATGCGCGTTGGTCGTTACAGACATACAGACAGACAGACAGACAGACGGCGCCACAAAAAAAATTCAAAATCATCTGAAACGCAAAGATATATAAAAAATTTTGAAACCGGAGCAACTTTTTTTTTCTCGAAAAAATTAAGATCACCATAGCTCACACTACTATAGTATAGTATATGTGTGAGCTGAAAAACCATAATGTATATATATAGATATGTTCTCTTCCCTTAAGCGCCATCTTTAAAATCATCTTGAAGTGTTGTAGTTTTAACTAGTGAACTTTTATTACTTCCTTTCGCGTTCCTCTTTTAAGTTAAAAAAATGTTATTAAAAAAACCTGACCAAAAAAGACGCAGAAAGTTAGTAGGTTTGATAAGTCTTAATCTAGTGGCGTTTTAGAACATGTTGTGGAGGACTTTTCAAGTGTGAATTTAGTACATGAAAATAACGAGAGTAAAAAACACGTTATATACACAGCACCAGAAATTTCAGCAAAAAGTACATTTTTATAGCTTGATTTCTTCTTGTTTTTAAGTTATCTTTAAGCATGTAGATTTAGCAAAATAAATATTACATGGTATGAGGTTGCTTTCAAGTAAAAAAATGTTTATTTTTGTTCACGTTAATTTAACGTTGATGTGATTTTTGTGCTATGTGGGTTAATGGATTTGAAACACTGAACCAGTTGAGCACATTGGTTCTTTCACTGGAATACGCCAGTAGTAGTTTTCGTCCTAGGTTAGAAGGGCTTTATAGCCCATGTTTATTTTTAGGCAAAATAAATATTTTATAAGTAAAGCAATATTTTAGGGATTTTGCCAGCTTACTAAACTAAAGCTTTCAGGTTTATACAGGAATTGGAGAAGTTTTGGATGCCTCTTTATAAATCTTTTAAGTTTTTGATTCAATAGGTTATATGAAGAGTCTTAATGACTTTAATAATGGTTATCCAAATTTAGAAAAGGTATAATAAAAATAATAAGACAAATATCTGGCGACTATTTTATATCTAATAGGTACTTCGTTTCCAAAAACTTAATCACTGGGTCCAGGAACCACTAACATACTCCTGGGAAACAGAAACAGGTTGCAGGCAGACCAGAAAATTCGGTGTTAGTTTGCTGGGACAGTTACGAAAATGCGTTGGACTGCTGATAAGTATCCCTACTGGACATAACCGGTTTAGGGTGCACATAGTCCATACCCTCTAAAGGTGCATTGTTTCAGTTTTTGGCATTTTACGCAAAAACTATAGACATCAACGAAAAAGCTGTAGTATGCTTTTTCGTAGAGCATAAAATTCTCTGTCGATATCATGTACCAGTTGTTGTTCTGTCTCTTGTCTAACAGCCAAAACATAACCTCAAATTTAACCAATATTTTTAAATTACACCAAAAACCAACTTTTAGTTAGATTGCTTGACCAAAACACTATCAAACTTACTAAAAAAGATGCCTAGCTTCTTAAGATGATAGTTCCTAATATATTTAATAAAAAAAATCAAGCAAATAACTCCCTCCTCCGATTTTTTAAAGTCCTATAAGTTAGGTAGTTATATTACCTTATGTATAGGTGTTTGGAAAAATCCATTTAACGCATTGTTAATTAAACTTAAACGTTTATTTTCTGAGTAAGGGAAGGAGCCACCACCTACCTCCCCCTCCACCTGACTTCGCGCTGTCCAGAAGGCAAATATGTACCTTTTGTCGGATTTTTCTAGTGCATATTATTTTTTTAAAAACTATAAAAAATGACGCAGTCACGCATTTTCAAATTATCGTTTTCCTCCTTTCCCCCCCCCCCACCCCATATAATTTACAAATTGACTTTTATCCTATAAAAATCAATACAGTGCCAAACAATGATCATATTTTTTAAAATCAGGGGATAAAATGCAGCCCAACCAGGTGGTGATGGATGAATATATCTCAAAATCGCAGAACTATCCCACGTATCCCGGGGCTTTTCAGAATTTGACGTATTCTAAAATATATTATTATTATTGCAAATTTTCAAAAAACCGACACATATAAAGAATACAGTGAAACCTCTCCTTGCGGACAACTCTGTTAAGCGGACACCCCGTTAGGCTAACAAATCTATTGGAACCAAGCTCTTGCCTATTTCTCCACATGTTAAATTCACTCCTATAACCGGACACTCTAATAACCGGACGCGAACAATTTGTTTTGGTTAAAAAATTCTGAAACCTCCCTTAACCGGGCGCGAACCTCTGACAACGGGAGGGAGCGCTGCACCACATCGGCATAAATATTATGCAGTATATTGACAACAACGCACTCTGCAGCTGGGGAATTCCCTCTTTCCGTTTTAATACCGAGACAAAATACGTCTGTCATATTTACAACATATTTTATTCGGTGAGACTGCTGTGTTTTATTTTTATTGTTCAGGTGGGTAGTAGCAGATATCTTTAAAATGGCGCCTAGTAAAAAACTTCTTAGTTTACGTAAAAAAATGGAAGCTGTTAACGTTTCGGGAAGGAACATCTATCAGCACGAAAGATCGCTGAAAAATTTTATATCGAAAAAACTCAAGCAGCGGAAATTATTAACAAATATATATTAAACTTTCGCTGTTCTCTCTGTTTAGCGGACACCTCCAATAAGCGGACAAAACCCACGAAACCGTGAGTGTCCGCTTATAGCAGGTTTCACTGTATTAACATCTATGTCTATCTTTATTCTTTAAACAAAAATGAAAATAAAAGCGAATTACAGGTTGAAAGAGACAGGCATCAGAATAGTTAACACATTTGTCAAAGTGGTTCTTTAAAAGAGGGCACTTTTCTTTTTCAAAATGCTCATATATTGCTTCACCAAGCGTGTGTGCCAAATGCTTTGCTCCCAGGCTTGCTCTTAGCACAAAAGCCCGTTTCATCGAAGTTTTAGCATTTAACTAAAAGTTTTAACATAAATAATGGGGAAAACATTTTTTTTCTATAAATTTTTTTAAAAGTTTTGTGTTTTGTTAAAGATATCCTATACAAAAAGGCGTTTTTTTGTATTTTTAAAACATTGCTCAAGCTTGAGGCTTGAAATTATGTTTTGGGAGTTAGAAAAGAGACGGAACGACAAGTGGTACATAAAATCGATAGAGAATTTGATGCTCTACAAAAAATCATACCACAACTTTTTCGATAGGGTCTATAGTTTTTGAGTAAAATACAAAAAACTGAAAAAATGTACATTTAGAGGTGGCCCTCGGATGGCTCCCCTTCTTAAAATGTTTATATGGGTCCAATAAATGTTTGTGCCAAGTAATTTGCTTTTATCACAAAACGCCGTATAAATTCATGTATGGTATGGACTAACATGACAAGAATAGAAGTCGAGAACGACCCTACCTGCTCAGCTTGTGGACAGAAAGCAGAGACATCAATGCACCTCGTGGCAGAATGGGATGGCTATTCAAGTATGAAACAACACACACTCGAGGCACCAATCCTGAGTTAAAAAGAGCTGCAATTGCTCAAATGGGCACACATACTGGACTTTGTAAACAGAACTGGAAGGCCCAATGAGCTACCTGGACATCGAATGAAAGTGCAAAGAGTGGGTTAAGGGAAATACCTCGGACATAGCAAAAAGGGCCTACCCTCGCCTACTTGCTCTCCGATCACCACCCCCGCTACTACTACTACTGATGACTTACTTATAACAATTCACAATGGTTATAAATAATCCTTATAAGAAAAAATCAAAATTATAAAACTTTCTTTCAACCGATACTGTCGTTACTTCGGTGTGCATCTGTGTAGGATCCGCCACTGGTGTATGCTCGTTCGGAGTGAATGGTGTATAATGGTATACACTGGCAAGGCATTTATAATATTGGCCGTATATTCGTGCTGATTTATTGCGCCTTATATAAATGCTGTGGATAAATGGATGTGGTGGAAAAAGTGTGTGTCTTGCAATTATTAATGGTGTCGTTTTTCATTGTGAGACTGCCGAGTTGAAAGGGGTTCGAAAGGGAGCTGGCCTAATGGATTGATGTGATAATAAAATTTTATGTCTTTTATTCTTGCTCATAACGTGGGTGATTTATGAGTATACCGGTTCTATTCTGTTCCCTTTAATGAAAGCATTATCTTGTAAATTATCGCGTTTATTGTGCTCTTGGAAGGTATTTTCTTGTTTTGAAACCTCTGGAGTTGATGTGAAATTACTAAATATATGTAATAATGTGAAACCAAATTACGGAGAGCTTAATTTATGTTAAAAATACTCTGTCAATTTATTGACACCTAAGCTATAACACGATTAATATATAATGTAATTTTCACACATTTTGGTCCGCCAAAATAACCCTCTATTCGGCATCCGGGTCGCGTCCGATTGGAGATTAATTGCACCAAATATACCAAAAAGTAACACTTTCAAAAGTGTTACTTTTAGTTTTAGTGTGGATTCAAGGTGGATTCACTTGTACCAACAAAATGGGGTGAACTTGACGTTTTTGACAGTCCATGGTTGGCTTGCGTCGCCTATTGTTTATAAATTTTTTTATTTTTTATGTGAAAAGTTTATTATTTTGTGCTCTTTTTTAATTTTTTTTGCTAATATGTTGCAAAGAAAATTGATTTTGTTATTTAGTTTTTGTTTTTGTTGTTTTATAGATTTTTTATAACTAAAACACTATAGTGGATAATTACTATATTATTTTACTTTATTTATAAAATAAAAAGTTAAAAAATAAACATATTTTATATTTATTCTATATATTATATGCTCTAGGTTATAAAGTGTTTCTTTGTACAGGGTGATATTTTATAATTTCAGAATCCTCTGCAACAGCTTTTATTGCTATCTCACTATATACAGGGTGCGGTAATGATGTGTTTTTTTTTAAATTTAACACCCTCTAGGCATATTTTTAATTTGACTTTCTGTTATGGTTTTAAATATAAATTTATATAGGACGAGGGGTGATCAGCTGCCCACAGTAGGTGTACAAAATTTTCTACAGGACGCCACAGGACTTCCACAGGACTCCACAGGACCCCACAGGCATATACAGGACCCCACAGGACTATACAGGACTTGTACAGGACTATACAGGACTATACAGGATATGTACAGGACTATACAGGACTTCACAGTACTCTACAGGACCCCGAGGGTACTGGCGCCTAAGGGGTGCCCTAAGCATGTTTAAGTACTAAGGCCGGCAAAGGCAAATCGGCTCTCTAAGAAAAACGAGAGATGTGATGACCTTTTTTTTTTGGCCGCGAATTTTTTTATGGGCGCTTTGTTCAGCCACAGGACTATACAGGACCCACAGGCAGGACTATACAGGACACTTGTACAGGACTATACAGGACATGTACAGGACTATACAGGACACTACATGACCAAAAATTTAGTAGTATCCTGTAGGACGGTGTACAAATTTGGTTCAGCTGATCACCCCTCGATATAGGATCTTTATGAAGAAAATGCATTATACCTCAGAAAATGTTTTACATAGCATAGACATATATATTTTTATGAAAAGACAAATTCAAGAATGTAAAGATATATGTATAGGGTGTTCAACAAGGTGTTCAATTAAAATAAACTGAACCTAATGACGCACCCTGTATATGATGACATGACAATGTAACAGGCGGCCAGTGTGGCAGTGGTACTGTCACCTCAAGTGGCCAAGGCTTAAATGTTGTAAGCTACCAACTTAGGCTACAACTGTATTGAATTTGGAAAGAAGCATCCAATTGCAGGTTTGCACAGTGACGGTAAGAAGACGTCGATTGTAGTGATGATGGCTGCTTGGCAGATCTAATGACTTTAATGGTGGGATGGCTGCTTGGTTGATTAAACTGTTTGTGGAAGAAATTTGTTGGTTGGTTGACAACTTTGCAATAGCTGACCTAAAAATAAAATAATTTTAATACAAGAAAAACAATGTTTTCAATAACAATAAACCAACCTTATGTAAAACAAAATTATTTGTATAAAAAAAATATTATTTAAAAAAAAACATTGAAAATTTTTTGATTCTATGATTACATCTCATAAGTAAGTTTTAGGTGAACTAAAACTAGTTAGACGGTAAAGAACCTATAAAAGGTTGTCTAACCCAAAAAACGTGATTGTATAAAAAAAACAAATTTTAAAACAAAGATAAAAACAAGAAATTACAAACACTAACTGAAATATTAAAATTTATTATTTTGAAACTTTAAAATATATTTATACCGAATAAAAAAAAATAGGTTTATTTGACAATAATTTATAAAAAATTCAAATATCTTAAGACAAAATTAATTTACAATAACGAAAAAAAAACGTTTAGTTGACAATATTTGAAAAAATTTAATTTGGTTTATTGCTTTCAGTGTAATAAAAAAAAACAACCCTACCAGGTTAACACAATAAACTTTAAAACAAACATGGAATACTCTATCGAAGCAAAAACAAATCATATAAAATTAACTGATGTGATCGATAGAACAACTGAAAAAAATACAAGTTAGCAAAAACAAACACAAAATTATACAAAAACTGAAATACAAGTTTTTATCATAGTTAAGATTTTAATGATTCAAAAAATTTTAAATTTTATAAAGAAAATCAAATAGAACAGATAGAATAATCTCAAATGAAACAAATCCACATAGATTTTTTTTAAGTAGAACAAATCCAAATATAATATTTTTTATTAGAACAAATCAAATACAATGATTCAATATAGAACCAATCAATAAAAAAAATTCATGAACAAATGAAAATAGAACAAATCCAGCCAGATGAATATACACATTTTCAAAATCACTTAGAATAAAGCTCCTCCTAGAATTTTTCACATTTTTTCTGAATTTTCTTTAAAATTTCTTTCCTGAAACATTATCTTTTTCAATGTAAACTTTCTTTTCCATAGAGCCTTTAAACATGAAAAATATTCTTTCTTTCAAATTGATTTTCGGTGTGATTTTAGTATGTTTGAAAATGATAAGTTGGGTTTCCATTCTCTAACTAATTTGCATTTTATTTTATTTTCCAATTAATTGTAAGCTGGTTTTACACATTTTTGAAAAACTAAGAACAGCAGCAAAACAAAGTAGGTTAATATTGATGTCATTCTTTGAAAATTAGACATCTTTGCTTTAAAATACTTGACATAATGTAAGCTAATGTTTTTAAACTTGACCAATTTAGGTTTTTATCGAATTTCATGCACACATAGGTGGCGATAGATGATTTTAAAAAGCCTGAATCAAAACAAACAAAATAAAATAATCTTAGTTGATAATAAAATTTTAAATAAAATTATGTCTTATTATATTCCAATTGAAGCGAATGACAAAAAAAAAATTAAACAAAAATAACAGTTGATGGTTGCTTCAATCGACTCTTTTTGGTGTTATGAAAAGAAAAAACTCTCTTGGGTGATGAAGTCATTTCTCATTTTGCCAAAACTACTTAGAGTCCAAGCAAGCAAGGGCTTGCTTCAAAGTATGCAAAATTAAAAAAATATACTTCAAAATATTTTAGTTATAATTTACTTTTTTTATAATTTAATAGGCTGCCAAAAAAAACAAAATGCATCTTAAACGATAAGGTTCTTTAGATACTGCAAGACTTAAAATGAGCAAATAATTTTAAAAAATAATATTAAACGAAATAATGCTTGCTAATATACGAAAGATAAACACTGATCTTAGAAAGACTAAGTATTACGCTAAGTTTTCCTTAAACGATCAACTAGTGATTTAATGATTTGATTATTTACGCAAAAAGTTAAACATAAATTACTTTTTGTTTATCATTAATAGTGGAAATTATGTATAGGCTTTAGTTAATAGCAACAAAATGTATTTAAAGATGATAATAGAAATAAAAATAATACAAAAATAATAATTTAGGTGTTCTTGATTAATGCTATGCCTGTGCACTAGCATGTCATCATTTAATAATGACGTTATAGTGTTAAAATATTTTAATTTTATCGATTAACTAGGACAGCAAACAGATAGGAACAAACTAACAAAAAAAAACAAAACATTTTTAGAAAAAGACAACACATTTTTGTGATTTGTCATAGTTACCAAAAGAAAAGTTTTACAAAAACAATTGTACTCATAGAGTAAAAGAGTGGAGAATGTTTTTTGTTTGTTTAAAATAGTGTAGATTTAAAAAAAAAATATCAAAGTTTATCCTCAAACTGGAATTTACTTGGCTTAAATGGTACAGACTGTACTTAAAGTTCGTATAGTCAAATATTTTCCATATAGGAGAAAAAAACATAAAAAAATAAAATATTGTTTTATTGATAAATACAAAAATTCAAAAATAGTTTTAAAGAATCAAATGTTATTAATTTAGATAATATTGATTTTATCAAGTTATAATATAATGAGAAGAAAAAAAATAGAAAAATGTATCTTAGCAATGTTAAGATTGCTATGATAATATCCAATTGGATTCAAGAATGACTTCAAAATGGAAAAAAATATATATACGTACATAAATTGAAAAATTTTAACCGTTGATGACGCAGATTTTATTTGGTTCGTGGGATCTTAGAAAAGTCAGAGTCTAAGCACTGATTAAAAGCAAATGATCCCTATTAAAAAAACAAAGCTTTTTGAAATAATGATCTCCAAAATATACTATATATAATCGATTTTACGTTAATACCTTAACCATCACGTTACGTTGATTTACTATAACACACATATCCATCACAAAAGAACAAAACCAAAAGGCATGTGTGGATTTTAATAAAAAATAAAATGATATTTTGTTTTTTTAAAATATTACAAAAATAAAAAAAAACAATTAAAAGTTTACAAAATATCTAAAATGTTCTGGTCACTAGAAAAAAAAATGACTTTACCAAAATAATAAAAAGTTAAGTATTGGACTTTTTCCGTGTAACACAAAAACAAGATTAAAATTACATATCTGACAGATGATTGATGCAGATATTATCTGAAAAGATACAATTTACTTCTACTAAAGCAAAGTACAAAAGAGATTAAAGAATTGGTTTTCACGTATAATAATAGGTTATAAAAGCTCTGTATACCTCAAGATAGAACTGTGGCCATAACGCGATAGAGACACTGTCTCTTGGTCCAACGATTGTTATACCAACTACCAATCTCCACAGCTAATTAGTTATTTTTTTATAAAATTTGTGCTTATGCACTTAGTTTTATGACAATTAGTTTTACGGGCAACATTTTACAAAATAAAAAAACAGTTGTTTGCTGTACACTAGAAAAAAAAAATGTATACAAAGATTTTCTTTAATTGATTTTAAATATACCCTTCCATTAAGATGTTTTTGATTAAAAACTTTCTTATTCAAATGAGACTTTTTCGTTAGTATATAGGTGTTATCACTGCTAAAGCCAACTATAGTGGTTTTATTTATAAAATTTCAAGACAAAAGAAAATATATAAATTTCATAATGTAAATATTACCAAATGACATAAAGATTAGCTTAAATGGCTTATCAACCCTATAAAGTAAAAAGAGTAAAAATTTGATCATAAAATTTTATAATGAAAGAAAATACTTCTTTATTCTGCTGTTCTTGTCTGTTTTTCCAATCTCTGATTATTTCTTGATGTTAATATCTTTTTTTAAAATATCACTGATAAAAATATAACGGTTTTCATTTGATATGGCATGACTCAAGAGTCGTCTACTTTTTATGGTTCTACTTTTTATGGTTGTATCTTCTAGGTTTTTCCTATTCCTATACCATTAAACACTAAATTTCTAAAAATCCTAACTTTTAGTTACTCTCATCTACTCTCTCATCTCATCTCAAATATTATCTAATTAACCTATTTTTTAACCAAGTCAGAAAAATTGTCCAAATGTCTACCATAAAACCTATTTTAAAATAATATCCCATCATCAGTTCAACACAGGTTCCAAATAAAACATATAGTGACTCTTGTATACCAAATCTAAATCATGTTTCGTCATAATAAAAAGAATAGGTAGATCTACCATTTTTTATATTGAAAATTGTATTGTGAAATATAAAATTTATTCAACGACAACGCTTTTGTCTCCCTAATTAGAAAACCTAAGACACTGTGGATTCAACACTAGCAGGAATTGGCCATCTTCACTTGAGTTAGAAAAACACAAGTGTATAACGAAGAAAGAAACTAGTCCAAATCTTCTTGTTAAATAAATTTTTCGGTCTATTGTTTATCCAGTTTAACTCAAAAATGAGTTCCCAACATGACGAAATAGAAAATTACCTAGATCTCCTACTGGTAACTACTAGGTGTGACGTCACTGTCTTCATTAACCTACCCTGATATAACTTTTATTCGTTTCATAGGTAAAGTTTTACTTCTACCTTGAATAGTTTTTCCCAAATTTAAATTCCCATTTTTATAAAATTATTTGACTTGAAAGAAACCCAAAAATCCAACCCAAAAATTTTTCCGCTGTTTTAGACCAGTTCACCTGTAGACCATGTAAGCTATAACATGATTATTAATTCAGTAGTTTTCTTGATAAAGATTGGCTAAAACATTTAACTGACTATAACGTAACCCTATGTTCAAAAATTGAGTTGCGGTATTAGAAGATACGGCAACAAACAAATCGAATATAGACCAATTGAAAATTTTAATTATAGGTATACCATAGAAACACCCTCTCGAGTGGAGAAGAAAAATTTTCCCAATTTACTCCTCAGCCTTCTTCTCAATGACTGGGGAGTTTAAAATCCAGCTAAAAACACTCATTCCATAAAAAACATTTTATAAAATAATCTATAATATAATGATACAAACAGCGAAAAAATTCGGCCTCGCCTTACAAAGCTAAGCTCACACTAGGTACTATAGTTATAGTGTACGTGTGAGCTAATATAACTAAAAACTGAAATATATTTTATTTAACTCCAGACTAAATTACCTTTTGTTTGATACCACACAAGCCATGTTTTGACTTAAACTCAAATTTTTGAAATCTACCCCCACCCTTAAAAAAAACAAAAAACTAAAATGTATTTTGTTAAACTCCGGACTCAATTACCTTTCGTTTGATATCACACACGCCATATTTTCACTTAAACTCTAATTTTTAAAATATACCCTCACCCTTTTTTTTAAAATAAATTAAAATGTATTTTGTTTAACTGCAGACTCAATTACCTTTCGTTTGATATCACACACGCCATATTTTCATATAAACTCTAATTTTTTAAATCTACCCCCACCCTTTTATTTGGTTTCTGTTCAGTGGATTTTGTTCATTTTTAAATGGGACCATCTCGACCCAAGACCCAGCCTAGGTACCAAATTTCATTAAAATCGGCCAAGCGGTTTTTGAGTTATGCGCGTTGGTCGTTACAGACATACAGACAGACAGACAGACAGACAGACAGACAGACAGACAGACAGACAGACAGACAGACAGACAGACAGACAGACAGACAGACAGACAGACAGACAGACAGACAGACAGACAGACAGACAGACAGACAGACAGACAGACAGACAGACAGACAGACAGACAGACAGACAGACAGACAGACAGACAGACAGACAGACAGACAGACAGACAGACAGACAGACAGACAGACAGACAGACAGACAGACAGACAGACAGACAGACAGACAGACAGACAGACAGACAGACAGACAGACAGACAGACAGACAGACAGACAGACAGACAGACAGACAGACAGACAGACAGACAGACAGACAGACAGACAGACAGACAGACAGACAGACAGACAGACAGACAGACAGACAGACAGACAGACAGACAGACAGACAGACAGACAGACAGACAGACAGACAGACAGACAGACAGACAGACAGACAGACAGACAGACAGACAGACAGACAGACAGACAGACAGACAGACAGACAGACAGACAGACAGACAGACAGACAGACAGACAGACAGACAGACAGACAGACAGACAGACAGACAGACAGACAGACAGACAGACAGACAGACAGACAGACAGACAGACAGACAGACAGACAGACAGACAGACAGACAGACAGACAGACAGACAGACAGACAGACAGACAGACAGACAGACAGACAGACAGACAGACAGACAGACAGACAGACAGACAGACAGACAGACAGACAGACAGACAGACAGACAGACAGACAGACAGACAGACAGACAGACAGACAGACAGACAGACAGACAGACAGACAGACAGACAGACAGACAGACAGACAGACAGACAGACAGACAGACAGACAGACAGACAGACAGACAGACAGACAGACAGACAGACAGACAGACAGACAGACAGACAGACAGACAGACAGACAGACAGACAGACAGACAGACAGACAGACAGACAGACAGACAGACAGACAGACAGACAGACAGACAGACAGACAGACAGACAGACAGACAGACAGACAGACAGACAGACAGACAGACAGACAGACAGACAGACAGACAGACAGACAGACAGACAGACAGACAGACAGACAGACAGACAGACAGACAGACAGACAGACAGACAGACAGACAGACAGACAGACAGACAGACAGACAGACAGACAGACAGACAGACAGACAGACAGACAGACAGACAGACAGACAGACAGACAGACAGACAGACAGACAGACAGACAGACAGACAGACAGACAGACAGACAGACAGACAGACAGACAGACAGACAGACAGACAGACAGACAGACAGACAGACAGACAGACAGACAGACAGACAGACAGACAGACAGACAGACAGACAGACAGACAGACAGACAGACAGACAGACAGACAGACAGACAGACAGACAGACAGACAGACAGACAGACAGACAGACAGACAGACAGACAGACAGACAGACAGACAGACAGACAGACAGACAGACAGACAGACAGACAGACAGACAGACAGACAGACAGACAGACAGACAGACAGACAGACAGACAGACAGACAGACAGACAGACAGACAGACAGACAGACAGACAGACAGACAGACAGACAGACAGACAGACAGACAGACAGACAGACAGACAGACAGACAGACAGACAGACAGACAGACAGACAGACAGACAGACAGACAGACAGACAGACAGACAGACAGACAGACAGACAGACAGACAGACAGACAGACAGACAGACAGACAGACAGACAGACAGACAGACAGACAGACAGACAGACAGACAGACAGACAGACAGACAGACAGACAGACAGACAGACAGACAGACAGACAGACAGACAGACAGACAGACAGACAGACAGACAGACAGACAGACAGACAGACAGACAGACAGACAGACAGACAGACAGACAGACAGACAGACAGACAGACAGACAGACAGACAGACAGACAGACAGACAGACAGACAGACAGACAGACAGACAGACAGACAGACAGACAGACAGACAGACAGACAGACAGACAGACAGACAGACAGACAGACAGACAGACAGACAGACAGACAGACAGACAGACAGACAGACAGACAGACAGACAGACAGACAGACAGACAGACAGACAGACAGACAGACAGACAGACAGACAGACAGACAGACAGACAGACAGACAGACAGACAGACAGACAGACAGACAGACAGACAGACAGACAGACAGACAGACAGACAGACAGACAGACAGACAGACAGACAGACAGACAGACAGACAGACAGACAGACAGACAGACAGACAGACAGACAGACAGACAGACAGACAGACAGACAGACAGACAGACAGACAGACAGACAGACAGACAGACAGACAGACAGACAGACAGACAGACAGACAGACAGACAGACAGACAGACAGACAGACAGACAGACAGACAGACAGACAGACAGACAGACAGACAGACAGACAGACAGACAGACAGACAGACAGACAGACAGACAGACAGACAGACAGACAGACAGACAGACAGACAGACAGACAGACAGACAGACAGACAGACAGACAGACAGACAGACAGACAGACAGACAGACAGACAGACAGACAGACAGACAGACAGACAGACAGACAGACAGACAGACAGACAGACAGACAGACAGACAGACAGACAGACAGACAGACAGACAGACAGACAGACAGACAGACAGACAGACAGACAGACAGACAGACAGACAGACAGACAGACAGACAGACAGACAGACAGACAGACAGACAGACAGACAGACAGACAGACAGACAGACAGACAGACAGACAGACAGACAGACAGACAGACAGACAGACAGACAGACAGACAGACAGACAGACAGACAGACAGACAGACAGACAGACAGACAGACAGACAGACAGACAGACAGACAGACAGACAGACAGACAGACAGACAGACAGACAGACAGACAGACAGACAGACAGACAGACAGACAGACAGACAGACAGACAGACAGACAGACAGACAGACAGACAGACAGACAGACAGACAGACAGACAGACAGACAGACAGACAGACAGACAGACAGACAGACAGACAGACAGACAGACAGACAGACAGACAGACAGACAGACAGACAGACAGACAGACAGACAGACAGACAGACAGACAGACAGACAGAC
Source organism: Aspidapion aeneum (assembly GCA_963576565.1). Lineage (NCBI taxonomy): Eukaryota > Metazoa > Arthropoda > Insecta > Coleoptera > Brentidae > Aspidapion > Aspidapion aeneum. Next base: position 97,296,985 of record OY755040.1, read on the forward strand.
AGACAGACAGACAGACAGACAGACAGACAGACAGACAGACAGACAGACAGACAGACAGACAGACAGACAGACAGACAGACAGACAGACAGACAGACAGACAGACAGACAGACAGACAGACAGACAGACAGACAGACAGACAGACAGACAGACAGACAGACAGACAGACAGACAGACAGACAGACAGACAGACAGACAGACAGACAGACAGACAGACAGACAGACAGACAGACAGACAGACAGACAGACAGACAGACAGACAGACAGACAGACAGACAGACAGACAGACAGACAGACAGACAGACAGACAGACAGACAGACAGACAGACAGACAGACAGACAGACAGACAGACAGACAGACAGACAGACAGACAGACAGACAGACAGACAGACAGACAGACAGACAGACAGACAGACAGACAGACAGACAGACAGACAGACAGACAGACAGACAGACAGACAGACAGACAGACAGACAGACAGACAGACAGACAGACAGACAGACAGACAGACAGACAGACAGACAGACAGACAGACAGACAGACAGACAGACAGACAGACAGACAGACAGACAGACAGACAGACAGACAGACAGACAGACAGACAGACAGACAGACAGACAGACAGACAGACAGACAGACAGACAGACAGACAGACAGACAGACAGACAGACAGACAGACAGACAGACAGACAGACAGACAGACAGACAGACAGACAGACAGACAGACAGACAGACAGACAGACAGACAGACAGACAGACAGACAGACAGACAGACAGACAGACAGACAGACAGACAGACAGACAGACAGACAGACAGACAGACAGACAGACAGACAGACAGACAGACAGACAGACAGACAGACAGACAGACAGACAGACAGACAGACAGACAGACAGACAGACAGACAGACAGACAGACAGACAGACAGACAGACAGACAGACAGACAGACAGACAGACAGACAGACAGACAGACAGACAGACAGACAGACAGACAGACAGACAGACAGACAGACAGACAGACAGACAGACAGACAGACAGACAGACAGACAGACAGACAGACAGACAGACAGACAGACAGACAGACAGACAGACAGACAGACAGACAGACAGACAGACAGACAGACAGACAGACAGACAGACAGACAGACAGACAGACAGACAGACAGACAGACAGACAGACAGACAGACAGACAGACAGACAGACAGACAGACAGACAGACAGACAGACAGACAGACAGACAGACAGACAGACAGACAGACAGACAGACAGACGGCGCAACAAAAAAGTTTCAAAATCATCTGAAACGCAAAGATATATAAAAATTTTTGAAATCGGAGCAACTTTTTTTTTCTCGAAAAAATTAGGATCACCATAGCTCACACTACTATACTATAGTATATGTGTGAGCTAAAACAACAAAAGAAAAAGAAAACGCGACGATTCCACTTGGCGAATTATTATTGGTCTATTGTTTTATAACATTCCTTATACATCAAAAGATGCATATCAAACACAGATCCATTTTGCCATACCATATAGCCATATCAAAGTTACGTTAAAAGAAAATTCTAGGACGCTTTAATTCAAAAATACTTCTCTCTCATATATTTACTTAATAGATAAATAGATTTTTGTCATTTATAAAAATATCTCAAAATTACTAAACAATTTTAGAACAAATAGTTCTTAAAAACTCTCAACTTGATGTTTTGGTCTTTTACAACCCAATACAAAACAATACCATTCCTGAAAATAAAAAATAAAAATATTAATTAAGTAAAATTTTTGAGGGAAAAGTCCAGAGAATCGTAGACCTTTACAGTTGTCGGATGTCATCGTCTTCACCTATAAAAGAAAACGAAGTTATAACACTAATTTTATACATGGTTTAAACAAATATAATAAAACTTTTTCTTTAAAACATCATGTAATGAATTTATTATGCTTTTGACTTAGAGTTTAGACACTATTATTTTTCTTTTCATTAAAATCGGTCTAGTTGTTATTAAAAATTAAACAAAATTATAAAAAATTACTCATAAATTACGAGGATTAGATGATAATTAAAACTTTTTAGGTAAATAAAAACAATAAAAGCTCTACGAATGCAAAATTTTAAGTTAAAATGCTAAGGCATTACTTTATTAATTTATGTTATATATTTTTTTTCTATATAATGACTGACAGGCTTGATTTTGCAATGCAAGAGAAAAGATATCTTTAGTGTCAAAATTGCAAATATTGAAACAAAAAAAAACTTAAAAACTCAAAACAAAGATTGTCCTTTTTGACATCGACTATCTAATCTAAAAACTCAAGAGAGAGATTGTCCCTTTTAACTTTCAGATTGATCCAGGATCTAGATTAATAATTTTTATAGGTTTTTCAATACGTGTGTGGCTTCAGCTATTACAAAAAAATTAAACTTTTTGGCAAAGAATGGGTAGGGGATGGAATGTCAACTACCTCTAATTCAGAAAAATGAATCGTTTATTTAAACAACTACACTTTCCATTCCATTCCAATGGAAAGTGTCGAAATGGATGCAATAAGAAGATCAATGAGAATATCCAGAACTGATCATACAAGAAATGAGATCATAAGAGAAAGAATGGGAATCGAGGGCAGCATAACTGATGACATCTCTAAAAGGCAACTGACATGTATGTACAACGAATGAAAGACGAAATATTACCAAAACAGGTCCTAGAATGGCAACCAATAGGGCGCAGAAAAAGAGGGCGTCCTAAACTGGAATGGCAACAGTCAATCCAAAGATCAATCAGTCAAAAAAAACCTGACGGAAGATGACTGTCAGGATCGAAGGAGGTGGAAAATAGGCGTCGGACAACGTAGAAAAACGTTCTAAACCGACATAGTAGTAGTAAACAACTACTGTGTAGAGTAAGTCCAACTACAGCAAAATAGTAATAACACATTAAAAAAAAGTCTTTAGAAAAAGAGAAAGTAAGCTCTGATGATAATTGCATAAAAATTATTTTTTTATTAAACAGAATAAGAAGATTACAAAAGTTAGCAAAGAAACGAATGTACTAAACCTTTTGGTTACCAAGATATTTACGTACGCAAGTTATTATATTGCTACGACAACTACAGTACAGAATCTCTATGAGTAAATAACTTAAAACTTTTGAGACTCAGTACTATTTACATATGCTAAGAATATCCTGGATATATGTATATATCCAACATTTTCTTGGAACACAAAGAAAAAACAAAAGAATACTGTAAATGAAAGAAAATTCAAATTTTCTATATGCCAATACAATTCGCACTCAAAACTGTGAAGTTATTCGATTAACTGTGCAGAGAAAACTTAACTGAAAAATTATAGAACTTTATGCATATAATAGCTTAGCTAAGAAGGCCTTGTGTTATTAGCACTTTTCAAAAATAAAACGTACAGTACGAAGTACGAAGTAGGCCTGGCAAATAGACCTTTCTTTTGGGCTACTTTTTTTTATCAGCAGCTGATAAAGATTACTACCATGAAACATCTTATAGGTAAATTTATCGAAAAATTACATTAGCCAGTTTTAAAATAACGAAGGGTGCAAAATGCTATGAAAATAATGAAGGGTGCAGAAACCTATGAAAATAAACAAAAGTTTGACTTAACTGTCAATAACTTAAAATTTGAGAAATATTCTCAATTTTCTTTTAAATCTTAACATGGACAAAAAAAAATACTAACCAACAGGTTTATGTTTTAATAGTTGTCTTAAACAAAAATGAAGGTTTAAAAGTTCAAACGACACGTTTAAGGTTAACAAAAATAGAAACAAAAGGTCTTAATTACTTCATAGTATAATTTATAAAAATGAAATCTAGTTTTATAGGTACTCATTGATTTAAAAAAAAATGATAGATAGAAATTTATGTAAGCTGTTTTCAGTACCTCACTGTACACGCGGGTCTATTGTGTAACACTGTAAATTACTCATTTTTTTAACGTTTTACACGACGTGGTAGAAACTCATTGTTTTGCCAATATACTTATATATTAACTTAGTAGCAAAATTTTAAGAAGAAGAATGATCTAGATCTTACGAAAATGTATTGGTCAAGTGTAAAAAGTTTTTATGAAAAACTTTATATCATATAAATCTCAAAATTCCAATTTTTTTTAGTTTGTAAATAAAAATCTTATATATATTTTTTAATTTAACGCACAAAAATCGTCACATGTGATGTGGTTACGAGAATATTAGGAATAATGTACATAAGCCATTGTTGTCTAGAGTTAGCTGGACAACTCAAAAATAACCGACCGACCTTAATGAAATTTAAATCAAGGAACTGCATTTTTCTAACTAGATCTTGTTCGAAAAATATAAAAATAAATTTTAGTACCCGTGAATGAAAAAACAAATCCGGGTTTCATGTTACCCTCGGAAAAGTATGAGAGAAACAAAACTTTTTTTCACGAAAGCTTGTTTGATCTATAAATATAATATCATAGTTTAATTGATAGATACTGTAAAACGTGTTTACTATGCGTCAGGCACAGATCTACGGGAGGGGAAAAAGGTGAAATTTCCCCCCAAATCTTAAATTATGTTTAATTTTGACAAACAGATTACACTGGTCTCGTCACTATGCAAAATAATTTTATGCAATATTTATTATGATATTTCCTTCCCCAAATAAAGTTCCCAGATACGCCACTGTTAGAAAACATTTTTTTTTAACACGTGTTTGTTATAAAAATTCCTTATAACTATTTTTGGGTATCTACTAACACAAAGAATACTATATTCTCTGTTCTAAATAAAAGACCTTTTGGAAATACCACACGACCAACATGTCTTGGCACAGTCACGTGGCAGATATAGCTAAAAGGGCGTCCCAAAAGCTTGGGGTGCTATTTCGTACAAGACATCTGTATACACCAAGCCAACTGCTGACACTCTACAAAGCCCAGATCCGACCAACTATGGAGTACTGCTCACATATATGGAGTGCGGCACCAAAACATACCTTAATGCTTTTGAACACCGTGCAAAAACGAGCTATCAAGCTGATCAATGACCCCGCACTTACCCGTAGCTTGGATAGTCTCGAACATCGAAGAACTGTGGGTGATATATCTCGGAAAATGCTCTGAAGAGTTGGCACGTATGATCCCCCCGGGAGTAGCACCTACTAGGCGAACACGTCAAACAGACGGTAACCATCAATTTATTGTCAAAATAGAGGCACCAAGAACCTCATTATATCAGAATTCATATCTCTGGAGAACAGCATCGCTGTGGAATAAACTCCCTGCGACAGTTTTCCCTGCAGGTTACAACCTGAACCGTTTCAAAACCAACACACACCAACATTTCCGCGCACTTGCCGCTTCTCGAGCGTGATAGGGAACTCCTTGCGAATGCGCATACCCGTAAAAAAAAAATACCCATGTGTTTTATAATTTTGTTTATCTTTGAAATGGTCTCGCTGATTTTTATAGTCTTTGAAATAGATTTATCATTTTACAAGTAGATTAATACTTGGAAATAAGAGACCAAAAAATATGAAATTATATAACGGTTTTTTTCTTTCGTGTGGGAAAGTTTTCTTGAATATTTTTAAAAAAATGCAACCTAAATAAAAAAAGTTTTACCATACTTAAATTAATTCAAGCAAATATACAGGGTATTTTTTTTCAACGTATCTATGTACTTGTGTCATAACCAATTTATAATAACGTAAAGTTTTTAGCAATTAGCAAAAGCTAATGAATTATCGAAACATTCTATATTTGTTTTACCCCACTCTCTTTAGCGAATGGTAGACTTTTCCGATATTTATTTGCAATCATTTTCAAAAGTTGATTTAATTTTTCAAAATAGTTTATTTGCTTGAAAGAATACACTTTAGTTAAGTCGTTCAACTAATTTATGTCTCGTTTCCTTACTACTAATCCTATGTAATGATTATTGACCAAAGGATTTTATATTTGTTGTTTGATTTTGATTAATTTTATAATTAAGTTAGCTTATTGGTTATGTATAACCTAAATTTCCATGTTGCGTTTTCTCTTTAACCAGTCTTTAATTATTAAATGGGAATTATGATATATTTATTTTAATAATTATTATTTATGTTAAATAATATTATTTTTAAGATAATGTATAAAATTATTACTAACTTAAAATACGCGAGTTTTTATTTTAGGAAAAATATCAAATACCTTTCTCCAATTTCAAAGGTCAATAGATTGATTTATCATTATCTTTGGTTAAATTTTAGAAACAATTATTAGTACTTCTCTTATATAATATGGAAAAGGTGCTATTAAGCAATCGTTTTAGCTTATCTGGTGTTTTGGTGTAAACCTACATATTACATCAAACATGGTACTTTGATCTTATCGAATTTATTTATTTAAATTGTTTATATTTTTAGTTATTTAAAATATGCTACTTAATTTTGTATATCTTTTAATAAAAATCAATAATGTACCTATATAGTCATAAAGACATGGACATGACCTGTAAACTTGGTCTTTTTAATAAAAATTACAAGAAAATATCTTCTAACTTCAAACTAATCAAAACGATTTCACTGTTATAACAAATTATCGTTTTAAAACAAGTAAAAAGGGTTAAGAAAAGCCTTTACTGTGTTAGGATATTGATTTGTGGCTTTCTTTAGCCTTATGCAATAAAAATGCTATGAGACTATGTTTTTTTTTAAAATTACTGTATGGCTTTACAAAAGATTATTTCATTTAAGACATGGTCGATAGCACCAATACATTTGTTAAATCGATCGTCTTTTTGTCAAACAAATATATTGTAAACTGGATACCTTGGGAAAATAAAAGAGGTAGTGGAAGACCACAAATGAGATGAGCGCACGATTTGAAGAAACATGCGGGAACTAGATGGATGAACACGGCGTCATACAGGAAAGAGTGGAAGATATTGAAGGAGGCCTATATCCAAAGATGGATCGAAGAAGGCTAAATAAACAGATATATAGCACCATTTTTTTCAAAAGGTAATTAATGTACTGTTAACATTACCAATGCAAAACTTGTTTAATTACCGTTCGAATAAATACCTAACTCAAAAATTACTGTCAAAAAATTATGTTTTCTGTCTACTGTGTTCTGTCGTAACTAGTAAACCGATATGGATGCCATTTTTATTTTCACTACAAAAAGGTTTAGTTTTCTGTTAGGTTAACGTTTTGATTTTTGAAAATATGAAAAATAACGTACATTTTTCGCTAATTCTGGTTATTTATTGCTTTGATTTAAAATAGGTCGAATTTCCTTAATATCCTTTCTTAGGATATAACTTTAGATTTTTTTCGAAAAAAAATAGGTCTTCAAAGTTAGACATGTACCAAATTTTAATGTCAGATCAGTATTTTTTCTTCATAACATGAACTTTTTATCAAACTCCTTAATCATTTTTCTCTTTCTACATCATGATTTTAACTCAGAATGATCTATTTGGTAATAAGTCGATTTAGGTATTAATTTCAAAGGTGTTAATATTTTATAAGATATTTAAGTGTGATAAGTTAATTTATTAACATAAATAGTTAATTACCTAATTACTTCGCATGTTGCGGATTAATTCCGTAAAGGGCAAAGATAATGACAAAATAAAGCAAAAATAATTTTTATTGTGATTTTTCTCAAAATCTACATAATACCTTAAGAAGAGACGATAAATTAGTTTACGACTTTAACGGCCAAAACAGAAAAGTTTTGGTCCGGACAATTTAGTCGGCTTTACCTGACTCAAAGAAAATTGAATGAAGGGTTCTACACTAGGTTTTTCCATTTCATAATATTTAATTAGGTATACCATTTTGCAAAAATAGCTTGACAATAACTTATGATAATAAACGACAATATACTTTTTAATTTGATTAAAAATATTATGAAACGAAATTCACTTAAAAATAAAAAATAAATAAAATAATGTCTTTATCAAAAAAAACCAAAAAAATATACACGAGGTTGCTTTTACATTTACCTCACTTTACTTAAAAGCTGTGAATTTGCATATAGTGCTGATAATATCCAAAAAAAAAATCAAATTTTCTTTTATGAAAAGAATAATACGTAATTTAATAAGAAACTTATAAAGCAAAAATAGTTCAATAGGTACGTCGTTTTAAAGAATGCTATGTTTGAATGCTATGTTTTGTAACACAAAACGTAAAATTTTTTTATTTTTAATTTGATAATAACAAATTAGTGCTTTAAAAATTTTGAAAGATTTACTTGTGGACCTTATAATAAAGAAATTTCTCATAATCGACAAAGTTGTTACTGAGATACAAAGAAATCAGTCACGTTTATTTTCCAAAAAGAAACTTGTGTGCAATTTGAAAAAAAAAATACATTTTGAAAATCCGGAAATATAAAAATATAAAATTTGAAAATACTTCGTGGTTGCTTACTGTTGGTTTAAACTTGTGGTAAATCTCAATCATATATGTATGATATAGAGAGTACAAAAATTACAAAATGACAAAAAAAAACATCTATCACATATTCTATACCAGATATTGCTAGTAGCTAGGTCTGTTTTTTGAGTTTATCCTAACCAGACACTTTACAACAGTCCTGTAGCACAAATTATTAGAGATGAAATTGCCATAATGATTGCAAATAGACTATAGCAGAGCTATGCTACCCACGCTTGCATAGAAAAAGTAGTTAGAAATTATAATTTTTAAAGTTATGATGCAATATCAATGGAAAATTACTTGAGATTAATTAATTAAAACACCATTGTGGATACTTAGATGGTCAAATAATTTGGCTTGGGTACTTTTTGCCACATGAAGTTTTAGGTATTAAACAAAACAATAAAACCAAAATAAAGTAGAAATATCGATATCTACGAAGAAAAAATACTTATAAAAATAATGTTATAATGACTTAACATAAATTTTTGTATTATTTATACAAAAAATGTTATTAAATATTAATAAAAAAGGTTTAATGGTTCAAAAAACAAAAAAAAAACTGTTATTATGCAATAAAATAAATAAAAAACAACCTCCCTTATTTATATTTGACGGGTGTCTTCAAAAAAAAATCAGTGGTTTGTCAGAGGAAGGGTTGGCAATTATTGTTTCAGCCAACTAATCAAAAATAAAGAGTTGCAATGGACTCTTTTTCTGTTCAGCTAGAAAAACAAAAGCTTAAGGAGCTTTTCGAGTTTCGACAAAATAGGCTTTTAATGGCAAGAGAATGATAAGTTTAATAAGACTTTATTTTAACAACACTGTGCCACAATTAAGACAAAATAATGGACTCTTTTATCCATTTTATTTAAATAATGTCTTGATGGAACAATTTTAAAGTTTACCAACGAGTTTTGGAGTTATAACTCAAATCTAGAGTTCAGTAAAGCTTTATTAAGGCAAAAGGTTGATCCTTTCGCATTCTGGAGAATCCGTCCTCCAGATGGAAATGGAGAGCATTTTATTTGCTGGCATATTTGGATAGTATTTAAACTTAACTTTTCAATAAAAAATATTCTACCAATTTATCTTTTCAAAATTTAAAGTCAATCATATATCAATAGAAAAATTGTCATGACATTGACATTTTCCTTGTATTTACTGTTTCAAGGACAAAAAAAATATTCAAAAATATTTAAAAAAAAATTCATAAAATAATTGCAACACAGATTATAACGTTAGTAAATTAAATAACGAAAAACAGTTATGACACATCTTCCAACAAATTAGTTTTGGTTTTCAAAAACTAGACAAGACTATTTCTTCTTTAACGAATAATTTTACAAAAATTTCCTTTAGTTTTTCCAACAAAATACTACCAATGGGTTAACTAAAGTACTACTGAGTTTTTCTCAAATTTTCAACATAAAATTTTCACAAATTTTCCAAAATTTTTCCCAAATTTTCCAAAATTTTTCTCACAAATTTTCCAAAAACTAAATTACCCTGAACTGCTGGCACCACTTTGTAACAGGTGCCTAGTATGTGACAGTGGTACTGTCACCTCAAGTGGCCAAGGCTTAAATGTTGTAAGCTACCAACTTAGGCTACAACTTATATAAATTATAAAAAGATTAAATGTTACTATATGTTATTAAATTTACACGATCTCGAAAGGGAATTTGACGGTTCTTGGAGGAAAAGTATGCTATAAACGTTTTTCTCAAATGTATAACTAATGTAGGATAATCATACATACCTTTTCAATTTTCTTCTTGCAGCTTCACACTTTCACTTCTAATAATTATTATTTAAATATCAAATTTTTTTGTACTATTGAACTTTTGTATTCAAATATTTACACTTCTTAAACTTTTAGGCTTTATAAACCTTTTGTATGTTTGTTGTAAATATTTAATTTATCAACATTTTAAACGTTGATTGAATGAGTAAAACTATTCAATCAACTGTTTAATTTACTTAATATTACTGGTTAGGTTTGGGATATGTTATTGATTAAAAATGCCGATTTTAGGGCAACGAATGGTTTGTATTTTGTTGTTAAAATAAACCATAAAACAGATAAAAACATTATTTCAAAACACTGGAGACAGTAATAAATAAAAGCTTTAAAATTAATAAACTATAAAAGAAAAGACCAAAATAATTCTGTATAATAAAGATAATAGCTTATAAAAAGTTAAAATAATTGATAAATTTCCCCAGTTAAAATAAAACCCCCCTTAAGAAGTGTGAACGGAAGCGTAACGAAACAAGCAAAGGCGAACTAGTCTCAGTTAAAGCGACCCTGAGCTTGAAGGGACAAGTATCTTGGCGTTGATTGGCTAGAATTCTACTCCCTTTCGCCTTGGCGAGAAAGAGATAGACTGCGCTTTAAGCGCTCCACTAAGAGACAAAATAGCAATGCAAGCCAGACTTAAAAACCCGTTAGAAAGTAAAATTACTCAGTGTGTTTTTTTTTAAATTAAAAATAGTTTAAAATTTGTTTCCAGTTACAAAATAAGAATTATTTTGATGTTAGTGGCTCAAAGGACATATTAGCCGAATACAACTTTGATTAAAATACAGCGAACCTGAAACTATGCCTAAAAACAAGTCGCCGGAGTTGCCATAAATTTTACTTAATTTTAACCTAGTCTTGCATATAATTAATGCTTGTTGATGTCAAAACAATATTTAATTAAAAATCTTTAAAAACTTATAAATGGCAAAAATACCATTTATATTCAAATCCCGTTTTGTTACAACAACTCAAAAACTGTTGCAGTACTTGAAATGAACTTTTAACTTCCAATAATAACGGAGTTAGGTACAGAGGGATTGTCCCATTATAAAAAATCACCCTCTACAAACAATCAAAATTATATAATAATTAAAAGCGCTCAAGGGTCCAGCGTGTGGTAATAATTGTATCTCAGGTACCCAGTGACGCACCCAGGAATATGTCTTGGGGGGCCACAGATCTAAAAAAATCCTTAGGCTTAGGGGGGAAGGGCAGGTCCCATTGCATCCCGCCTCCTTGGGTGTGCCCATGGGTACCTATATATTTTTTGGAATGGAAACCCAAATTGTACCAGGTCCAAAACCTGTACATCATTGGCGCAACATAAACCTCAGTTAAAAAATTGTTGTCCAAATAGTTCCTATATGTAAAATATTCGCCCAAATTGACACAAATCACATGTAAGAATAAAAAAAACACATGTAAGATTAAAAAACAACAAAAAAAGTTTAAAAAACAATCTAAATAACAGATTTGGGTTTAGTGACTGTTTTAGGATCAGACATTCTACACTAACTAATAGAACACTAAAGTGGCGTTTTAAGTGACACTTTTAAATGGTGCAAGACTATTAGTGGCCACTAACACTAAAGTGTGACCCTAAACGCTTGGTGCAAGTGGCTATAAGCACCACTGAACAAACTTAGTATAATGTATTTTTTATCTTCATGCCCAGTTACTTTTAATATAGTACCACACAAGTAATATTTTTACCAGAACTCTAATTTTTGAAGTCTATCCCCACCCTTATTTTCGGCTTATACCAAATTTCATTAAAATGGGTAAGTAGTAAGTAGTTTTTGTGTTATACGCGTTGGTCGTCGACAGACATACAGACAGACAGATAGCGCGACAAAAATTTTTAAAATCATTGAAAACGCAAAGATATACAAAAATTCTTGAAATCGGAGCAACTTTTTAGCACGTATACGATAGTAGTGTGAGCTATGGTGATCGTGTCAAAAAAAAAGTTGCTCCGACTTAAAAAAAAAATATATATCTTTGCGTTTCAGATGATTTTGAAACTTTTTTGTCACGCCGTCTATGTTTCTGCCTGTCTATATGGTCTGTCTGTATATCTGTCTTTAACGACCACTGCGCATTAACTCAAAAACTACTTGCCCGATTTTAATGAGATTTGGTACCTAGGTTGAGTTTTGTCTCTAGATGGTTCATTTAAAAATGTATAAAATCCACCGAACATAAGCCGAAGAAAAGGGTTAGGGTAGATTTCAAAAATTAGAGTCCAGGTAAAAATATTACATTTGCGGTACTGTACTAAGGGTAACTGTGCATGAAGATAAATGACCAGTGGTGTTACACTGGATGGGGGAGTCTCCAATCGGATGCGTCCTGGGTGGCGGAGAAGGGGTTATTTTTTTACACTTTTTCCAAAAGTCAGCTTGAAGTCTTTGGACAAGCTGCCAGCGAGACAGAGGTCGGAAAAATCAGGTTCTGGTATAGAATTTAAAGGCTCCAATGTTAGAAAATGACCCGGTGTCAGCGGAATGAGGTCATTTGGATCTAGACTTTGAGCATAGAGAGGTCTACTATTGAGTAAAGCCTCAACTTGAAACAAGAAGGTAGTAAATTCCTCATATGTAAGGCGCTGCTCGCCTACAACACGTTTGAGGTGAGCCTTGGTGGATTTTACTCCAGTCTCGGCTAAACCGTTTAAGTGAGGACTTCCAGGGCTAGAAACGTGCCACGAAATGCTTAAGCTTTCACATGCTTCCTGTGAGTAGGTTTGAATTAACCTATCTGCACTGACAAAGGCGGCACCGTTATCAGAATAAACGTGTGATATCCTTCCACGTCTGGAGACAAACCTTTTAAAGGCCGCAAGAAACGTATCTGTTGAAAGATCAGAAGTTAATTCTAAATGCACTGCTTTGGTTGCAGCACAACCGCAAACAAGAATATAGCCTTTATAAAGTTTGGCACCTCGGTGTCTTGACATTAAGATATCAAACGGTCCACAATAGTCCACGGCAACATGGGAAAATGGTTTTAACTGGAAAATCCTTTGAGGAGGTAAATCTCCCATAAAATGCACAGCTGGTTTTGGATGAAGTCTGAAGCATAAGATACAATGAGAAACTAACTTTTTAATAGCGTATCGAGCAGACAGCACCCAAAATTGCTGCCTTAGCAGATAATGTAAGGTTTTGAGACCTGGATGAAAGTATTTTGAATGTGTATATTCGATAATTATTGTAGTAAACCGGTGTGAAGGTGGCAAGAGCAACGGATGCTTAGCAGAATAAGAAAGTTCAGAAGCATGCTTAATGCGACCGCCTACTCGGAGACAGTCTTGTTGATCCAGGAATAATGAAAGTTTACGAAAGTGTTTTGGAAGCAACTTGTTTGTTTTAAATTTTAAAAGAAGATCTGAAAATACTGTACGTTGGACATGGCGGACAAGAACAATCATGGAATTCTGCAGTTCCTTTTCCGTTACCAAATGATCTGAGTAATAGATTTTCGAAATTAGTCTAAGCGTGTAGGAAATGATTCGTTTTATTTTCGTGAGAGAAGAATGTTTATTCAAGAAAACATCGATCTCATGTGGGTCTGACATGACCGTGAGAAATGTCCTGCGTTCTTCCAAATCATTACTGTCGCAAAGATCTGGACAATGAAAGCCATTAGACCATTCCTCTCGTGGAAGGCTTAGAAAGGGTGGACCTTTCCACTACATGTCATGGTGAACAAGTTGGTTAGGTGTAAGTCCACGAGAAGTACAATCCGCTGGGTTTTCAGCAGACGGAACATAGTGCCATACATGAGGGGGTAAAGTTTCTTGGATTTTGCAAACACGATAAGCGAGGAATGTAACTCAGATAACCAGCGCAAGACCACTTGTGAGTCAGACCACGCCCAAATTTCATTAAACACCAAAGTTTGAGCGTAACTTGCTTGAATGAAAGAGATAAGATCACACAGTAGGGTAGCGCCCAGGAGTTCCAGTCTTGGGAGACTAACCGTTTTAAGTGGTGCAACTTTAGATTTTGCCATAACAAGAAAAGTAAACAGCTCGCCAGAAGATGCTTCAATACGAAGGTAGACTGTGGCTGCATAACCAACCATTGAAGCGTCGGAAAATCGGTGTAATTCTATGCGAGTAGGTTTGTCTATTGTAAGACGTCTAGGTAAATGAAGATTAGAAAGTTCGGGAAGCTCCATGCGAAACTGATTCCAAGTATTTGTGATATGAAGGGGCGAAAGAGAGTCCCACTCTATCTTTTCCTTCCATAAATCTTGCATCAGATGCTTGGCCAGTAAGGACACTGGAGAACAAAAACCTAACGGGTCAAATATTTTCATTATTTGAGAAAGGATTCCACGTTTAGTGCAAGGGTTATCGTCAGGTATAACAAGATATGTAAATGAATCTGTCACTGGATTCCACTGGAGACCAAGCACCTTGACAAAATTAGGCTCTGCTTTGTCGAAAGAAATAGACATTTGTGTGTGCGGCTCTGGAAATGATGAAATAAGTTCTGGTTTGTTACTTGCCCATTTTTTGAGCTCGAAACCACCACTACGTGAAACTACGGAATTGTGGCCGCTTAAAACATCATCGACGTAGACGTCTTTTAACAGAATTCTAAAAGCATTTGGAAAGTTTTTAAACTCTAATCTAGCCAACTCCTGTAGAGTACGTATAGCCAAGTAGGGTGATGATTTAAGATCATAGACAACAGTTCTGAGAGAGTAGGTTTGAATGGGATCGGTTTCAGAGAATCTCCATAAGATATTCTGATATCGTGTGTGCTCAGGTGTGACAAGAATTTATCGAAACATGTTAACAACATCTGCAGTAAACACTACAGCATGATATCGGAATTTCAGAAGTATTTCGCGGACATCAGATTGAAGTTTAGCACCTGCGCACAATGTATCATTTAAAGATAAACCCCTAAAACCTTTTTGTGAAGCATCAAAAACGCAGCGAATGTTTCCCCTATTGAAAACACTATGGTGGGGAATGAAATATGAACAGTCTAAGATTTCTTTGAAACTAGGTGTAGGGACTGGAATCATGTGATTTGATAATATGTATTCCTTCATGAAGTCTTTGTATGCTTCATAATGCACAGGGTCTTTAAGAAGTCGGAATTCGAGCAATTTAAACCTTTTTACAGCAATAGGATAAGTATTACCTAAAGTAGGCTTTGAGTTAACGAAAGGTAATAAAACTATGAATCTGCCTGATTCGTTACGAGATACTGTGTCCGAAAAGATTTTTTCACATAGAATACCTTCAGGGCTGCTGTGA
This sequence comes from Aspidapion aeneum, assembly GCA_963576565.1. Classification (NCBI taxonomy): domain Eukaryota; kingdom Metazoa; phylum Arthropoda; class Insecta; order Coleoptera; family Brentidae; genus Aspidapion; species Aspidapion aeneum. The sequence goes on from OY755040.1 coordinate 97,312,520, forward strand.
ACTTTATGTGGGACTTGTTCTATTTCCCAAAATTTCTCTAAACAAACTTCTAAGGGCGGTTCTAAAGATGTATAACAGCTAACGACTTTACTTGGCTTGGATTGAGTCGAAGCGTCTACCTTACCAATCAAGACGTAACCGAAAACACTGTTAAAAGCGCTAGCTTGCCCTTTTTGACCATGGATGACTCCATTTCTTGAAATCTGAGGAAATAATTCACAACCGAGTAAAATATCTATGGGGCTAGGTATGTTGAAAGTTTGGTCTGAAAGTTTAATGTTCCGGATATGATCCCATTGACTGGAATCTATAGAAACAGAGGGAATATTGGAACATGATTGAGGCAATACTAAAGCCTCAAACTGAAAGGTAAGATCTATTCTTCCTTGCGGTCGAATAATGCAATTAGTTTTGCCTTTGGTAGTCGAAGATGCCTTTTGATTTAGACTTTGGATGGAAATTGAAAATTGTTGCCTGGGGCGACCTAGTCTATTAAGGTATTTTTCCGAAATGAAATTGGCTTCAGATGCTGAAACTAGCAAAATCCGCACGGGTTGGTAATTTCCTCTAGAATCCAAAATGTCAGCTACTAGTAAAAGTAGAAAAGTAGATTGATTGGGAATAGTTGTGGCGTGACAATTGGTTGAGGAAGTACCTTGTGAAACAGAAAGAAAGTGTGGATTTTCCTGAGTACTATTATTTGTACCCTGCTGAACACGTGTATTGTTCTGACGGGGGTGGGGGCACAGTAAACTGTGGTGTTTAAGGCCACACCCTCTGCAGCTATAAGAAGAAGAACAATTCCTTGTTTGGTGAGAAAAATGCATGCAATTTTCACATAAGTTAATTTGTCTTACATAAGAAAGTCTTTCTTCTGAATTTTTATTTAGGAAATCGGGACATCTGGCTAGGACATGATTGGACTGGCACAAATGACATTTGACATTTGAATTGAACGGTTTATTTGTTGAATTGGATTATTTGAAACTGTAGTATTGAAAGATGAAGTTGATGTATTTTTAGGATAATTATTGTGACTAAAGTTCCGCTGATTATTATTCAGGGGCTTAGCATGATTTGAACTAGAGGGGGGCTTACTAATTGACTGCATATGTTGGACAGACTCCAAGGCTATACAGTGATTTTCGATCAAACTGTACAAGACAGTGTAAGAAGGAATGTCGACTTGGCTTTTCTCTCTGCTATATTATAGCTCAAACTCTGTGCGTAGCTTAACATCCAAATTCGAAAGCAATTGATTAAATGGAAGAAAGTCCCACTCTGTCGTAGGAAAACCGAGTTCGGTCAAAATGGCTAAGTTCTCGGAAAAGGTGTCTAACATAAAACGGAGCTCTTTCGCACAACTGGTTTTCACCGAAACGGAATTCATAGCATTTAAAGCAGTCGTAGCTATGAGACGCTTATTTTGATACCTCTTGACTAGAGCCTCATATGCAATATGATAATTGCTGTCAGATAACGGAATTGTTTTTACCAGACTAAGTGCTTCGTTAGTTGCAAATTCTTATAGTTGCCATCGAAACTAGCCAACTTGGGTAAAGGAAAAGATCTAGAATTTGACCTAGGGCTATTGGCAGAAGTATTTAGTGAAACGAAATTAGTATTGCTGGCTCGAAAAATATCATAATAAATGCCACGATATTCATAAAAAAGTAAATCGAATCTTTTTCTTATGTTGTCCTGTTCATCAAAATTGAGTCCCAACTCCCCGAGAGATCCGATGATTTGGTTATGAGACGCGTAAGACTTTTGATGACATTCATCATTATCCTCGTACCTAGATTTGAAAAGGAACTGGAACGAAGAGTCTGCCTTCGCCTGTTTCGCGTCCTCATTCGATTCGGTTATTTGATTTACACAAATAGCACGCTTGTCTAGCAATAATGTCTTTTTTGGTTTTGACATTTTGATTTTGAAAATTACCTTTTTTTAAAAACCAAAAATTTGTTAAAACTTCTAAAACGCTTTAAAAATCCAATTTTAGTTCATAAAATTAAAGAAAAAATAATTAATAAAATTTCATTAAATTAAAGAATTTTTAATTTATTTTAATTATTTATTAATTAGTAATTAGTACATTTTAATTAAGGTTGTTTGTACTAACTATCCTCTGATATTACCAATTACCAAACTAGTAAAGAAAAAAGTTTTGTGTTGAATGAGTCTCGATCCCATGCCCTGCTGCTATACGGGCTGTCTATAAAAATACCGGAGTCCGCGATTAAGTATGTCGCAATGCCTATGCCGGCAGTGTAACCCAAGTCAAGTAATTCAAACAGCGCGCGCGTGGCGTACAATACTGTATTGGTCGACTATACCTTTTAATTCCATAGGTATATTCGATATATAACTCACCCGAGTTGATATTTTTAACACACGTGACTTAAGAAAATACGAAAAATCTCGACGAAAACGGAAAATTTTGGAAATTTGTAAGTTTGGGAAGCTACAGGCTAACTGCTGAAAATGTAAATTGAAAGGATCCGGCTCGAAGGACCATCCAATGAGGGTGTAAACGTAAGTTGGGTTGAGTTTAGGTTGGCTGGTTCACCACTTACACCACTTATTCGAGAAATACCCAATTTTTGAGATAAGAAATTGAAAAACGTAATTGTAAAGTTTATTAAAAGGAAATCAATAAAAACGATGCATATAAAATATCTAAAGTGCACCTACCTTAGTTTTCATCTAGTTACAGACGTTTTGGTCGCTTGAAATATAGGAAAAACGGGAAAATTGTAGCTCTCACGGCGTTTCTTGTGCTTCTTGTCAGTTTCCCGATTGCGATTCTTCGCGCAGACTCGCGCGTGTCTCGGTGCGGGGATAAGTCATATGCATATACCCCGCGAAATTTGAAATGAAAAATAATATTAAAATATAAAAGTAGCCAAAAGCTGGGAAATAATTCTTGCACCAACAGTTAATTGAGTTTGCTTTGGTTAGGTTCAGTTCGGTTCGGTTCGTTTCGGCTAGATTTGATTAGGTTTTATCAGGTTAGATTTTTAAAACTTTCTATTTTTATGAGGTTAGGTCAGATTAGGTTTAGTTAGATTAGGTTAGGTTACGTCAGGGTCGGGTTATGTTAAGGTTTCGAATTTTTTTTTGATTTTCGATATTTGTTAATTTCGATATTTTGTATGTTCGATATTTTGTGATTCGATATTTTGTATTTTCGATATTTTGTATTTTCGATATTTTGTAGTTTCGATATTTTGTATTTTCGATATTTTGTATTTTCGATATTTTGTATTTTCGATATTTTGTACTTTCGATATTTTCTATTTTCGATATTTTGTGATTCGATATTTTGTAGTTTCGATATTTTGTAGTTTTGATATTTTGTGGTTTCGATATTTTGTAGTTTCGATATTTTGTAATTCGATAATGTAGTTTCGATATTTTGTGGTTTCGATATTTTGTAGTTTCGATATTTTGTATGTTTTCGATATTTTGTATGTTCTCGATATTTTGTATTTTCGATATTTTGGGTTTTCGGTATTTTGTGTTTCGATATTTTTTCGCCGTTCCAAATTAGTAGTAGACTCAATGTCAACCGCTAAAGGCAATAATATCTAAGAAGCTCTCCTTGTAGGAGTTGAACATATAGGTGTAAGGCTAAAGAAAAACTATAGGTGCGTCAATATAATAAATAAATACTGGAAGCCAATACCTTAAGGTCCACAGGAAGAATTAAACGAAATATCTTAGTTAGATAAGGTGGCAGATCTACCAACGTCAGCTAATCTCACATGTACCTTTCGGCGCATTGTAAGAGATGTCTTACAAGTGTCAAATTTATGTGTTGGCGAATCAGAAACTGCGAAAAAGATGTTCAAAATTCAAGCAGATGCAGGAAGTTAGTTGAAGAGGTAAAACTCATAACTACTTGTAAAGCTAAAGGAAGAGGAAAATGTATCTTATGTCGCACAAACATCTTCTACTTGCAAACATGTTGTTTAATTCTCACCAGAGTGCGTCGATCTCTAACGACGGAATTTATTCTTATAAAAAAGGCCGCGTGTCCGCGAAACTGCAGGGTAAAATGCAAATATCTTCCATTCAGGACAAATTAATTTGTCAATCTGCGGCTTTCGAATTATGATCGGATTGTATTAAAAATTTACGGCGCGAACAGACAGGATGATAACGTAGTTGATATATGTGCGTGCAAATGAGCTTTAGGTTGTACAGGAGGTACGCGGATGATTGCCATTAATTTGAAATTGATGGATTTTGTTATTTAATGGACTGGAGCGGAGATAGATCGAAACATAATTTAAAATACTCT
>OY755040.1:97921828-98216828 GCA_963576565.1 Aspidapion aeneum
TGACAACCCCTCCAATGGACTTCCATAAAGTAGTAAAGTAGTGACAAAATTTTAAAAAACGTAAAAAATTGCCACTCACTCACTTATATATTGATCATCAAAATTCTTCTGTACTTTCAGACATGCTACAAAGCTGAAATTAGAAGCAAATCCTTGGGAAAAAATTTAAAACCCCAAAAATCTAATATAATTATGTCCCCTATACATGTAAATTTTATGTAAATGTAACATTACCCACTTCCAAAAGCGCTAGAGAGCTGCGCTTTGGTAGACTGATAGGAACTATAGAAAAATTTTAAAAAATCCAAAATTTTAATTAGCTTCTCTCCCCTATAATTGTAAAGTTATGTAAAAGTAACATTGCCCACTTCCAGAAACGCTAGAGAGCTGCGCTTTGAAAGACTGGTAGGAACTATGATACATACATACATACCTAAATAAATTTTTTATTGAGAATAAAAACTTACAAGACAATTACATTTTTCCAAATCCAAATGTGTAAAAACCCAATGTATTTTGTAGAAATGGAAAAATACATCTACAGTACTGAAAAAAACCCATTTACAGTAAATGTTATTAAAATAATATTACATGATATATTATGGAAAATTACCAATTTTTTTTTCTGTGTGTAGCCACTGATCTCAATTATCCCGGCGTTGGTAGGGGAGCGGGGGGTAATGGGAGCCGTTGGGTAATGGGAGCCACCACGGTTACTCATCCCTGGATAACGATCATACAAATCCGAATGCACCCAACGCTTTGGCTTGCTCGCCCCACTAGCCCCAGCTATCTGCGCAAGCTTTTCAGTTTGTTGTCAATAATGTACGGACCGTTGTTTGTTTTCATTACTTTGTATCTAAGAACACGTGCTTATTGAAAACGTGGTAAGTACTGCTATGTTTATTACTTATAAATAAATTTCGTGGCAGGTAGTTTACTAATGTCGGTATTCCTGGAAACATAGTTTATATGAAAAAAAAAATACCGTACAATTTTTAATAACCTCAAATTTAGCAAGTGGTCATGTGGGGTTATGAGAGCCAGAAGAAAACGAACACTGATTCAGGTGCACTGTGTGCGGTATATGGACACAGTCTGAGTGTTCTGGCGTTGAAAGTGCCAAAGGTTACATTTGCGACTTTTCTATAAAAAAAATAAGAATTTTTTTAAATATTATGTTTTTTGTGTTGTTTAAAAGCTATGTTCCAGGTACTTTTATGCTGAAATAAAAGTTTAAATTTAAATGAATTGTTTTGTTTACTAGAAAATATAGATAGAAAAGAAGAAAAAAGTAATTTCTTGTTTTCTTATTTTAAAACTTTAAAGTCATAAGTTGCGGAACAAACAGTATTTAAATTTTATCAGGGCAAATTGCAGAAAAAGTATTTTTAGAAGTTTTTATAGCACTTCTTCCTTAGGTGGCTCCCATTCCCCCCGCTCCCCTGCCCCTATTTTTCCTAACATGAATGGTACACCTGGGTGTGACATATCCACGATTTCGCATTTGAAGTTAACAGTAGACTTACAAATTTAATATGATGGTTGTGTTTTAATTTTTTGAACCTTTTTGACGTTGAAAATAAAAAAATATAACATTAGTCATGTAGCGTTAGATACTAAAATGCATTTTTAGGTAATAAGGGCATTTTTCTAAAAAAATCTAAAAATCTAAAAAAAATATATATTTTTTTAAATAGCGGAAAAAATGCTAGAAGTAATTTAGAACCTAAATTTTTATTTTATTTCAATGATAATACATAAAAAAATAGAAAAAAAAATATTTGACTAAATATTTTCAAAGATGAAAATCCAGGGGTGTACTTTTATATAAAAAAACAAAAAAATTCTTACTTAGAACTAAAAAACACTTTTTAAATAGAAACAAAATTTCGGACTTCCATTGTCTTTATTTATTTAAAACACGACGTTTCGGTTAGTAAGTATCTCTAGCCGTTTTTAAGTGCAAACTAAACAATCTAGTCTATAGACTACTGCTTATAATACTTGGTGTGCAGTCAGGTGTGACGGCCCGCCCCCTTTTTTAATCCTAAGACGTCTGGTTTCCATATGTTTGGTATGTCCATGCTTGGTTGACTGAAAACTTCTTTATTCTGCATTATAAACGCAGATTCAATAAACTTTCGTTTTCGCTAATGCCACTCCTTATGCAATACTTTAGCTTCTGTACCCCTAATTGGGTACTTTTTAGATGTGCATTTACTCTAACCTGAAGAGGGCGTTCCACTCACACAGGATTTGGTAAATGCAATCCTTATTATTTGAGGGATTTTCTGGTTTTGTTTTAGTTACAAAACTCCTTATCGTATTTTCCGATGAAAATACTGTTTTTATATTATAGTGATTGGCTATTCGTCTTATGTTTTCTGAAATGATTTAATGATAAAAAGCACCCAACGTATTATTATTTTTAGAAATCGTACAAAACATGTTACGCGGCTGGTACACCAGGAGATCACATGCCCGACGCAAGTTTACCTCCTAGCACCAGAGGCAGATTGATACTAAACCCACTTTTTTTAGTGGTCCGCGATTAGAACAAGTGTTGGTTGAGAGTAGGTGGAGGGGCATGCTTGAAGCGCTGCGAATTCATAAGTTCTGTTGGTTTTTCTCAATTCCGGGTATGTCATACCCAGGTGTATCAACGCCGGGTTAAAGATATTTGAAGAGCGTCATTGCTTACATTGCACGGCGACCACTAGGTATGGTAACTCTTCTGTGGTATGGTGGCTTATACTACGCTTGTAAGGTTATTGCGTTCTGAAGCCTGGGACGCAGTTTTCGTAATCCAGTAACCACATATGGTTAAACACGGAATGGGACAACTGGGCGCCGCCAACTCGGCGCCGCCAACTGGGCGCCGGGCCAACTGGGCGCCGGGCCAACTCGGCGCCGCCAACTGGGCGCGACTAAAAAAATTTTTTTTGACAAATTGTGTAGATGAAAAATAAAATATATTATTTATATAAAAACCTACGCAATATTTTACAAGCTTTTATTAGCTTCAGATGTTCTGTCTAACTAACTATCTATCAAATCTTGTGAAGCGTTTTTGACACACTTCCCATTATCCGATTTGGATGAAATTTGGTACACACGTAGTGGTCCCATGACAATACAACATTAACAAAAAAATATCCAAACAACCCCTACCCCCACCTTTTCTATAGAAAAATGTGTTTTTGACACACTTCCCGTTATCCGATTTGGATGAAATTTGGTATACATATATAATAAAAAAATATCCTCCCACCTCTACCCCCACCCCCTTTCATAGAAAAATGAGTTTTTGACACACTTCCCATTATCCGATTTGGATGAAACTTGGTATTCACATAGTGGTCTGATGACAATACAACATTGAAAAAAAAAATCCTACCACTCCTACCCCCACCCTCATCTATAGAAAAATGCGTTTTTGACACACTTACCATTAACCGATTTGGATGAAATTTGGTATACATATAGTGGTCCGATAACAATACAACAATAATGAAAAAAAGTCCTCCCACCCCTACCCCCCACCCCCTTCCATAAAAAATGCGTTTTTGACACACTTCACTTCAAGTAACTTTTATAAAATTTGATATATGCATAAAGGTCCGATAGCAATACAGCCCAAACAAAAAATATATTTCTACCTCTACCCCCACCCTCTCCTTCCCCCAATAGAAAAATGAGTTTCCAAACAACTTGCGATCAGCGATTTCATTATAATCCAGAATAAACTCTTCTTTATTTATTTACCTCTGCATTTTTCTGCTAGATTGATTCTTGCAAATAGTAATATTTAATTGATACGGATATCTTATCGTGCTAACATCCTCAAAATTTCCATCAGTCGGCCATCGCTTTTATTATTATGATAATATTAGAATGTTAGAAAACTATTTTTTAATTTTTAGTGCATTTTATGAAAGCTTGTGAGTTAAAAGAAATTTTTTTACTAATTTATTTGAAATCTGTTTTTGTTAAGTAAAGTTAAATCCATTAAGTCGACTGTTGAATCTTGGCAGTTCTAGTGTTTGGTAACCTGGTAATACTACAATTTACGTTTTTTATTACAACAATGGCGGATCGAAAAATCAAAATGATTCAGGTCATTTACGAAAATTTTTTACACAAACTTAAAAAAATCAAAATGGCGGATTTTCTTATTTACTAACCGATTTGTCCCAAACTTGAAATATTACATTGCTTGAGGTCATTTAACAAAATTTTTTACTCAAACTTAAAAAAATCAAAATGGCGGATCCAAAATGGCGGATTTTCTTATTTACTAACCGATTTGTCTCAAACTTGAAATATTACATTGCTTGAGGTCATTTAACAAAATTTTTACTCAAACTTTAAAAAATCAAAATGGCTGATCCAAAATGGCAGATTTTTTATTTACTAACCGATTTGTCTCAAACTTGAAATATTACATTGCTTGAAGTCATTTAACAAAATTTTTTACTCATACTTAAAAAAATCAAAATGGCGGATCAAAAATGGCAGATTTTTTATTTACTAACCGACTTGTCTCAAACTTGAAAGATTGCAGTGCTTAGGGATCGATTTATAATAAATTTAGAACTTTGTGGTGTTTAACGTCGCTGAACATGATTTTTTATTCTTTTTAAAAAAATCATCTAAATCGGATAATGGGAAGTGTGTCAAAAACTAATTTTTCTATGAAACGGGGTGGGGGTAGAGGTGGGAGGATATTTTTTCTTAATATTGTATTGTCATCGGATCACTATATGTATACCAAACTTCATCCAAATCGGATAATGGGAAGTATATCAAAAACGCATTTTTCTATAGATGAGGGTGGGGGTAGGAGTGGTAGGATTTTTTTTCAATGTTGTATTGTCATCGGACTACTATATGTATACCAAATTTCATCCAAATCGGATAATGGGAAGGGTGTCAAAAACGCATTTTCTATGGAAGGGGGTGGGGGTAGGGGTGGGAGGATATTTTTTTTTAGTGTTGTATTATCATCGGAGCACTATGTGAATACCAAATTTCATCCAAATCGGATAATGGGAAGTGTGTTAAAAACTCAGTTTTCTATGAAAGGAGGTGGGGGTAGAGGTGGGAGGATATGTTTTTCATAATATTGTATTGTCATCGGATCACTATATGTATACCAAATTTCATCCAAATCGGATAATGGGAAGTGTGTCAAAAACGCATTTTTCTATAGATGAGGGTGGGGGTAGGAGTGGTAGGATTTTTTTTTCAATATTATATTTTCATTAGACCACTATGTGAATACCAAATTTCATCCAAATCGGATAATGGGAAGTGTGTCAAAAACTCATTTTTCTATTAAAGGGGGTGGGGGTAGAGGTGGGAGGATATTTTTTTATTATATATGTATACCAAATTTCATCCAAATCGGATAACGGGAAGTGTGTCAAAAACTCATTTTTCTATTAAAGGGGGTGGGGGTAGAGGTGGGAGGATATTTTTTTTCTTAATATTGTATTGTCATCGGATCACTATATGTATACCAAATTTCATCCAAATCGGATAATGGGAAGGGTGTCAAAAACGCATTTTCTATGGAAGGGGGTGGGGGTAGGGGTGTGAAGATATTTTTTTAAAATGTTGTATTATCATCGGACCACTATGTGTATACCAAATTTTATCCAAATCGGATAACGGGAAGTGTGTTAAAAACTCATTTTTCTATGAAAGGAGGTGGGGGTAGAGGTGGGAGGATATTTTTTTCTTAATATTGTATTGTCATCGGCTCACTATATGTATACCAAATTTCATCCAAATCGGATAATGGGAAGTGTGTCAAAAACGCATTTTTCTATAGATGAGGGTGGGGGTAGGAGTGGTAGGATTTTTTTTTCAATATTATATTTTCATTGGACCACTATGTGAATACCAAATTTCATCCAAATCGGATAATGGGAAGTGTGTCAAAAACTCATTTTTCTATTAAAGGGGGTGGGGGTAGAGGTGGGAGGATATTTTTTTTTCTTAATATTGTATTGTCATCGGATCACTATATGTATACCAAATTTCATCCAAATCGGATAATGGGAAGGGTGTCAAAAACGCATTTTCTATGGAAGGGGGTGGGGGTAGGGGTGGGAGGATATTTTTTTTTAATGTTGTATTATCATCGGACCACTATGTGTATACCAAATTTCATCCAAACACAACTTTTTCTGGGTATTACGCCACTAGTAAGGAAAAATTATTTTAAAAAACCACTGCGTTTCTCCTAGAAAAATAAAAATCACTAATAATAAATTTCATCCAAATCGGATAATGGGAAGGGTGTCAAAAACGCATTTTCTATGGAAGGGGGTGGGGGTAGGGGTGGGAGGATATTTTTTTTCTTAATATTGTATTGTCATCGGATCACTATATGTATACCAAATTTCATCCAAATCGGATAACGGGATGTGTGTCAAAAACAAATTGTTCTATGGAAGGGGGTGGGGGTAGGGGTGGGAGGATATTTTCTCTTATTGTTGTATTATTATCGGACCACTATGTGTATACCAAATTTTATCCAAATCGGATAACGGGAAGTGTGTCAAAAACACATTTTTCTATAGAAGGGGTGGGGGTAGGGGTGGTAGGATATTTTTTTCTTAATGTTGTATTGTCATGGGACCACTACGTGTGTACCAAATTTCATCCAAATCGGATAATGGGAAGTGTGTTAAAAACGCTTCACAAGATTTGATAGATAGTTAGTTAGTTAGTAAAGGTTTTTTTAAAGATGTTTTTATATAAATAATATTGTATTGTCATCGGATCACTATATGTATACCAAATTTCATCCAAATCGGATAATGGGAAGGGTGTCAAAAACACATTTTCTATGGAAGGGGGTGGGGGTAGGGGTGGGAGGATATTTTTTTTAAATTTTGTATTATCATCGGACCACTATGTGTATACCAAATTTCATCCAAATCGGATAATGGGAAGGGTGTCAAAAACGCATTTTCTATGGAAGGGGGTGGGGGTAGGGGTGGGAGGATATTTTTTTTTAATGTTGTATTGTCATTGGACCACTATGTGAATACCAAATTTCATCCAAATCGGATAATGGGAAGTGTGTCAAAAACTCATTTTTCTATTAAAGGGGGTGGGGGTAGAGGTGGGAGGATATTTTTTTTCTTAATATTGTATTGTCATCGGATCACTATATGTATACCAAATTTCATCCAAATCGGATAACGGGATGTGTGTCAAAAATAAATTCTTCTATGGAAGGGGGTGGGGGTAGGGGTGGGAGGATATTTTTTCTTATTGTTGTATTATTATCGGACCACTATGTGTATACCAAATTTTATCCAAATCGGATAACGGGAAGTGTGTCAAAAACACATTTTTCTATAGAAGGGGTGGGGGTAGGAGTGGTAGGATATTTTTTTCTTAATGTTGTATTGTCATGGGACCACTACGTGTGTACCAAATTTAATCCAAATCGGATAATGGGAAGTGTGTTAAAAACGCTTCACAAGATTTGATAGATAGTTAGTTAGTTAGTAAAGGATTTTTTAAAGATGTTTTTATATAAATAAAATATTTTATTTTTCATCTACACATTTTATCAAAAACAAATTTTTAGTCCGGCGCCGAGTTGGCCGGCGCCCAGTTGGCGGCGCCAAGTTGGCCCGGCGCCCAGTTGGCCCGGCGCCCAGTTGGCCCGGCGCCCAGTTGGCGGCGCCGAGTTGGCGGCGCCCAGTTGTCCTAGACCGGGTTATACACCATCCCACTGAGCACAAAATCGTAAAAAATATTTTTTTTCCAGGGCAAATTTGTGTTCAAAGTCAACTTTTGACATTAAAAAAACATGTTGAAAATCCTAACTAAAATTTCATGTAAAAGCATTACCAAAATAATATTTATTAATAACGGTAAGAAACCAACATTTAAAGAACCATAATTTATTAACATTAAAAATAATACTATCAATATATGGTTATTTTGATAACGTTTTTCGTAGATCTCATTTCTAACGTTGAATTTAAGATATATGAAGCTGTTTCGTTTTTTTAACATAAAACAAATAAATCTAGGGGCATTGTTTCTGTTCCACTTCCAGAACTGCATGACCATCGCCATTTTTAGTTGCGTTTCGCTGCGAGTTGATACGAGTCAGTAAGAGAGATGCTTTTTGTTGTTTTGGTTAAAATATTTGCCTTTTGTAAAAACAAACGTCACAAATATTAATAATGAGAGTGAATACATATTTGTGGCGGAATATGCTTCAGTTGTGGGGGAAGGATGGTATAGTTAAAGAACAACAAATTGGTATATGCGGTGATTTAAATTAAGCACCACAAAATAACAAAGGTAAACTAATGTAAAAAAAAATGGTTTTGTATGGAATATCGCATACCAACGTTATAGGTAACTAAGACGCGTATGATCAAGTGAATACGCGTCCTTATAGGCGCTTATTCATTTGAGGCAGAATTCCCATGCCTCGCTGCGAGGCCGAATGGGCATACGCATATGTACGTGCTTTACGCGCATGGACCGTCGGCATGTGGCACCATCCAATCAGAGTGGGAACTTCAAACGAGCATTCAGTTCAGTATTTTTTGGCTGGAGGCGAGTATTCACTTGAGCATGAATGCCAACAAGGCATTGGTTTGGCCTCGCAGCGAGGCACTTATTATAAAATTATTCTTTACATAGAATTTTAAATTAAATTTTTAGAAGAAGAAGAGTTTCGAGTTCACGATTACCTCAACGGACTCTTGCTGCTCTGCCTTTCCAAAATAGAAGAAATTTATTTCCGTTATTTAAGTTACCTTATCTTTGAAGATACTTAAGATAAATATATTTTTTCAGTGTTAAAAAACATTTATATTTTAATGTTCGAAAAATATTTCTTTTTCACTGTTAAAAATCAGTATTTTTTTAACGTTCGAAAAACATAAAAAAAAAAACATTTGTTTTTTGATGTAGGAAAAACATTTTATTTTCAATGTTAGAAAAACATAAGATTATTTTTCTAACGTCAGAAAACCGGTTATTAAGCTTTTTTTCACTCTGAATATGACATTAAAACTAACATCCAACGTAACGTTATATTTTTAAATTAAACATTATTCTGACGTTATTAAAATGTTTTTGTGTTTATTGTGATAACGATCTCTATAGGTAACCGCTTGTACTTAAAATCTGTGAAAAGATGGCGGCCAACATTCCGTCGCCCCTACTGGAGGTTGCGCAGTAGTCAAAGCGATTTCTAATTATTTTTCTATATCTATAATCAAGGTGTTTAAAATCTTGAAAATCGAGGCTCGCAAGTGTGCTTCATTTGGGACACCCTGTTCCTTTAACTTCAGGAAGATATACCCATTCTGACGTGTTCCTGCATCGTGTCTCTGCTGCCGACAGCTGCCTTATTTCATCGAACAAGCCTTCGCTCCTAAATCAAGTTGACATCTCGACAAAATTAAAGCCGGCAACTTTTAAATTTACCAAGAACGCGCATTAATAGGCATTTAGTTGACAACGGTACGGACATATTTATGAATTTTGTGTTTACATAAAGTAATTTATTTGCTTGGCGCGCCGTTTTTATTAAGTAGCAGGATTTGATTTAACAACATACATTTTTAGCTCACACATATACTATAACCACAGTGTAGGTATCTAATAATAAGATACCTACACTATGCTATAAGTATAGTAGTATAGCTTTGGTGGTCCTTCAAAAAGAAAAAATAAAAAGTTGCTCCGATTTTAAAAAATTTTATATATCTGTGCGTTTCAGATGATTTTGAAACTTTTTTCTCGCGCCGTCTGTCTGTCTATATGTCTCTGTATGTCTTTAAACCTCGAAAGGAAAACAACGAAAGGCTATTATTTTTTTTTACGAAGGATCTTAAGGAAATCAGGGAACACGTGACTTCCCTAAAATTATTTTGTGAAAATTCTAAATCTCCCCGGTATAGAGATATTTACAAACAAATGCTTAAAGAATACAAAAACTCTATCAAAATAATGGAAAAAAAAGGCATGTGACTCATATTTCACCGAGTCAAAACACAAATACAAATCAGCATGGAAACTAATAAATGCGGAAAGAAATAAAAATAAAACAAATTTTGATAAGCAGTCCAATCTTACATCTAACCAGTTAAATACATTTTTTGTCAGTGTCGCCGATGAAATTGAAAAAAAACTTCCGTCAGAGGGTGATAATAAACTAATATTAAAGATAAACCGCACTTCAAATGTTTTTGAATTAAAGCTTGTCACAGAGACAGAAGTTTATGATATTTTTTTTGTCTTGGAATGCCTACTCTCCGAAAGATGTTTTCGAAGAAACAATATTAATTAATGAAAGTCTTTTAAGCACCACGCTCATCAAAAAAGGAGATAACAATACCCCAGAAAACTATCGCCCAATTAGTGTAGTTCTTTTATTTGGTAAAATAATCGAGAAAATTACTAAAAATCAATTAACATCTTACCTCGAAAGTTTTTGAAACATTTTGAATGATAACCAGTTTGGGTTTAGAACGGGTCGTTCAACCACAAAGGCCTTGTTGCATGTTGTGGAGAGCATAGTGGAGGGCTTTAATGAAGGTAGGCACAGCGTTCTAACGCTGTGCGACTTTTCAAAGGCTTTCGATTGTGTATCCCATAGAGTCTTGTTTGAAAAGCTTGAGATTTATGGATTATGAGTTAGGGAATTGAATTTAATTAAAAGAGATTTAGATAACAGAAATCAGGTTACCTCATTTAATGGAATTGAATCTAACAAGATGTCCCTAAATTTCGGCGTGATTCAGGGATCAATTTTGGGACCCATACTTTTTAAATACAGGGTGTCCCAACTAAAAGGTAACAGACGTGTTTTTGGGTATTTTGACATGTCGATTTTGTTTGCGAGGGGGACAGTTTTTAGCTATCTTGAAGTTTTTGTAGCACGCATCATCTTCGAGGGGTATAATTTACCCCTATATTTTGAGTAGGGAAAGTAGGTTGCCCTCTCGCAAACACCTCTGTTACCTTTTAGTTGGGACACCCTGTATACATTAATGACTTAGTTCAACACATGGGATCAACTTTATGTACAAACTTTGCTGAAGACTCCAGTTTTATTGACCAAAGCTCTAAAATTGGTAAGCTTTCAAATTTATTTAATGAATCTTTAACACGGGCTCAAATTTGGTTTGAAGCCCATAAGCACGGTAACCTTATTCTTAACATAAATAAAACTCAAATTATTAAAATATCCACCGCTTCACGGCTGGCTGAACGATCTATTGTAATAATAAAATCATGTGTAATTCTCTATTTTACTCTTACTCTTTTTTTCATACGATTAAAAACAGACTTCCGTCTTCAAATAAAATCAGCACTACACAATGAGGAGCGATACATTGACAATTTCATACCATAAAAAATCGAAATTAAAAGCCAACTCTCTTAATTTTTATTTTTATAATAAACTTCCTACAAAGATAAAAAATATTTCATTAACCCATTATATGCAACCTATATTCGGAGGTTAATGGTTTGGCCTCTAGAGCTATGTACTCGTATTAGTACAGCGGGATAATATGTACAGTCGGAGACTTTTTAAATTGCCGCTGTATTTTTCTTCTATCATAATTAATCATTTAAAGGAATCAAAAAACTTTAATTTTTAGATATATATGTAAACAGACAGAGGTAAGGTGCACAATTTTTTTGTTTTGGTTCAAACTACTTTTCCGAATTTCAAATAGGAATATTTTTTATTTTCAAGGGCAGCAATTTAAAAAGTCCCCGACTGTACCTAAAAAAACAATTTTTTTTTAAATTTATTTATTTATACTTAAACAAATCTACGAAAATCGCTAAACCTAGGAGTGGTAGACAACAAAACAATTTTTTTCGATACATAATACATAACATACTTTACATTTAGTACAACTCTATTTGACTCTTTGATGGCATTGAACACACCTTTGCTGTTTTTCTAATTTCAAAGGAAAATGCCCACATTCTTGTTTTCTTACGCTTACTGAAGGTAAATCAAAAAGAATGGAAAGATAGGTGAACCCTATTTTTAATTCTACGAGTGAACGACAGCGAACCAAGGAACCTAAGCACATGGCGGGACGAAAACGTCCACCGGTCTATAAGGTAGAAAGACTTATCGTCACAGTTCAACCAGACTATGCTATCACCGTCTCCACGGTATCGGTTCCGGAACCGAAAACAATGAGTTAAGCAAGCATAAAAGGCAACTTCATAGGGGTATAGTCAACCACGGACACCGGTGCTTCGGAAAAAGGCATTTCCATCTTCAGCGTGGCCCTATTTTTCCATTCTTTTTGATTTACCTTGTATCTTGTAGACAGTTTGTTCTACTTTGTGTCAGGCAAGCCACGCTGAGGATGGAAATGCCTTTTTCCGATACACCGGTGTCCGTGTTTGACTATACCCCTATGAAGTTGCCTTTTATACTTGCTTAACTCATTGTTTTTGGTTCCGGAACCGATACCGTGGAGACGGTGATAGCATGGTCTGGTTGAACTGTGACGATAAGTCTTTCTACCTTATAGACCGGTGAACGTTTTCGTCCCGCCATGGACTTAGTTTCCTTGGTTCGCTGTCGTTCACTCGTGGAATGAAAAATAGGGTTCACCTATTTTTCCATTCTTTTTGATTTACCTTGTATCTTGTAGACAGTTTGTTCTACTTTGTGTCAGGCAAGCCACGCTAAGGATGGAAATGCCTTTTTCCGAAACACCGGTGTCCGTAGTTGACTATACCCCTATGAAGTTGCCTTTTATACTTGCTTAACTCATTGTTTTCGGTTCCGGAACCGATACCGTGGAGACGGTGATAGCATGGTCTGGTTGAACTGTGACGATAAGTCTTTCTACCTTATAGACCGGTTGACGTTTTCGTCCCGCCATGGACTTAGTTTCCTTGGTTTGCTGTCGTTCACTCGTAGAATGAAAAATAGGGTTCACCTATTTTTCCATTCTTTTTGATTTACCTTGTATCTTGTAGACAGTTTGTTCTTCTTTGTGTCAGGCAAGCCACGCTGAGGATGGAAAAGCCTTTTTCCGAAACACCGGTCTCCGTGGTTGATTATACCCCTATGAAGTTGCCTTTTATACTTGCTTAACTCATTGTTTTCGGTTCCGGAACCGATACCGTGGAGATGGTGATAGCATGGTCTGGTTGAACTGTGACGATAAGTCTTTCTACCTTATAGACCGGTGGACGTTTTCGTCCCGCCATGGACTTAGTTTCCTTGGTTCGCTGTCGTTCACTCGTAGAATGAAAAATAGGGTTCACCTATTTTTCCATTCTTTTTGATTTACCTTGTATCTTGTAGACAGTTTGTTCTACTTTGTGTCAGGCAAGCCAGGCTGAGGATGGAAATGCCTTTTTCCAAAACACCGGTGTCCGTGGTTGACTATACCCCTATGAAGTTGCCTTTTATACTTGCTTAACTCATTGTTTTGTGTTCCGGAACCGATACCGTAGAGACGGTGATAGCATGGTCTGGTTGAACTGTGATGATAAGTCTTTCTACCTTATAGACCGGTGGACGTTTTCGTCCCGCCATGGACTTAGTTTCCTTGGTTCGCTGTCGTTCACTCGTAGAATGAAAAATAGGGCTCACCTATTTTTCCATTCTTTTTGATTTACCTTGTATCTTGTAGACAGTTTGTTCTACTTTGTGTCAGGCAAGCCACGCTGAGGATGGAAATGCCTTTTTCCGAAACACCGGTGTCCGTGGTTGACTATACCCCTATGAAGTTGCCTTTTATACTTGCTTAACTCATTGTTTTCGGTTCCGGAACCGATACCGTGGAGACGGTGAGAGCATGGTCTGGTTGAACTGTGACGATAAGTCTTAGACCGGTGGACGTTTTCGTCCCGCCATGGACTTAGTTTCCTTGGTTCGCTGTCGTTCACTCGTAGAATGAAAAATAGGGTTCACCTATATACCTTTTCACGAATTTTATTTTTCGTTCTCATTTTACATAATATGTATACCTATAAGGTGTAGAACTCGTCATTTATAGATCTAAAAAATAGAATCAACACAAAAGTTTTACAATATACAAGATTGCACGTCAACATTTTTACAATAGGTACATTTAAAAATTTAAAAAGTAATAAGTAGGTACTATCTTACAGCTCTAACACATTAAAAGGAAAACAGAATTAGCTTAGGTATTTATCACAGTTCTATATCACAGATTTTCTACATTAATCTTGTGTTATCTCTAAAGAAATCATCTAAGCTATAATAGGCCCTCATTTTAAGAAAGTTTTTTATTTTGTTTTGAATTTGCTAGGTGGAAATTCTCTTACAGTTAGTTGAAGGGTATTTAAAATTTTTAGGATATTGTGAGAAATATTTTTTTGAATGTAGCTATAGTTAGCTTTTTCAGTTTTAAGGTTGTCTTTAAATCGAGTATTGTATGAATGAGAAGTTTGGTTTTTCTCAAAGAGATCATAGTTTTTTGTGACAAAGTTTACACATTCCAGTATATGTAAGTTAAAGACTGTGTGGATTTTTAATTTTATAAAATTTTGTTTACAACTATCTGTGTTCTTTAGATTCAGCAGTACCCTGATGCATTTTTTTTTAGAATTGTTAGTGCCTCTGTTGAGTTACCCCAAAATATAATCCCATACCTTATACGAGATTGCACATATGCATGAAACGAGGATAGTGCTGCTTCCGAGTCAACATTATCTCTTATCACACTCTCAAGGCATAGCAATATTTTCTTATTGAGGTTGCCAGTTCCTGAATCTGATCATCCCATTTCAAGTTAGAATCCAATGTAACTCCCAAAATCTTTATTGTCTCTGTCGATTCCATTTTCCCTCCTTCACACTGCACACACAAAATTTCATCATTTTTTGGTCTGAACTCAATTAGCTAGGTCTTGTTAATATTCATTTTGAGGTTGTTGGCTGCGAACCACTTATCCAGATCAGTTAAGGTAGTTGCTATTTCGGTTTTTATTCTATCACGACTCTCCTCACTGATCAAGAGGTTGTTGTCATCTGCGAACGTGAATACCTCGTTGTTTATGACGCTTTCTACTTTGTTTGTGTACACAATGTAAAGGAGAGGACCCAGGATCGACCCTAGAGACACACCTTTTTTAGTTCTTTTAAAATCTGACTTAAAATTTGTACCGTCCATTGATGTTTCTTCAATACACTGCATTCTTCCATCGAGATAAGACTCAAACAGTTTCCCAGCAACGCCTTTAATCCCACATCTGTTAAGCTTTGTCAGTAATGTTTCATGGTCTACACTGTCAAAGGCCTTGGACAGGTCGATACACAATGCCACAATCTGCTTTTTAGAGTTGTGACTTAAGAATTTTTTCTAGGGTTTGATATGTAGCCCTAATTGTAGACTTTCTCTTTCTAAAGCCGTTTTGTCTGTTTGAAAGAAGGTTATGATTTTCTAAAAAATTAATTATCTGATTATGAATAACTTTTTCAAAAACCTTGCTGACGTTAGTTAATGATGATATTGGGCGATAATTTTTTAAATCGTTTTTTTCGCCCTTCTTAAAAATAGGCTTAACCACGGCCATCTTAAGAAGTGATGGAAAAACGCCCATAGTCAAAGAAAAGTTGACTATATGGGAAATAGGCAATGCCAGGAGATCTGCCGCCTCCTTTAAAAAACAGACAGGTATTTCATCGTGCCAACATGATTTTTTATTTTTTAAACTTATATTTCTTGGGAATTTACACACTGCAATTTAATACTCTTTTCATGTTTTTAGATTTTGACTTGCCATGGTTTTATTAGTATTTATGTCAGGACAGATGTTTAAGAAAAAATCGTTTACATTATTTAGAAAATGTTTTTCGTTTTTAATATTGAAATTATTAAACAGAGACTCTTTGATTTTGTTCTTTTTTGTTAGTCTCTTTACCATTTTCCAAGTTGTTTTTGTTTTGTTCTCAGAATTTTGTATTATTTTTTTGCAGCCTGCATAGTTTTTTTGAGAATTTTTGAGTATATTTTATAATATTGTTTAGATTTTTTCCTTTTAAAAATAGATGGTAAACTTTTCTTTTATTTTGGGCTGAGGTTTTTTATCCTGTCGTCATCCAATTGTCTCTGCTTAAGGACTTTCTCGTTTTAGTTCTTACCGGAAAAACCAGATTCATTACCTGGACCAGCCTTGTGTGTAATACGGTGTAGGCCTTTTCCACATCAGTCTCCTGCAATACATCGTTCCATGAAACTTCCCCAAAAACTTCCCTTACTTACTGTAATTTGCCCCATGAAAAACTTTTTCCTATAAAAACAGTTTCGTGATTTTTTATTTTATATTTTGACCTAAAATTGATATATTTTGACCATGATGGTCATTTAGCCCTGTTACAACCACTTTGTTGTTTATGAAGTTTTCAGAGTTTACAAAGTTATCGATGCAGAATTGTTTAACTTTATTGGGTCTGGTGATATCAAATATTGTTTGTATAAAGGTAGTATATGTTTAAAACTTTGTCTCGTTGATGTTTTTGTTCCTTTGATATTTCTCCTTTTAATAAAAAATTAATATTAAAATCTCCCCCCCCCCCAGACAATAGTATATCCCTTAAATTTTTGATACATCTTCCTAACTAGAATTTCAAAGATGTCAGAAAAGATGTCAAAAACACCTAGACATGACCTATATATACAAACTATTATTATTTTCCTTATTTTACTCATCACAGCGCAAGTTTCAAATTGTCCGTCTTTATTCCATTCTTCGTACACCGTCAGTTTTTCGAAGTCACTAATTTGATCATTTACGAAGATACAAACTCCTCCATGTTTTTTATGTATTCTAGAGTAACACGATATCAAGTTGTAGTTAGTCAAGTTCACGAACTGCTCTTCTTCAGGTCTCAACCAGTGTTTCGAGATACAAACTATTTCAAATTTATTTTGCAAAATTGCCTCAAGCTCTGGTAATGATGTTTTTAAGCCTTGTATATTTTGATGAAATATACTTAGTGAGAAGTTATTTTGGTTTTTGTTTATATCGGCTTGCACCAAAGGCTCACCTTCCGAAAATTTGTTACTGGCAGTGAGTTCCTATGACAAATTCCTTTAGCAGTGGACTGATCTATTGCACAGGGACTTTCTGCCGGTATCAATTCAATATTTTGGAGTATATTGATTTCATTTTGAGGCGTAGAGTGCCATTGTGTATCAATTTTGTTTATTGTCGGTTTTATCACATCTTCCGATGGGTTTCTTAATGCTAAAAGCCTCTTTTCGAACTCTGCATTAACATATATATATTTTTCCACATCCAAGTGAGCCAAGTGTAATTTTTTTACTAAATTTGCCTTCCAGTTTCCGTATTCTTTAATTTTGTTGTGGAGTATTTGCTGCGGGTCTTCAAAAGGAATATTAAGAGTTGATAGATGAGCCTTTATATACTCATTTTGGTTTTTAATTAGCCTGTTTAAAGCAATATTGTGTTCTCCTGCTTGCAGTGCCCCTACTACTAAGACCTTTGTTCGAGCGACTATGTATTCAAACTCTTCCAGCAGACTTCTACTCAGTGACCGGCTCAGTACATTATTTTGGCTTATAAATATAACCATGTGATCTTGTGGAGTCATTTTTTTTGATAGTTCCTTACTTTTGGCTATTATTTCTGTATTTGACCAGTCGGCATACTGACTGTGTCAATTTTAATGTTGATAAGACTCTTTAGGATTTGGGTTACGCCTCTAACTGTTTTATCTCCTATAATTACTATTTGCGGAGGTTTGTTTGATGTGATCTTTATTTTTGTATTCATCGGAGAATCAGGTACTAAAATGGATGTTTGAGTTTGATTAAATATTTCGGTTTGAGTTTCTTTGTCCACATTTATACGTGTAAGTGCCTCTGTCAGTAGAATATCATAAAAAATATCATCAGAATGGTCTATTTGACAGCTGCCTTCACAAGTTGTAATTTTTATTGGCATTTCTAGTTGTTCATCAATTTGACTCTCAGTTTGACAGCTACTTGTTACAATTATCGAGGCCTGTTCTGTTTGTGCGTATGTATCAGTTTTCTGTAACACAGTCTCCGTGCCAGTTTCTTTCATTTCTTTAGGTTTCTGTATTTGTTTGACTGTTTTTGTAAGTGTTTCTATTTTATTCTCAGCTATACTTAATGTTAGCTCCCGCTAAATTTCGCGGTTGTTTTTAAAATTTTTAAAACCACACAATTGGATGAAGGACAAAGTGCATTTTTCGTGCATTGGACATGCGCACCAAGAATCAGAGAGATCCTTTGTCAATCGCCTCGAGAAATGGCGTGTTAATTTCGTTCTCCAACTATTTCAAATTTCTACACCTGAAAGTGCTCGATTTTGGTGTACTGAAGCATAGAACTAGAAACTTCAGCCCTTCAGCTACGTGGTGAGATCATTAGATCCAGAAAGGGGCCCCTTGGAAGTGGAGAAATTGGCTGCAAACTGGTGAGTGCTTTGTTTCTGATTGCCGTTGTGTGGCACCAACAATTAACCTATGGACGTTTGATTATTTCGTAATTTCATATCAATATATTTATGTTTGTTCGCGCTTTCATTAATTAAAATATATACAGTCCATTGCATTTATCGTTTTTCTAACCGCGGGCTAACATAAGTGTTCCTTCGACCGCATTATTTTATT
Source organism: Aspidapion aeneum (assembly GCA_963576565.1). Taxonomy (NCBI): domain Eukaryota; kingdom Metazoa; phylum Arthropoda; class Insecta; order Coleoptera; family Brentidae; genus Aspidapion; species Aspidapion aeneum. The sequence goes on from OY755040.1 coordinate 97,940,507, forward strand.
TATTTTATTATTTAAAATTTACTCCATACGACGGTATTAATAAGTCGGCCATTTATTTTTCACAAGCCGAGATCACGGCCTTGAATTTTTCCCATCGTATTGAAACGAGAGAAAGTCGTTCGACCTTCGGTGTCGGCGCAGTACCTGTTTTCGGTCCGCTGCTATGGTAACGGGTCTACCGCGTGGTCGTTTCAGTAAAAACAAACAAACAACATTTCCCATTTATGTGTTAGGTGTGTTCCATATCATTTCAATATTTAAAACAATTTTCATCAATTGCGATAAATTAGAGCATATTTTCGACAATTCGTCATTTTTCTATTTCAGAAGCATTAATTTAGCGTTAATTGTATATTTACCGACATTTCTGTGATTAGATGTGTTCCATATCATTTCGATATTTAAAACAATTTTCATCAATTGCGATAAATTAGTGCATATTTTCGACAATTCGTCATTTTTCTATTTCAGAAGCATTAATTTAGCGTTAATTGTATATTTACCGACAATTTCGTCATTTCAAAGGTAAAATCATGTCTGTCAAAAAAGCCGTGCAAAAACGCAAAGGTTTTTTATCTGCGATCACCGAGTGTTATGTGTTTTCACAGACCGCGGCATCGGACGAAAAAGCGAGAAACGAGTTTCAAGTGAGGTATTCCGATTTGGATGAAACCTTCGATAAATGCATGCTGGCGCATAATGATGTCATTATGTTGATAGACGAGTCGGACGATGAGGAGTTTAAAAGGCAGGATTCGATCCTTTCAGAAGCTCGTAAATATTTTTATGCATGTAAAGGGGTTTACTCTAAAATATTTCCGGTTGAGGCCCCAACCCTTTCGGGATCATATGTTCGACAAAACGAATCTAAAACTCCAAAACTCAAAGAGTTAGGTATTCCCATATTTCGAGGTGATAAAAAATTATGGCCAAGCTTTTTCGACCTTTTTAATAATTTCGATCTATATTCATTATAGATCAAAATCAAAGTCTAAGTAACGTTCGAAAACTTCAATATTTATTTTCATATCTCGAGGATGAGCCTTTAAAATTGATATCAGGGATTAGCTTATCTGATCAAAATTATAAAATTGCTTACGACAAATTAGTCAATAGATATCAAAACAAGCGAGACCTCGTAAATGATGCTTTAAGCACAATTATGAACTCCACCTTAAAAAACGAGTCAGCTAAAGAATTGCGTAATTTAATTGACACTTTTTCTGAATCCCTAGAAATTTTAAAATCACTTAACTTTGACGTTGACAGTTGGGACTTTATTATTTTTTCATTTTGTTAGAATTTGGATTGGAAATTGGATATTCCGACTCGTTCAAATTTCGAAATGAGTCACGCCAATACTAATACCGAAATTTCCACTTTTCAGTCACTTTTTCAATTTCTAGAAAAAAGATGTAAAGTTTTGGAATCACTTCCTCAATCAACAGCACCCAAAAAGGTGCCTATCTATCAAAAATCAAATTCTATGCAAAATCAGTCTGGGCAAAAGCCTACCTATAAATCATCCAATTCGCCTTTTATAGGACTGGCTGGCACCTCAACTAATTCAAGTACGGGAATAAAATGTTTCCGGTGTAATCAAGGTCACGTGCTTTCGAAATGTCAAACATTTCTTGATCTCTTACCTATCGATCGCCTATCTTTCGTCAAGCAGAAAAAATTATGTCTAGCGTGTTTTCATCCCTTGCATGGGGTAGATACGTGCAAATCAAAATAGTCATGCAGGACTTGCAATAGTAAAAGGCACCACACTTTAACTCATATCTTAGAAACCAATCAAGAGTCTGGAAGCCAAGATACTAGTCCTGTCATTCACACACCACCTGTCAATAATCTTCATGTGTCATTAAATACCTCAGGACCTTCAGGTACCTTTCTTTTATGCACCGCCATAATAGATGTTATGGACGGTTGCGGAAATTTTCAACCTGTAAGGGCACTGCTTGATTCTGGATCACAGACAGGATTCATCAGTGAAAAGTGTATTCAGCGTCTTAATCTTCCTAGGCGAAGTTACACCACTGAAATATTCGCATTAAATCAGATGTCTTCTTTTACTTCCAAAGGGCTCGTTCAATGTCACATTAAGCCACAAGGACAGGTCACTCCTTTACTTAATTTCGAAGCAATTGTCGTTCCACAATTATGTTCCAATATGCCTACATTCACTTTGAACGATAATCAGTGGAAACAATTGGAAAACCTTAAACTTGCCGACCCATCTTATTTCAAATCTAGACCTGTGGACCTAGTTATTGGTTGCGAGCTATTCGCACAGATATTCAAGGAGGGCAGCGTTCTTGGACAAATAGGGCAACCTTCAGCCCTTGAAACTATCTTTGGCTGGGTCGTCATGGGAAAGGTTGACGAAGTAGGTAGTCTTACGGAACGAACCAGTTGTTTTTTAACGAGTCATTCACCTCCTTTAGTGGTCATTCTCCCTAGGTTTTGGGAAATCGAACATTTGCCTAAAAAACAAATCTTATCAAAGGAAGAAAAACAAGCAGAATCAATTTTTGCTGCGAGTGTAGTACGGCGACCGAGCGGTAGATTCATAATAGATCTTCCGTTTAAAGATAAAATAAACCCTGACCTAGGAAATACTTATCCGCAAGCTTATCGTAGATTTTTACTTCTAGAAAATAGATTACTCAAAAATCCTGATCTGTACACTGCCTATTCTAGTTTCATGCAAGACTATATCGATTCTAATCATATGAGTTTAGTTTTATCTAGTCAACCAAAAGTCGACGTATCATGTTTTTTAGCACATCATTGCGTATTAAAGCCGGAAAGCTTAAGTACAAAATTAAGGGTAGTCTGGGATTGTTCGGCAGTTACCCCAAAAAATATTAGTCTCAATGACACGTTGTTATCTGGACCGAAACTTCAAAAGGATATTGCTTCTTTACTCCTTACGTTTCGTCTTAATCCTATTGCCTACATTTCTGATATCAAACAGATGTTCCGTCAAGTCCTTATCAATCCTTATCACCGTCCTTATCAAAGGATATTGTGGAGGTTTTCTCCACAGGACCCACTTTCAGTGTGGGAACTTTCTACTGTCACTTTTGGCATGAGATTATGTAACGTGTCATTTTTACGTTTAAGGCAACGTTACATATTTGTTTGTTTAGGTGGATAATCAAGGCTCTTCGACTCGTCTTTCTGTACACAAATTAAGGGTATTTTATAGAGCTAGGTTTGGAGGTTATATAATGTCTAGGAAGTTACCTTAGAAGGAGGCATTCCATCGAATTACTGTGGACACTACGCACATCGCATTATCTGGACATCGTAATCGGAATTTAAGATCACAGTTCTTTAAAAATCACATAAAAACTTTCGATTGTTTTGTTTACCTGCATTTTCGTAATTTTATTTGACGTTCATGAAATTAAAGAGCTGGGGAATGGCGGCGTTGCCGCATCACAAATGGTTTCAGTAACAGGAAGGAAACATTTAGATGAACATTTCATTCCCTTACGTTTATTTTCGAGGATATTGGGACAATCCGAACCTCATATCCTTCACGGATTAGCTAGTTTTGATAGTACGAAAACATATTTGGGTCGACCAGGAACAACCGAGGCTCCGCCCCTTTGATATCTTTATTAATTTGATGAGGAGAAGATAAAATAAATACGAGTTATGCACTTTCGTAAATGGGAGATAAACAAGGGATAAAATGCCAAGACTAAAAGAATAAACGAAATCGTGTGAGTTAACATCTGAACACTCTTGTGCCGAGTTTAAGCAGTAGTTCAGTGTGTATTTTTAGGTTCAGGTTCAGAAACAACTTTATTAATGTAGAAATGTTTTACAAAAATGGCGTCAAACCATATGAATCTTAGAGAAAACATTTATAAAGAGCAAAGGAAACTTTAGACTAAAAGTGTAACTAAAATACAACTAAATTCTACACTCAGTATAGCTTTACTCATATGGGAATTGATTGAGTGTTCGAATATTTCAGGGTTTGATGCAAGCTTTGATCTCCAGTAATTGATTTTACAGTTGATGGTTTCAATGCTGAGCTTCTTACAGTCCGTCTGGTTATTCTTCTCCTACTTGATATGTTGGCAGGGGTCCGGTAGGCAAATGTTCGGTCTATGTATGGAGGGTGTCTCGACGTCCTTGTTATAAACATTCCAACCGTGGAAATAGATCCGACAACACCTCAATGCGCGTTTTACGTACTTTCTATTCCCTTGGTCGGTGCTGGCCCCTATATACCGGTATGGAACTATTGGTGTATTTCCTCATTGGTTAGTTTGAAAACCGCGGGTTTTTCTTTCAGTCTCGTTTTACTGTCCCCACTCCCCACCAAATCTACGAACGGTTTCCGGTGGCTTCACTTTTTTTTGTGTTCTCGACAAAGTGCTTTGTCTCTTGCTAACGAATTTTGGCTGGGTCGACAACAGTTTCTGGGATCGCCTTTGTTTTTGGTTTTTGGCACTGCAGCGATTGCAGGAGATATCCCAGAAACTGTAGAAGTCCGTCGTGTTTAGGCGAATCCTGAAGTGACGCTCATACCCTTTTGAAGGGGATTTAAGTCGGTCTACGCCATTTGTCCGGGGAAGAGCAGTGGTAAGTTCGATTTTATTTTTTTCATTTTTTTTATTATTTGAGGACTCTTCAAGATAATATTTGCCTCCCAAATTGTAATTATTTTTCGTATAAAATGTACTTTTTTCGACAAGAGACATGGGAAATTTTTGGAGTTTTTTTTTTAAGACCACGTTTTTGGATAAAATCTATATATTGTTTTTCTCCTTTGTCTACAGCCCTGTCAATTCCATCGACGGGACAGTTGGGCTGGACGCTGGTGTGAAGCCAGGTGTAGCTAGTTGTAACCCTGGGAAAGGTACGTTAGGGTTATTTTAGTTCATCTGTTTAAATCTACTTTATTTTATTGAGTCGACATGGGGTTCTCGATTTAAATTACTCGGTGTAGGGGAACTTCATGCAAAATAGACGAATTCCAGGAAACTGAAACATTTCATTTTCAACAGGGTTTTACGCTCGGGGCAAGGAACCAACAACATTTTGACCACCATGTGCTGCCCTAGCGTGATGTGCTAAGCGGGCATTAGGGGAGGCGCGGGCAAACCAAGAACAGCAGTAGCAGGAGTATGTCGGAAAACCAACAACACTTCCAGGTTTACCAAATAAAACACCAAGAATTATTAAATAATTGAATGACCAAGGTAGGAGCAAGCCTTAACTATAATTTTTTTTCATATATAATTTTCACAATATCATTTAGACATAATCTTTCCATATATAATTTTGCACAGTTTAATTTTAACACTTCTTATGAACGCAAGATAAGGGTATGACGTCATGACCACAATTTTGCGGCATAACTTCCATTTAAATTGTACTGTACCTTTGAAAGAGTTTGTTTCAACTTGGTTTCATCTTTATTTTTTTTGATAATTTTCCTTTTTTTTTACCCCATTTTCGAAATACACAAGATGAACTAAATTTTTGTGTTATTTGTACAATCCCAATGACCAACTTTGCAGAGACAAAAAAAGAGATGAGGTTATATTTTTTTAGCGGTTTCCTTACCTTGTTCTACTTCATGGGGTGGATCTCGAACTGGGATGCTGTCTGTCTCATTCTACCCAACGTAGAATGATGACAGCAGATATTTGGTCCCGATCTCCCCTATGATGGGAATGATTTTGTAAGTGTATATTTCTTTTTTAATCGTTTATATAACTGAGTCTCACACTACTGACTCAGATGTAGGTATACTATGACCTGTTAAAGGAGTCCATCTACCTGTAAAGTGCTTCTATTTTTGTCATCTTAATTCAATCTTTTAGAATTTTATTCTGTTTATTAGTCAATTTTTTGTTGTTTTATTACACAAATACTCTGGAAGCCTCGGAAGTAGGTAGAATTTCATTGTTTGGCTACAACTTTTGGGTTGAACTGTATTTTATTTAAGAACTTCTTTGTAAAACATTGGTATTGAATAATGTAGCGCACTTAAAATTTTCTTATTTCTGAACCCCCCCTTCTCCACTGTATAAAAGTTACCGGGCATATCAATGTTTTACCTAGCTGGAAAATACAGTTCTGCTTCCAGATATTTGTTTAATTATTCAGTGGTTTTGTTGTGTCACAAGTTGGCAAATTGTCATTATTCTAATTACAGTGTCACAAAATGGCGGCAACGTCTTTAAGCTGCCCCAAATGGCATCCAACGCATTTTAATAGGCCACAAATTGGCGCCCTACGTGTGTTTTGGCTAGTTTTTTAACATCTGATGTAGTTTTTTTTGCTTTTTTTAATTTGAAAAAAAAAGAAAAAACTTTTTTTTGAATTTTTTGGAATTTAAAAAAAAAAAAATTTTGTGGTACAGCCAAAGCCAGGTTAAAGGCTTTCAGTGGCTGTCGGTGTTTTTGATACCCAATCAATTTTTTTCAATGAAAAACAAGATCATTGGTTTTCGGAAATAACACTTTTTAAATATTTTTTAGTAATATTTGAGCCTTGATTTGGAATTCATTGTTGCTCTCTTGATCCTCATAGTTTTTTATTAACTTATCTTCACAGGTTTTTTCTTGGAAAATAAAAGATTCATTTTTATTTATTAAGGAAGAATAAGTGGATAAAAAATATGGGAGTTTTTATTGAACGGAGTCGAATTCATGCCTTAATTATTTTTAAAGTTTTTTGTGGGAATGACATGTTTAAAAATTTTTTTTGAAAGGAAAATAGACACATTAATGTAAATTTACTTCATTTTTGTTGATTTATAGGTGAATGGACCTCCAGACATGGTCTTTTTTATGTTTTAAATATATGACAGAAGTAGTGTGTTTTTTATTCTAACAATTTTTTTTGCAGGTTGCCTACTACTAATATGTTATTATTTCCTGCTTGTGATAAGATAGAAATTGTTTCACAGATTATTTTTTAGTGCAGTCAGTTTATTTGGGTCAACAAGTTATTTTTTTGGTGATTTTAATTTTTTGTGGGATATCACCACTTGGTATTTGGAATATTTTTACAGGGTTTCACACAAATTTTTCTTGGCTAGGTTGTTTTAAAGTAAATATAGCTTAACAGCTGGTAGCTTCGTTTAGTTGAAAGTATTAATTAGTAATGAAAGAAAGGGAAAATGAGTTTATTTTGCTTTGTCATTTTCTTTTCTTGTTTTTTTTGGTGGTAACTGTTGATGGCATTTAACATCTTACGTCACTCAGTTACATCGGGTCAGAGGAGGGTACTACTACTAGTGTCGGCTCGGGAGGTTAGGAAACACAAGGCTAAAATCCCTAGAGCAACATATTGGCTGAAGATCAACGCCAGAGGTCCAGTTAACATTTTTTTTGGGGGTATCTTTTTTGTAGGACAGTTTTTTAGGTCTTTGGTCCAAGTCTAGTTGTCTAGTTGTGTTTTCATGACTGGTCAATTTTTTTCTTGGTAGAAAATACAGCGTCGGGCTTTGGAGTGCATTTTTTAAAAATGACCTACGGGTATTTCTATCAATTAAAGTTTTTCTGGTTCACAATTCTTTTTTTCTGTATTTTTTTTCTGCGTTCAGGTCATAGCTTGGTCATGGCCAATGGAGAGCAAACATTTATGTTTGAGCCTTGAGAAGTTTTGCCTGCTCCGGATTGAATACAGAGAAAATGAATTTGAAGCCCAACTAGATATAATACCACAAAAAGAAATGTTTAACTGAGACAGATATAGATATAAGTTTTTTTGATTTCTTTTTTTTTAGTTCACTTGTAAAGTTCAGTAATTTTTTAAGTAATGTCATTGTGAGGCCGCGAAATTGGTCAGCGAATTTAAGAGAGACTTTCAACTAAATATAAATGCTAGGCGGTGGTAATTGGTAAAAATATTTCAAAATAAAACTTCTTTTTTAAATAATTTAATTTTTCTTAAAAAGATTATTTTTTTTTCTGTAAACATAACTTCTCGAATTCTTGTTTTGGTCAAAACGGTTTGTATAGTGGTCGTAGTTTTAAAGGGTGACCAGACAGGTTATATTTTTTTGGGGGACCAAACAGGAACTTCTTGAGTTACAAAAGGTGAATTTTTTTTTGTCTTAGTTGATCAGGCAGGAATAAATAAATCTTTTACTTCCAAATCATAATTTTAAATAACAAGATTTATTGGTTAAGTGTTTGGGTCTTATAGTAAAAAACGTTTTGTTTTTGAGGATACTGGTATGATATGAAATTATTTTTATTTCATGCCAAATGTTGTTTGACGGCAGATATGCTAGTCTTCAGTTTTTTGATAGTCTACATTTCAGGATAGTGGCGTGTATCTAAAGGGGCCTGTCATCTGCGCCCATTGTAAAGCAACTTCCAACTTACTTGCTTAGCTTTTTCACTTAATCTTCGTTTTGTTGCTTCTGAAATTAAAGCGTTATGTTGGATAACGATGGATGGTGTTAGTCTGAGAAAGTACCTAGGTATTTAGTGGTGAAAACTTGGAAGTTGTGGACGATTGGGAAATAATTTTTTTTTATTTCATTTTTTTTTAATTTTAAAATAAATTCATACTGGTGACCTCAAATAATGAAGCAAATTTTTAAATTACAATACACTTTTGTGGAATAAATGGGAAAGTGTTCAGGTTAAACAATAAATTTAAGATCATTGGTTTTTTTTTAAATGATTTCAACCTAAGAATACATTTAAAAACAATAGGTTTTCTTTAATGCGACTAAACAATGAAGAGGGCATATATTTTTTTTGTTATGCATAATATGATAGTAGTACCTTTTGTATTGCAATAATTAGGAATTTTCCTCCCGCGAGCTGGGTGGAAATGGAAGAAATGTTTGGTTCGGAGTGTAGAAATCGAGGAACGAGGACTTCCTGCTAATCTTTTTAGGATTTCGCAACTTCGGTTTTCGCTAAATTAAAATACATCCAAATTTGGCCTACAGGCTGAATCTCACATCTTCCAGGACCTTGCAGATTTGCGGAGAAAGACAATTTTTGTGATCTACTTAATTATGATAGGAGTTAAAATAGTAATATGCACATGAGGGAACTAGATATATTTAGGTTAAAAATTAGTGAGTTAACACTGACCTGAACAATTTTCCATAATAGTGTCCTATTTTCACAGGGTGCTTCAAAATATCTTCACCCTTTCTTTGAAATAAGATATTGTTTCGCCTGTGGGTGTTTAACCGTTGGAAAAATATATAGGGTCCAGATGGGATTGGAATGGAAATCACAAGTTTTGGGTTTTATTGACATTATACTTAGGGAATAGGGGAAATGTCTAATAAAAAGTTTTTGGTTTTAGGCCGAGTTTTGTTGAGATAACAAAAATTTAATTGGGGCCGGGAGTTTTATTATGCTCTTTTAAAATTAATGTAATAGTTTTCTTGATTTTTGTTGTCTGGTTTTTACGCAGGATTATTCCCAACTGTTTCATTTCAAAATATCATTTGTTGGTGATAGGGTCTCATTAGCCCTTGGACATTTGGTAATTTTGCTTTGACTAATAGTTGCGGAAAGGGCCCAACTTAATTTTATGTCTCGTAAACACCGGGAATAATGATCTGAGAATGCATTAAGCAGTAAATTTTTTTTGATTAGATGTTGTGTGTAAAGACACTTGAGTAGGCAGATTTAGCGTTACAACGTTCTTATAGGTGAACCTTGTAATTGTTTGCATATTTGTTTTTTTGGAAAGTGCACACAAGATAATTCTTTACGGGGTTGAGTGCAAAGTTTAAAACTTAGGTTCACATTATTATAGTGGTACAGTACATAAGTGCTCACGTTGTTTATTCCTACAGTAATAATTTTAAACAAATATACTAACATCGTTTGTTTTTTTGGAACATAAATATTTTTTAACTTTTCCTAAACTGATTGGTTTTTTTTCCAATTACGATTTTTATACCTTATGATTCTTAAGTAAATTTAATTTTCAACAATTTTCTTGTATAGTAAATTAATTTTTCTAGCTCATTTACTTTTCACATTGCCACAGTTTTGGGAGAGGAAAGGAAATCTACAACTGTTTTTAAAGGAAAATAACAAAAACTTTTGCATGACAACTCGAATAAGATTTTTCTGGTGTTGATTTTATTAAATTTTTTTTTAAGGTTCACTAATAGGAGCTGCAACCCCACTTAAACATTAAAAAAAAAATTTTTGAAAATATTTTTTAATTATTTTTTTTTTAATATTTTTTTTATAAAATTTTTTTTTAAGGTTCACTAATAGTAGCTGCAACCCCACTTAAACATTTTTATTTTTTTTTTGAAAATATTTTTTTAATATTCTTTTTTGTAATATTTTTTTTAAGGAAGGAAACTTGATTTTCTTGTTGGAAAATTTTTTTTTGGTGCGTAGTAGTACCTGGCCCTACAATGATTTTACCAGTTTATGTAAATATTTTTTTTGCTGAATTAAAATATAATTTCATTTCGAACCCTCGCGTTTTAACAACCTATCATCATTTGTTTTAATTTTTTTCTCCCTACTCGAAGCCACCTATTGGAGTGGAGTGGTATTTTGAAAATTTTAACGAACCACTAATTAATTTTTTTTATTATTGGGCTAATGTAGTCGACAGCAAAAAAAAAAATTTTTTTGAAAAATTTCTATTTTTTGGGCACCTTTCGGTACGATCCTAGGGTCTTCTTGACCATGGTTTGCATCAACTTAGTTTAAAATTTTGGGAATTTCATTTTAACGATTATTAGAGAGTTGCAGTCCGACCAAGACGTTATTTGTATAAAATTTTTTAATACCATCGGTAATTTTTTAAAAAAAAATTTTTTGAATTACACACAACATCCTTACTAGTCTAATTCAACGCAATTTCAGCGAGCGGATTTTTTTTTAATTGAGCATATTATACGATTTCTATAACATGAACATCTGTTCCGATGTTTATTGCGTTCACTTATATATTAAGGGATGATGTGACCTTAAGCAATGCATGTTTTGTGTAAACTCAGAATAGGTAAGCAGGTTAAAGTGGGTTTTGATTTATTCTTTTTAGAAAAAATCATTGTATACGGCGATTTGGGTTTTTTTTGGGGAGTTTATTAGTGGAGCCGTTCTGCAATAGCAGGAGTATACCCTAGCGTTAACTGTGTACAACAGCTTTGGGATTTTTGTTATAGGTAGTCTGTTGTACGTTCCATTTAGGGATAAATTTACCTATTCGGTTGCTGAGGTAAACAAACATAACTTGACTTTAATTTTAATCCAGTCCAGCTAGGATAAGCGCAATTATTTTTTTTGGTTTTACTCACGCAGGAGTGGAACATAAGACCTGAACACTGCCAAAACTCATGTCTCTCTTTTATTTTTTTAACTTTTTTTTATGGCTACTTGTTAATTCTAATTTAGGATTTAAGTAGTTATTTCTCTCTGCAAGGTTGGACGTCATAGTTGGTTGTACAAATAATTAATATAAACTATGATTACATTTTTAAATACAAATCAATTTTATTTTCTTACTGCTCCGGTGATTTTCGATTTTGTTCGCGTCTGCCCGTATTTAAGTTTTATATTTTCTACATTTGTGAGAAAATTTATAGTGATTTTCACTAGTGAGTTTAAAGTGAACTTTGTGTTTGTTATTGCGAGGTTTAGTTTTATAATTGGGAGGTATAATTAAGAGTTTTAAAGTTTAAAGTTTTAATATAAAAGGCACCATGGCTGTTTCTGTGAGTCGATTGTCGGACATAAGGTACTTAGTCAAGGACGAATTAATCTATGAGTTAACATGGAGAGGCATAGCTATTGGATCGGTGGAAGAGATGAAACAACAGCTTATGTTGATCAAACAAAGAGAAAAGACTGATGCAAGTATGAGATACCCTCCGTATCCCTTTAAATTTGGCCAAGATGCTTTTAGCTGCATGAAGAAGCTTGATAGTCTGGTACCGCTGGTAGAGAAGTTCTCTGGTACGAGCAAAGGGGAAGAGTTTAGGAAAATCGCTGTAAGGTTGGAACACGTGTTAGCCAGGATTAACAACATGAATCCGTCCAACTTCGAAGAAAGTCAAACAAAAGGCATACTGGTTGCGGAAACCTTGAGTTTGATTGGGAGGTTGCAGAGCCAAGCAACAGATTTATTAAGAGTTGGCGTGACCTCAGATGATGATGAAGCATCTGAAACCCAATCAACGAGTCGAAGCTCAGATCACTCGACAAATGGCAACATTCCCAGCCAGTCTCAACTCCCGCAACCACAGCACTCGAGCACACAAAGAACAGCTCAAAAGCCTACGAACCAACCGTCGGTCATTGCTCCATTGCAAATGCAAGTGCTTACAAACCCGACTCAAACACCAATACAAGCACCACCCCCAATGCTGATCCAGAATGACGGTGCATAAGCTTTTCATTATCCACAACCGTCTACCGTTCCTTTGAGTTTAGCTGCCCTCCAAAGTAGCATAGCACCAATTGCTCAGTCACGACCATTTTCATGTTCGTCGCCAGTACCAATGTCAAGTGATCCTGGTACTTCATATCATGTTGCACCTGTACCTCCACATAAATGGAACTTAAAGTTTACAGGCGAGAGGGGTACAATCTCCGTCACAGCATTTTTTGAGAGAGTGGACGAGTTGAGTCAGGCTAGAGGAGTCAGCAAAAAGGTTTTACTGAATTCGGGCATTGATCTTTTTGAAAAGTCAGCTTATACTTTTTACAAAGATGTACGTAGAGAAGTCCATACATGGGAATAGCTGGAACAAAGGTTCATGGCAGAATATCTTCCTTCTTCATATGGCGAGAAACTATTGAAAGAAATTTAAAAACGTAAACAAGGCCCTGCAGAGTCTATAGGGACCTACATTGCTGTCATGAACACATACTTCCAAAGACTTGGCTGTCCTGTTTCTGAAGAGGCGAAATTAGCCATCGTCTTCAGAAATATCGCGGACATTTATAAGAAAGGGTTGATTGCTACTGAGGTCAATAGCCTATCACATTTAAAAGATTTGTGTCGTAGAATAGACCAGAGATATGGGTTAGAGGAGAAGATTTTTACTCCTAGAAGAAACCAATCTATTGAACCTGACTTGGCCTACGTTGACGTAGAGAGCGATTTTGACGATTTTCCAACAGGGGTTGATGCAATTCAAATATCAGGTGCCGAAACATCGAACCAACAGAATTTAAATCATCCTGCTAATAGATTCGACAGAAATAGGCAACAGCCAGCAAGCGATTTCGCTGCTAGAGCTGATAGAGATAGACAGCAACCAGCTAGTGGTCAGTCTAGTGAACGTGACAGGGATGTAAAACTACCACAGGGTGTTGGATCTGGTAGGGCGAATAGGGGCGTGGTATGTTATAGATGCAACCAAACAGGGCACATGGCGATCGGGTGCGCATTACCTAGAGGCAAACAGTGTTATTCGTGTGGTCAAGCAGGGGTAACAGTCAGAGAATGTCGAAATTGTAATCGTCAGGGAAACGGACCCAGGCGCTCGTAGGTGGTCGACCTTCGAGTCAGCCTGAACAAGCATCGACCGATAGGCTAACGTACGTCTTAGATTATGTGATAAGTCATGCTCGTAAAGATGAGAGGCCTTATTTAGAGGTGGATGTGCTCGGAAATAAGTTATTAGGTTTGTTGGATTCCGGGGCTTCACGTACCTTTTTAGGGAATCATGGTTGGTCAATCATCGAGAGGTTTGGTTTTTCACTTGATACGACAAAGAAGACGAGTTGTATTGTGGCAAATGGTCAAAGCACGAGTAGTATTGGGACAGTGCAGCTTCCTATGCGAGTTCAGGATAAATCTAGGTTAATAGAGGTCGTCGTCGTTCCTGAGTTGCCGCACACTTTGATTTTAGGATTAGATTTTTGGATTTCGATGGGGATAGTACCGAACTTAAGTACTAATGAGTGGCACTTTGCCGATAATAGAGATGTGATTGGCTCTTTAGAAACATCAGACCAACAAACTACTCTTACGCCTTATGAATCAGAACGACTAGAGGAATTGGTCGATAAATATAATACTATTATGGGTGACTCACTAGGATGTACAGACAGGGCAGAGCATAAGATTACAACAGATGCAGCACCGATAAGACAACGTTCATATAAGGTCTCACCGGTCATTCAGAAACTTATTGATGACGAAATCGACGAAATGCTGAAAATGGATGTGATAGAACGTAGTAGTGGTTCGTGGGCTTCACCAGTGGTAATGGTGCAAGGGAAAAACACAAAGAAATATCGTTTCTGTGTAGACTACCGCAAATTGAACTCAGTGACGGCGCGTGATAGTTATCCTTTACCACTCGTATCCGAGACTCTTGACAAATTGAAGGATGCTAAGTACTTGTCTACTTTTGATATTAAGAGTGCTTACTGGCAAGTACCAATGGAAGAATCATCAAAGCCATTAACAGCATTCATCTGTCGACGAGGTCTCTTCCAATTTAAGCGTTTACCGTTTGGTCTTCATAGTGCACCTGCAACTAGGCAGAGACTCATAGATAGCATCATAGGAAACGATTTAGACCCCTACGTGTACGTATATCTCGATGACCTCGTATTTGTCACACAGAGCTTTTCTGAACATCTTAGAATTCTTGGGGAAGTCCTGCGAAGATTGCAGAATGCAAAGATAACGGTAAGTTGGGAAAAATGCCAACTGTGTAGGCCGGAAATGACTTATTTAGGATTTGTAGTGGACCGTCGAGGCATCCGAGTCGACCCTAATAAGGTTAGAGCCGTGTTAGAGCTCCAGAGGCCAAGAACTGTCAGAGAAGTTCGTAGAGTTGTAGGTACAATATCCTGGTATAGACGTTTCATAGAGAATTTTTCAGCGATAATAGCTCCGATTACAGCTCTAACTAAGAAAAATCAAAAGTTCGATTGGACTCCAGACTGCGAAAAAGCATTTATTAAGATTAAAGAACTTTTAGTGACTGCACCGATTCTTACATGTCCAGATTATACCAAAGAATTTGTCATTCAGACAGACGCATCAGGATATGGAATAGGAGCATGTTTAACGCAGCCTTATCCTAAAGGAGACAAAGTCATATGCTATTTGAGTCGATCTTTGACTAGGCAAGAGCGTGTTTACACGACCACCGAGCGAGAATGTTTGGCATTGGTTTGGGCGATAGAGAAGCTCCGGCCATATATTGAGGAGATCTCATTTAAGGTCATAACAGATCATTTTAGTTTAAAATGGCTTCCTGGCTTGAAAGAGCCCAGTGGAAGACTTGCTCGTTGGTCTGTAAAACTGCAGCAATATGACTTTGAAGTAATCCATCGGAAAGGGAAAGATTTAGTTGTCCCGGACATGTTGTCTCGTGCAGTACCCATGATTGACACAATTTCGCAGCCCAGAGACGTTTTAACAGCAATAAAAGATCGATGGTACCAAAAGATGGTAAAGAGGGTCGTAGAATCACCACTAAAATTCATGAATTGGAGATAAACTGATAATAAGTTGTATAAATATGTCAAACAAGAATACCCTCAACTTTCACCATCTAACGAATATTGGAAAGAGGTAGTCCCCAAAGATCATAGGCGTAGAATTATTGGAGAAGCTCACGATCCTCCTACCGCAGGGCATATGGGTGTGTATAAAACCTTCCACAGACTGGCAGAAAAATATTATTGGCCAAAAATGCGCCAGGACGTGGCAACTTTTGTAAAGAAATGCTTTGTCTGTGCAGCTCATAAAGGTGATACACAAGGTGTATCTGATCAGATGATATCGCACCCAAAACCAACTCGTCCTTGGGAAATTATCTCAACAGATTTATGTGGACCTCTACTTCGTTCGACAAAGGGTAATTGCTGGATTCTCGTCGTTACGGACTATTTGAGTAAGTTTTCCTTAGTTTTTCCAATGCGCACAGCCCCTACTCAAGCTGTTGTCAAGCACCTTGAAGAACAAGTATTTATGGTCTTCGGAGTACCCCGTTTGATACTTTGTAATAATGGCCCGCAGTACAAAAGTAATGAGGTTAAGCATTTTGCTGAGAGTTATCAGGTTAAAATTCAGTATAATCCGTATTATCACCCCAGAGCAAATCCAACAGAGAGGACGAATCGTACGTTAAAAACCATGTTATGTTGTTATGTGAAAGACAACCACAGGAAGTGAGACGAACAAATACATAAACTTGCCTGCGCGATTCGTACTGCAACCCATGAGACGACCAGGATGTCTCCTTTCTTTGTTAATTTTGGTAGGAATATGTGTTTGTCAGGAAAAGATTACTCCAACCCAGTTTTGTTATCTAAAGAGAATGGTGTACAATCCGCAGCTGAAAGTAAGAACGAAGGTTTCCGGAAGCTCTATGCTGATGTTAAGAGAAGGCTAGAGGTGGCTGGAGAGAAAAACTTAGTTCAGTATAATTTGCGTACAAGGGTACCCAACTTTGTTGTGGGTCAGCGTGTTTGGAAGAAGAATTATGTGTTGTCAGATGCTGCGAAGTTTTTCTCGAAGAAGTTAGCACCGAAATTCGTTGGTCCTTATGTGATTAGGAATAAAATTTCTCCATGGATATTTGAGCTTCAGGAACCATCGGGTAAAGTACTACCAGGGAGTTGGCATGCCAAAGACCTTAAGTCGGCAGCGGACCTCTCCGATTAACCTTTTTAGGTTAATCGTCTTGAAGTTGGGGGGGATTATGTAACGTGTCATTTTTACGTTTAAGGCAACGTTACATATTTGTTTGTTTAGGTGGATAATCAAGGCTCTTCGACTCGTCTTTCTGTACACAAATTAAGGGTATTTTATAGAGCTAGGTTTGGAGGTTATATAATGTCTAGGAAGTTACCTTAAAAGGAGGCATTCCATCGAATTACTGTGGACACTACGCACATCGCATTATCTGGACATCGTAATTGGAATTTAAGATCACAGTTCTTTAAAAATCACATAAAAACTTTCGATTGTTTTGTTTACCTGCATTTTCGTAATTTTATTTGACGTTCATGAAATTAAAGAGCTGGGGAATGGCGGCGTTGCCGCATCACAAATGGTTTCAGTAACAGGAAGGAAACATTTAGATGAACATTTCATTCCCTTACGTTTATTTTCGAGGATATTGGGACAATCCGAACCTCATATCCTTCACGGATTAGCTAGTTTTGATAGTAAGAAAACATATTTGGGTCGACCAGGAACAACCGAGGCTCCGGCCCTTTGATATCTTTATTAATTTGATGAGGAGAAAATAAAATAAATACGAGTTATGCACTTTCGTAAATGGGAGATAAACGAGGGATAAAAAGCCAAGACTAAAAGAATAAACGAAATCGTGTGAGTTAACATCTGAACACTCTTGTGCCGAGTTTAAGCAGTAGTTCAGTGTGTATTTTTAGGTTCAGGTTCAGAAGCAACTTTATTAATGTAGAAATGTTTTACAAAAATGGCGTCAAACCATATGAATCTTAGAGAAAACATTTATAAAGAGCAAAGGAAACTTTTGACTAAAACTGTAACTAAAACACAACTAAATTCTACACTCAGTATAGCTTTACTCATATGGGAATTGGTTGAGTGTTCGAATATTTCTGGGTTTGATGCAAGCTATGATCTCCAGTAATTGATTTTACAGTTGATGGTTTCAATGCTGAGCTTCTTACAGTCCGTCTGGTTATTCTTCTTCTACTTGATATGTTGGCAGGGGTCCGGTAGGCAAATGTTCGGTCTATGTATGGAGGGTGTCTCGACGTCCTTGTTATAAACATTCCAACCGTGGAAATAGATCCGACAACACCTCAATGCGCGTTTTATGTACTTTCTATTCCCTTGGTCGGTGCTGGCCCCTATATACCGGTATGGAACTATTGGTGTATTTCCTCATTGGTTAGTTTGAAAACCGCGGGTTTTTCTTCCAGTCTCGTTTTACTGTCCCCACTCCCCACCAAATCTACGAACGGTTTCCGGTGGCTTCACTTTTTTTTGTGTTCTCGACAAAGTGCTTTGTCTCTTGCTAACGGATTTTGGCTGGGTCGACAACAGTTTCTGGGATCGCCTTTGTTTTTGGTTTTTGGCACTGCAGCGATTGCAGGAGATATCCCAGAAACTGTAGAAGTGAGTCCGTCGTGTTTAGGCGAATCCTGAAGTGACGCTCATACCCTTTTGAAGGGGATTTAAGTCGGCCTACGCCATTTGTACGGGGAAGAGCAGTGGTAAGTTCGATTTTATTTTTTTTCATTTTTTTTATTATTTGAGGACTCTTCAAGATAATATTTGCCTCCCAAATTGTAATTATTTTTCGTGTAAAATGTACTTTTTTCGACAAGAGACATGGGAAATTTTTGGAGTTTTTTTTTTTTAGGACCACGTTTTTGGACAAAAACTATATATTGTTTTTCTCCTTTGTCTACAGCCCTGTCAATTCCATCGACGGGACAGTTGGGCTGGACGCTGGTGTGAAGCCAGGTGTAGCTAGTTGTAACCCTGGGAAAGGTACGTTAGGGTTATTTTAGTTCACCTGTTTAAATCTACTTTATTTTGTTGAGTCCACATGGGGTTCTCGATTTAAATTACTCGGTGTAGGGGAACTTCGTGCAAAATGCGAATTCCAGGAAACTGAAACATTTCATTTTCCACAGGGTTTTACGCTCGGGGCAAGGAACCAACAACATTTTGACCACCATGTGCTGCCCTAGCGTGGTGTGCTAAGCGGGCATTAGGGGAGGCGCGGGCAAACCAAGAACAGCAGTAGCAGGAGTATGTCGGAAAACCAACAACACTTCCAGGTTTACCAAATAAAACACCAAGAATTATTAAATAATTGAAGGACCAAGGTAGGAGCAAGCCTTAACTATAATTTTTTTTTCATATATAATTTTCACAATATCATTTAGACATAATCTTTCCATATATAATTTTGCACAGTTTAATTTTAACACTTCTTGTGAACGCAAGATAAGGGTATGACGTCATGACCACAATTTTGCGGCATAACTTCCATTTAAATTGTACTGTACCTTTGAAAGAGTTTGTTTCAACTTGGTTTCATCTTTTTTTTTGATAATTTTCCTTTTTTTTTACCCCATATTCGAAATACACAAGATGAACTAAATTTTTGTGTTATTTGTACAATCCCAATGACCAACTTTGCAGAGGCAAAAAGAGAGATGAGGTTATATTTTTTTAGCGGTTTCCTTACATTGTTCTACTTCATGGGGTGGATCTCGGACTGGGTTGCTGTCTGTCTCATTCTACCCAACGTAGAATGATGACAGCAGATATTTGGTCCCGATCTCCCCTATGATGGGAATGATTTTGTAAGTGTATATTTCTTTTTTAATCGTTTATATAACTGAGTCTCACACTACTGACTCAGATGTAGGTATACTATGACCTGTTAAAGGAGTCCATCTACCTGTAAAGTGCTTCTATTTTTGTCATCTTAATTCAATCTTTTAGAATTTTATTCTGTTTATTAGTCAATTTTTTGTTGTTTTATTACACAAATACTCTGGAAGCCTCGGAAGTAGGTAGAATTTCATTGTTTGGCTACAACGTTTGGGTTGAACTGTATTTTATTTAAGAACTTCTTTGTAAAACATTGGTATTAAATAATGTGGCGCACTTAAAATTTTCTTATTTCTGAACCCCCCCTTCTCCACTGTATAAAAGTTACCGGGCATATCAATGTTTTACCTAGCTGGAAAATACAGTTCTGCTTCCAGATATTTGTTTAATTATTCAGTGGTTTTGTTGTGTCACAAGTTGGCAAATTGTCATTATTCTAATTACAGTGTCACAAAATGGCGGCAACGTCTTTAAGCTGCCCGAAATGGCATCCAACGCATTTTAAAAGGCCACAATGCTCACCTTTTCTAGCCATGCGTACATTAAATGAGCTAGCAGAGAGAGAAAAGAAACGTTTTCCTATGGCTAGTACTGTTCTAAAAACGTCAATCTATATCGACGATATCTTGGGAACTAGCCCTTCGCTTTCTGAAGCTCTCTCCCTTCAAACAGAACTCAATGATTTGTTGAAGTCGGGAGGATTTGAACTTAAAAAATGGGCAAGCAATTGTCCTGAGTTATTGGCAACATTGCCAGAGTCCGATCGTCAAATGCCTCTCTCTTTCGACAAGGAGGAACCCCACTTTATTAAAGTTTTAGGACTTCAATGGCATCCAAAAAACGACATTTTTTCTTATCAATGCCAAATGAAGGACAAATCCCCAACCAAACGTTCTATTTTATCTATCATAGGAACAATCTTCGATCCCTTAGGTTTTCTTTGTCCCTTGTTATTACAAGCAAAATTTATTTTGCAACAGTTGTGGATATCGAAAATAGGCTGGGACGAAGAACCAGATTCTTCTATCATCGACTCTTGGAACAAACTTCGTTCTGAATTCCCGCTTCTTTCCAATTTTCAATTACCCCGACAAATCAAACTGTCAAAAACCAATACCTGTCAAATCATCGGCTTCTGTGACGCTTCAATTCGAGGCTACGCAAGCGTCGAATATTTTCGTGTAGAAGAGGAAAACAATATATCTGTT
The DNA here is from genome assembly GCA_963576565.1 of Aspidapion aeneum. Lineage (NCBI taxonomy): Eukaryota > Metazoa > Arthropoda > Insecta > Coleoptera > Brentidae > Aspidapion > Aspidapion aeneum. Next base: position 97,961,029 of record OY755040.1, read on the forward strand.
TCTCTCATATCTGCAAAATCTAGGGTCGCGCCTATAAAGTCACAGACTTTGGCTAGGCTAGAACTCCTAGGCGCATTTCTGTTAAGCGAATTAATTGGCTTCGTTTTATCTAGCTATGAAGGAAAAATAACTTTTACAAATATCATTACTTTCTGCGATTCGCAGGTCGTATTGCACTGGCTTTCATCCCCTTCTAATCGCTGGCAAACCTTTGTTGGAAATCGAGTCAGTAGAATCCAAGAAATCATTCCCTCAAACTCGTGGCGCTACATTCCTTCTGCTTTAAATGCAGCCGATATTGCGTCACGAGGGGCCACCCCTTCACAGCTCATGTCACATGACACGTGGTGGAACGCACCGTCGTTTTTGTGGTCTCCCGAAATCGAATGGCCCGATTTTCATAAACCAAAAATTCCGATTGATTTCGGAGATATCAATCTGTCTGCAAAGGTCTGTTGCAATGCGATAATTGACGTTAACTTCTTAGATCAGCTTCTTATCAAATATTCATCTATATCAAAAATTCAACGTATCATTTGTTATGTCCTTCGAATAGATAACCTTTTTCAAAACCATTCCTATCAAAAACCCACTAAGCCGCCGGACCAAAAAGTTATGTTTGAGAATATTGTTTTTCCTATCACCGGTGAGATGCAAAGTGCATTATACCTTCTTATCAAACGCGTTCAAGGTTTTTGTTTTTCTGAGCTTTTTGCCGCGTTATCTAAGGATAAACCAATACCGAAACCTTTTCGAAAACTTTCACCTTTTCTTGATGAAAATATTATCATTAGAGTCGGTGGCAGATTACAAAAATCTGACCTGTTGTCTTATTCTGCAAAACACCCCGTCTTACTTTCGAGTAACCATCGTTTAACTACTCTTCTTATCGAGTCCTCTCATCGACAATACCTTCATCCTGGGTTTAAAACATTACATAATCCGCTTTTACAACAATTTTGGATATTATCTGCCAGACGGGCAATTCAAAGAACCATATCCAAGTGCTTGCAATGTTTTAGAATCAACCCTAAACCCTATAGACCGCCCATAATGAGTTCACTTCCTGCTCATCGAATCAATCAACTTAAACCTTTTTCGAGTGTAGCTATCGACTTTTGTGGACCTTTCTTTGTGATTCCTCATCGCTACCGTGGTTGTAAAGCTTTCAAATCGTATGTCTGTGTGTTTGTCTGTACGGCCACACATTGCGTGCATTTGAAATTAACCATGGAACTGTCTACCGAAGGGTTCGTAGGTGTATTCCATCGATTCATTTTCAGACGTGGAAGCGTGACGCAATGCTGGTCAGATCAAGGCAGTAATTTTATAGCGTTTCGTAACCAATTACTTGATTATGCAAGAAGTGCGGCCACCCGACTTTCTATTCGTTGGCACCTGGGACCTCCTCTCAGTCCACATTTCAATGGCCTGGCAGAAGCTGGCGTCAAAAGTTTTAAAAACTTACTTTGTTCGAGTAGTCGGCGACCAGAAGTTGTCCATCATGGAAATGTCTACCCTTACATATCGCATAGAAGCCGTAATTAATAGTCGCCCTTTATCTCCTGCCTCTTCAGACCCACACGATCTTCAACCTCTTACCCCTGGGCATTTTTTAACCCTTGAACCCCTTAATTCAGAAATTCCGGAGTCAGATTTGTCCGAGGTTCCCCTAAATCGGCTCTCGAGATGGCAACTAGTCCAGAAACTACATAATGATTTTTGGAAACGGTATTCTATAGAGTATTTGCATACGCTACAACAGCGACACAAGTGGGCTGAGTCGTCCCCAAATATCAAATTAAATGATTTGGTTATCATAACAAGTGATCACATTCAATCACCTTTGAAATGGCCGGTCGGTCGGGTCATCGAACTGCATCCCGGCGGGGACGGTCAGGTGCGTGTTGCGACGGTACAAACGGTTACCGGTGTTTATAAGCGGCCAGTTGTAAAACTGTGCCTCTTGCCAAATTAAAAGTAATTTTATTTTTCTACCTATTACCGGGTATTGCAATAGGTTTTTCTTTATTTTTATTCTTTTTTTTGAATTTTTTGTTTGTTTGTTTTGCTTTTTTCGGGATTTCGTTATCTCTAAATAAACTTACGATACTTATCTGTTTTCATTCATTTGTATTTACCGGTCGATCATTTTTCTTATATCTATATCTGTCCGGTTGAGATTCTGAAATTGTGTGTTTTGGAGGGCAGTTATGTTAGCTCCCGCTAAATTTCGCGGTTGTTTTTTAAATTTTTAAAACCACACAATTGGATGAAGGACAAAGTGCATTTTTCGCGCATTAGACATGCGCACCAAGAATCAGAGAGATCCTTTGTCAATCGCCTCGAGAAATGGCGTGTTAATTTCGTTCTCCAACTATTTCAAATTTCTACACCTGAAAGTGCTCGATTTTGGTGTACTGAAGCATAGAACTAGAAACTTCAGCCCTTCAGCTACGTGGTGACATCATTAGATCCAGAAAGGGGCCCCTTGGAAGTGGAGAAATTGGCTGCAAACTGGTGAGTGCTTTGTTTCTGATTGCCGTTGTGTGGCACCAACAATTAACCTATGGACGTTTGATTATTTCGTAATTTCATATCAATATATTTATGTTTGTTCGCGCTTTCATTAATTAAAATATATACAGTCCATTGCATTTATCGTTTTTCTAACCGCGGGCTAACACTTAAAACCTGCTTGTTTTCTTTCAGTTTTTTGCTTAGGTATTCCTCCATCTCAATAGAATCAGCAGTAATTTGATCTTTTAGAATTTTTAATCTTTCTATATGTTTATCTTTTTTAGTTGACAAGATTGAGAGGTGGCAGGCGGAATTTATTATATTTTATTTTGGAGCACATAATTCAAATAATATAAGATGACAAAATTCCTCAACCACCGCCTTTCAAGAATTGACAAGTTTTTCGGCCCGCTGCAACACGACTGTACAGGAAACAACTATTTTGAAACCAAGCGGAACAAGATCTAACAGCCCTTTTTAACTGCATATAAAAAGGAAGTAGACTTTTAATATTAGCATGAAGTTAGCGAAGCACCCATCGCAAATCGAATCGCGACTAGGTCGATACTTTGCCGTTAATTAGTCGTGAATTATTTGTGGAAAAATTAATTTTGTCGCAATTATATTTGACCGTTTTTTTGGGTGCTTTGCTAACTTCATATGAAGTTAGCGAAGCACCTTCGTAAAAAATGGCTTTCGACATGACGTATCGAAATCGAATATGGTGGATAATTTGCCACTAATTAGTCGTTAATTAGTTGTAAAAAAATTATTTTTGTCGCTCTTATTTTTGACCGTTTTTTTGGGTGCTTCGCTAAATTCATATGTAGTTAGTGACGCACCCTTGTAAAATGGATTTAGACATGACGGACGTATCGAACTCGAATATGGTGGATAATTTGCCGCTTATTAGTCGATAATTAGTTGTGGAAAAATTAATTTTTTCGCTCTTATTTTTCACCGTTTTTTTGGGTGCTTCGCTAAATTCATCTGAAATTAGCGAGGCACCCTCGTCAAAAATGGCTTTAGAAATGACCTATCGAAATCGAATATGGTGGATAATTTGCCGCTAGTTAGTCGTTAATTAGTTGTGGAAAAATTAATTTTGTCGCGTTTATTTTTGAGTGTTTTTTGAGTGCTTCGCTAATTTCATATGAAGTTAGCGAAGCACCCTCGTAAAAACGGCTTCAGACATAACCTATCGAAATTAAATATAGTGGATAATTTGCCACTAATTACTCGTTAATTAGTTGCGAAAAATTAAATTTTTTCGGTCTTATTTTTGATCGTGTTTTTTTGGGTGCTTCGCTAAATTCATATGAAGTTAGCGAGGCACCCTCGTAAAAAATGGGTTTAGACATGACGTAGCGAAATCGAATCGAATATGCGGAAAAATTAATTTTGTCGCTCTTATTTTTTACCGTTTTTTGGGGTGCTTCGCTAACTTCATATGAATTTAGCGAAGCACCCAAAAAAACGGTCAAAAATAAGAGCGAATAAATTAATTTTTCCACAACTTATTAACGACTAATTAGTGGCAAATTATCCATCATATTCGATAGGTTATTTCTAATGCAATTTTTGACGAGGGTGCCTGCTAACTTCATATTGTCAGGAATGCAAATAACCCCTGACTGTGCCACTGTACGAAACCATCTTGGAAAAGCGACAAACACAATTATGGTTCTGTTAAGATGAGAAAGTGGTTCCGCCTCCCTCCAAAATAGAAAACATTTGGTTGCCGCCTACCACACAGCAGATGGTTATGGCGAGAAAAACTATTGAAAAGTCTAGAGTGGGAGTCGTAATGGTTGAGCGTGGGGATACAGCAAATAGCGAGAGGGTTTTCCCTTTAAAGTGATTGGACATGGAAAAACTGTGAGATAAGAAAATGTTGTCTATAAAATGTATTTTATCTCTGTTTTTGTTTAGCTTATCTTGTTTAGCTCATTAGCTAGAATGTAAAGTAAATTTTAGGATTATCAGCAACGCCACTGACTTGGTTCCTCCAAGCTCTTCAAAGAGGGGTAATGGATTATTTAGGTCCAACCAACCCTTTATAAAAACCCAAACTTTGAGAAGACAAGTGGGTAGTTATATTCTAAGTTTTGTTGAATTTAACTAAAACCTCTAAAATTAATTGTCAGTAAAGAAACATAAGATTTTTATATTTAAAGAATATTTTGAAGTTTGCTATTTTGGTAAGTAAAAGTTTTATTTTAATATTTTGGGTCTTGTTTGTTTTATAGGTCATAAGAAAAGTCTTGTAACAATTTGCAAATTGCAACAGAGTTTTATTTTGTATTCATTAAAGTTTGTAATGTTTTTAAAACTGTTTCATATTTATTTTATTCACATAAGAGATCTACTACGGTACCCTCGTTTAAGGGTTCGATTTAAAATAAAATCCTACCCGACAAGTTGGTGGAGGCTTGAGGCTTGTGTGAATAAAAACTTGCAAATAATTTTGTAAAATTTATTTTTTTTAAATAATTTTTTTCTTTAAACATTTATAATTTTTTGCTAATAATTTTTTATTTATCAGGTTATTTTTAATTATTTATTATTCATCAATTTGATTTTTTTTTTAATAAAATTTATTTTTAAATCAATGTTAAGACTATAAGACAAGCAAACCCTGTACCGAATTCCGACCAGGTAAAACTTAACTTCTTCAAAACTTGGAGGGCCCAAAGTTGTGCTACCCCCTGGTCCGAATTCTATTTCTTTTTATTTTTTAGAAATTCTAGAGGTTATTTTGATAGGGGTAATTTCAATATGCGCGTTATTTTTTTGTAATAAATAGAAATGGCCAATATTACAATTTGAGATATTAAAAATGAGACCGGGACCCCGGCAAAGCCAAAGTTTGTATCCCCAAATTTATGTGATTCCTCCTCAGAGATTAATGCTCGTGATTTTTTTTGGAGCATTTTGAAAGATGTGCAGGTCCAAAGTTTTTGGACAGAAAAAGAAAAATTAATCTATTTGGCACTTATTTAGTATACGTGGCTTTTACTTGGTTTCAAAAATATACGGAAAAAGTAGAAAATCAAAATAAAAAATGGAAAAATACGCCTGATATGCGATTTTTTAGAAAAATTTGGCTCAGTTTTTTACAAAAGTGAATTAAAAATTTGTTTATTAAATACAAAGCAAAAAGAGAATATTAATTATTAACAAATATTTGTGACGAATATGACGAATCTATGACTTTTTCTAATTTTTTGGAATATTTTGAAAGTGGTTTGCATAATGATATACTCACGAGTTATTATATCTTACGAAAAGAACCTCCGACGGACCCAGATGATCTTTTGAATTTAATAAATCGCTTTAGTGCAACAAAGTTTATTAGCACATTAGTTATTAAATTTTTGTTTACATTTTTTGCTTTATGAACTTTTTTTATATATATTTGTAGTATATATTTATAAAGGTATCAAGCACACACTAACTTCAAAAATTTTTAAATGTTCAATTTTGTTTATTTTTTCTGTAAATTAAAATAATTATCTAAGGTAAAATTTTCGATTAGAATACATTGATAAATTTTATTATTTTAGTATTTTTTATATTTTAAGACGTGCCTTATTGTTATCATGTTGAAAAATAAGCACGCATCTCTTACTTAAATTTCGAAAATCCAAGAACTCTAAAACACCAAAGTTGAATTACTCTTTGTAAAAATTTAAAAAAGTAAAAAAAAAATATTTTTTAATATTTAGAAGCGAATGTAAGCACATTAAAAAAAAAATTGGTACAGAAACACTTATACTTTTTATTTATTGAACGCGATTTTTTGTATATTTCTTATGCAAAACACCCACTTCTAACTTTGACATTCAGTAAGACAATATTTCGAAAATACGAAAAAATTATATTTTAAACAACAAAATTGGTATTGGAATGAAAAGGAAAAAATAAGGTTTGTCAGTTTATGAAAAACCAAGTACAAGTTAAGATTTCATATTATGTTTTTGTTAGCCACAAAAGATCCGCCTGAGGTCGCATTGGAAAGGCTCTCGATAGCCACTTGAATAAATTAGACTTTCGTGTTCTAATAATTAAACTAGTGCCAAAATAAGAAGTTTTGCCGTATTTAATTATGCTTTCGTGAAATAAATTACACAGACGGAGTGAAATAAAGTGAATAGTTATGTCCCAAAACAAATGTTTTTCCAAAACACACATTTTTAAAACATTTTTGGTTTCCTTCAATGATTTTTTTAAAAACATAAAAGGTTGAACTAAAGTTCATAAGGAACTGCAGCGCCACAGGCAATACATTTCTTAAAAAGCTCATATAAAATTGTATTTTTAAAAATAGTTGTTTTAAAGTTATTGAAAATAAATCTTAAAAAAGAAATGAAGGATGGATTTGTGAAAAATTGGTAAATAACATAACCTTAAACTCAATTAGTAGAACTTTGTTTTTAATTATCGCACGGAAAAAGTTTTAGAAAAAACTTATATAAAAATAGAATAGCAATATCGCTATATTTTTTAAACAATTTTTTCTGTTAATGTACTAAACTTTTAGGTATAAAAAGCGATTTCGTGGAAAATCACAGAATGTTTTTCTTGTTTTAAAATCTGGACATAAAAAGAAAGTCACGGTTTTTAGTGACGAGGATAGAAAATATCGGCAAAATATTTATACAGGGCAAATTTATAAAATAGGCAGAAGACCAAGTTAGAAATTTTATTTTATTTTAAAAAAAGATTAAATCAGTCAGTCGGAATTTAAAATTTCAGACTATTAAAAATGTTAAGTGCTTTGAACGTCAATTTTTTAAGTCAGTTAAACTCACTAAAACTTAAAGTTAAGAACTTCAACATAATGTTTATCCACTTATTTTCAATTTTTTTTTAAATATTTTGAAATTTATTTTAGCATAAACACAGATACTAATATAATTTTTTTTCTTAGGTTGACACGTTTCACAATTTTGTAGATCACACACATTACAGATACATAAATTACCGAACAGGACGATTTACTTTTTATTTCATTTTTTTTCACAAACCGACACGACGAACCTTTAATGCCAACTTTTTGGCAAGACACACGTCCAGATGTTTCACGACGGACGAATAGCGACTAAAACCTACTTAAAACCCACACAAGTACCACGGAACACTCAACAAATGGGTAACCTGTGCAAGTAGGGACTTTTACAGGAACAACGAAATACAGGGCGAGTGAAAAAAATTAGTAAATAAAAAAAAAATGTTTTTTGGTATTTTCTGAAAAACATAAAGCTAAATATACAAAAACAGTGAGATTTAAAAGGGTGCGTTTTGCGCATGCCCCAATAGAGCATATCTCTTAGCAATAAAAAAAACAATTTTTTTTTTAGTGCTACTGTACATTATTTGGCATACCAGTATGAGCAATGGCCAGTGTTCAAATTGGTTAGCTGAACTAAATAAGCACGCAATGACCCTTCAGCTTCACTCGTAGCTGAGAAAGCCAACAACTAATCAGTTTGCACAAAAAGTTTAACTGTTTTATATAAAATTTAATATTTAGCATAAATTTTGTCTCAAAAGATCTTTTGGCATTTAAATAAATTTTACTAAAAAGAAAAATATTTTTTTTTATTTTAATTTCTCGAGAAATGGGCTAAGCATGTTTTCAAAGACACCCATTTAAAACAGGACTATTGTGCCAATGTCAAATTAGGACATTATATTAAAAATTCAAATAGTACATAAATAACTGTGCAGATTTTTTAATACATAATATTAGCTCAAAAGATTAACCTAAAGCTATTTAGCTCAACTGTCAGCTTTATTAACCAAAAAGTTAATTTTTGTTGAAAATTAAAAAGTATTTATACTAAGATTTTTTTTAATTATTAAAGATATTACAATACGTATTTTATTAATAAAGAACATTTTTTTAACATGTAATATTTCCTGATGAGAGACTCTGTATTTGTTAAAAGTAATTAACAAAAAATGCTAAATTTGCAGTTTGATATACATATACAGATCAAGTTTCGTTCTTATCTTAATGAATTCATTCTGTAGAAGTGAGAAGCTAAAAATCAGTGAATTGACTTACATTAAGACCACAGAGCTTTGGTTTGAAAATATAACATAATGGTTTATTGTTTATTTATAAAAAATAATTTTATACTTTTGTCCCTTGAATAAGTAAAAGATATAATGTAAGGTTCGTCTTTTTTAACTCACCTTTTTTTGCAATGGGTATCAACCAAGGTAGCATCAATCACTGTTATACCATTTTAATTGTCAATTGTCACTTCCTTTCTTAATTAGCTTGACAGGCAGGCGTCAGGTACCATAAAAATAAAACAATAAGCTTACTCATCTGCTCAATTATTCATAAACTTAAAGTTTACTCACCGGGGGCCTCATGCCGCCCTTCCATGCAACTTCACTATCGTACATTCCATTAACAATAAAATCAGATATAATTTGGGTAATACTTTTAATCTTCTTTCTTCAGCATGCTACCCTAAAATAGTATGAGGGCTTCCCCTGGACGCTTAATTGCCGCTAAACAATTAGCATCCCAACATCCAAGTGATAAGGTTATCTTTTACTGAAACCTTCCACCTTGATGTGTCATTCAGAAAGCATGTAAGAACCTATAAAACTTACAGATCCTCTAATCTGAAGGAACGCCGGCAGGCACTAACAGCCTCTTAGGTTTTTCTCAGAGGCCCGCCATAATGCGCACTGCCTCAACAGTGATCCGCCATTATGCGCTACACTACTCAACAGTGATCCGCCATAATGCGCACTGCCTAAACAGTGATCCGCCATTATGCGCTACACTACACAACAGTGGTTCGCCATAATGCTCACTGCCTAAACAGTGATCCGCCATTATGCGCTACACTACACAACAGTGGTCCGCCATAATGCGCACTGCCTAAACAGTGATCCGCCATTATGCGCTATACTGCTCTTTCACAAACTATCTCACTTTTCACTACCGAACTACATTCTCTCTTTTTATATTAAACTCTATGAACAATCACCTAACCAAGTACTTGGAAAAGTACAAACTTATCAACGACAAGCAATACGGATTTCGAAAATATAGGTCAACTGGCGATTTGCTTACATACGTCACTCATTTATGGCCAAAAGCGATTGAGTTACGGGGCGAAACAAGAACAATTTTCTTAGATATATCAAAAGCATTCGATAGAGTCTGGCATGAAAATCTGCTCAACAAGCTTAAAGCAATGGGATTGTCGCCGAAACTTTGCACTTGGTTTGAAAGTTACCTTAAGGATAGATCCATTTATGTTGCACTGGATGGCCGGAACTCCAACTCTTACCAAATAAATGCTGGTGTGCCACAGGGAGCAATCCTTTCGCCAACACTTTTTCTGATTTACATAAATGACCTCATAGATAAAACAGTAAATCCACTTTATTGCTTTGCAGATGATGGCAATGTAGTCTCCTCAGTCATACCACCCACTCAGTGACTATCCGCACGTGAATTCCATCATCTTAGACAAACTCAAATATCGCAGATAAATAACGACCTGGAGATAATAGAGGACTGGGGCAACAAAAACCTTGTACAGTTCAACGCGCAGTAAACCCAAGCAGCCCCGTTTTCAAAAAAGACCAGCACCGGTGAGCCAAACATCATGCTATTTGGAAGTGCTGTCACATTGCAGAGCCAGTTGAACATCTTAGGAGTCACTGCAGAGACCAACATGTCTTGGCACAGTCACGTGGCAGATATAGCTAAAAGGGCGTCCCAAAAGCTTGGGGTGCTATTTCGTACAAGACATCTGTATACACCAAGCCAACTGCTGACACTCTACAAAGCCCAGATTCGACCAACTATGGAGTACTGCTCACATATATGGAGTGCGGTACCCAAACATACCTTAATGCTTTTGAACACCGTGCAAAAACGAGCTATCAAGCTGATCAATGACCCCGCACTTACCCGTAGTTTGGATAGTCTCGAACATCGAAGAACTGTGGGCGATCTATCTCTCTTCTACAGGTATTATCACGGAAAATGCTCTGAAGAGTTGGCACGTATGATCCCCCCGGGAGTAGCACCTACTAGGCGAACACGTCAAACAGACGGTAACCATCAATTTACTGTCAAAATAGAGGCACCAAGAACCTCATTATATCAGAATTCATATCTCTGGAGAACAGCATCGCTGTGGAATAAACTCCCTGCGACAGTTTTCCCAGCAGGTTACAACCTGAACCGTTTCAAAACCAACACACACCAACATTTCCGCGCACTGGCCGCTTCTCGAGCGTGATAGAGACCTCCTTGCGAGTGCGCTTAACCGTAAAAAAAAAAGTACCACACTAAAGATGAATGGTTCCAATGTTTGGTTATAGTCAAATCCAAACAACCCTTAGACCATATAACGTCAGGTCGTCGAGGTCGCCGACAAATTGGTGGGGGGCATATGTCAGGAATGCAAATAACCCCTGACTGTGCTACTGTACGAAACCATCTTGGAAAAGCGACAAACACAATTATGGTTCTGTTAAGATGAGAAAGTGGTTCCGCCTCCCTCCAAAATAGAAAACATTTGGTTGCCGCCTACCACACAGCAGATGGTTATGGCGAGAAAAACTATTGAAAAGTCTAGAGTGGGAGTCGTAATGGTTGAGCGTGGGGATACAGCAAGTAGCGAGAGGGTTTTCCCTTTAAAGTGATTGGACATGGAAAAACTGTGAGATAAGAAAATGTTGTCTATAAAATGTATTTTATCTCTGTTTTTGTTTAGCTTATCTTGTTTAGCTCATTAGCTAGAATGTAAAGTAAATTTTAGGATTATCAGCAACGCTACTGACTTGGTTCCTCCAAGCTCTTCAAAGAGGGGATAATGGATTATTTAGGTCCAACCAACCCTTTATAAAAACCCAAACTTTGAGAAGACAAGTGGCATTGCATTCGATCTTTTCATTGATCGACATTGTATAACAGTGTTTCGCTGCTTTCGGTTTTTTGTTTCTCTCGTATCTCGGTAGATGGCGCCTCTTGCTATAGTTCGCTCACTAATTACGTTTAATTAGAGACAAAACCGTCTGATTAACTTCGCAAGATTTGTCACTTGACCAGCAGTGTTCTGAGGAGTCACATAAGGACGAAACGGTTAACTGTCAACACTTATTAGGTGTCCATTAGATCTTGGACCCCCGTGAGGTTAAGCTTTCAAGCTACCCACGGAAAAATATAAGGGAAACAAAAAACTCCTTTTTGCCCGATTAGCCATGAAACTTGTTTGATTTTTAAATTCACGGGTATGAAATTTCACGTTTGTTAGTATTGTTTGGCTTAAAAATTCCGTTGATTGACGTTCACTGTCTTGATGACGGGGAAAAATGCAAAATGCGTTGATCCGGCCTGAAAAGACAAAGAGCTGTCGTAGGTCACGGACTATAGTTGTTTTCTTTTATTTGCATTCGATCTTTTCATTGATCGACATTGTATAACAGTGTTTCGCTGCTTTCGGTTTTTTGTTTCTCTCGTATCTCGGTAGATGGCGCCTCTTGCTATAGTTCGCTCACTAATTACGTTTAATTAGAGACAAAACCGTCTGATTAACTTCGCAAGATTTGTCACTTGACCAGCAGTGTTCTGAGGAGTCCCATAAGGACGAAACGGTTAACTGTCAACACTTATTAGGTGTCCATTAGATCTTGGACCCCCGTGAGGTTAAGCTTTCAAGCTACCCACGGAAAAATATAAGGGAAACAAAAAACTCCTTTTTGCCCGATTAGCCATGAAACTTGTTTGAGTTTTATTTTAATATTTTGGGTCTTGTTTGTTTTATAGGTCATAAGAAAAGTCTTGTAACAATTTGCAAATTGCAACAGAGTTTTATTTTGTATTCATTAAAGTTTGTAACGTTTTTAAAACTGTTTCATATTTATTTTATTCACATAAGAGATCTACTACGGTACCCTCGTTTAAGGGTTCGATTTAAAATAAAATCCTACCTGACAATATGAATTTAGCGAAGCACCAAAAAAAAAACGGTCAAAAATAAGAGCGACAACATTAATTTTTCCACAACTAATTAACGATTAGTTAGCGGCAAATTATCCACCATATTCGATTTCGATACATCATGTCTAAAGCTATTATTTACGAGGGTGCTTCGCTAACTTCATATGAAGTTAGCGAAGCACCCAAAAAACGGTCAAAAATAAGAGCGACAAAATTTATTTTTTCACAACTAATTAACGACTTATTAACGGCAAATTATCCACCTACTCGCGATTCGATTTGCGATGGGCGCCAACATATGTATGTGATTGTATGTATGTATATGTGGGTGTATGTATGTATATGTATAATATAAAAGGAAAAAAATAAAGCTTTTCCCCAATTAAACCACGACAACAAAATACGAAGTGTCTTTCTAAGGAGTCATGAATACGTAAATGAGTTGAAAATTAGCGTTTAACCAAAAAATATTTTTTGCCTTTTTAAAAATTAATTGTATATACCAAGGTTTAAACAGGAAAAGTTTTGTGTTCTGACAACAATGCATGTTATCAATGCATGTTAATATACAACAACTCCAAACTAGAAAATAAGTTCCATCACTGTCTTAATTGTATCATACTATATACACTTGTCCCACTCTAAATTAAATCAGTACCGTACACTACTAGTGCCACTCTATTCAAGGTTGCCTTTTGCTTTAAACTTAAAGAATTTTAATTTGTTTTAATATTTCGGAACAATGAAAATCCAGAATAGTGACAACAATGCGGACTAATTTTGCCGCCCATAATATAACCTGTCTGATAAACAAAACAAAAGAAAATATAAATAATTACCAGATTAATGTCGGGTTTCGTTTTTAATTTTGTGCCGTTTGTTTTCCTGATGTGCTTGAATTCTTGTTTTTTGTTGTTCCAATGTACGATCTAGTCTGAAGGGTGAGTAACGAATTTTAAATATTTTAACAGTCCTTTTTAAATTTTAACATAGGTTTATAATGTGTACATTGTTGTTATTTTCTACATGGTATTATGGCTTGCTACAGGTTTTATTTGTTATTGTTGTTTTTATATGAATAGCTGATTGATCTCTTTGTGCGTATTTTATTGAGCCACCCATCAGTTACTATAGTGACAAAAAAAATTTTTTGAACCTTTGTATAAAAAATTTTATATATGTATATTAAAAAAAAAGGAAGAAAAATAAACCATAATTTATTCTTTATATAAATAAATAAAAAAATCAGTTTCATATACATTAAAAGGGAAAAAAATATTTAGGAAAAAAATAATATATTGTCAATAAGGTCATTTTAAATGTTATTTATTGGGAAAAGAATAATAATTTTTAATTGGTGATGTATTAATGTGCCGTATTTTGTATTATCTTACTAATGAGTTGTAACCTTTTTAGTTTGATGAAGACAAAAACCATTGTCGAAACGTTACCGATGGATTAAAACGTATATTTACCAGAACAACAGTGTCCTTATTCCCACTAAATTTACCTATAGTTAAAAATAATACTATTCACGAAAATTAATCCTGTTTGGGTACTTAAAAAATAGACCATTGTACTGTGGACCAAAAACTTCCAAAGCAGTTTTTATAATAAAAAATAAATCATATAATATTTTTTTCCGTAAATACTTAAAAAATTATCGACAAATATATGGAGATATTCAAAATTATTCTCTCTCTTATTTAAGAAAAAAGCTTAAAATAATGAAATGTTATACACATATAACAAAATATTGACAGTTTTACCCCCCTAGTATACATATTCAGGTGGTTTTGATTGGGCTCTTTGGAATTAAGGTCACTCATCGTAAAGGCAAGCTTGTTTGTAATGGGACGTCTTATTAATTTTCCATTGCTAATTTTCAATAAATAAAATATGCTCATGGCTCATACCATGCCAATAAAAATAACAAAATTGAAGAATGACATTGATGAGCTTGTCGCGACTGTATTATGTATATCCAAATATGTCAACAGACAGGGACTCTAGGTATGTTAATTTTTTTTTTGCAAAATAACTATTTGATATGTTTATTAATGTAACTAATTTAACAAAATTAATGGTTTCACGACTGTGTGTAATTTTGTAGATGACATTTTTGCGCAACATACCCGACAGCTGTTTTAACATGATGCTTGGAACAATTCAATAAAAGTAGAAGTGGGTCCCCCCGGTGCAGCGGATTATCCGTTGCTTGATACGCGGTATAGGACTAGGTTCGATACCCGGTCTATCCATTGTTAGTTATGTTCCTAAGGAAATGTAAATGTCAGTTTAGGAAAGGCAGTGCTCAAAAAAAGTAAGAGCTCGTTAAAATTTTTCTAGTGACGTTAAATTTACTAGATAACTATTAAGCTTCGTACAGATCTAAACATTTCGAAGAACATTGAGCAACAGATGACCTTTGTGTGGTGATCCGTGATTGAGCTGAGCGATGAACAAAACAGTGAATGATTTTTTTTGATTTTGATGAGCAGAATATTAAACAGAGCTTTTTTGCTGTTCCGCTGTTCACAAACTCCTCTCTTTTTTTTTCCTTCAAAATTCAGTTCTGTTCCCTATTTTATTTTGTCCCGTCCAAACCTATGAACTCATTCGCGCGCATTATCTTTGATCTCTTGGTAAAAACCGACAAGCGATAGGAATTTGACGAACTGTTCGCCGCATATCTGCAGATTTGCAGAATTGTTTGTGGGCGCGCTCGTGTCCCCGACCAAAATAGTGTTTAGTTCGCCGCTCGGCTCGTTGCTCGGCTCAATGTTCGTCGAAATGTTCAGGTCTGAACGAGGCTTTAAAAGTATGGTGGTATATCTTTATAATATTAAAGACATACATGACGGATCTGATACCTTCAAGGCCCATTAGCACAACTCCAAGTGCACTCCTCTCATCAGCCTTGAAAACAGATTGTTATAAATATCTTAGAAACAAAACTACCTATAAAGTGATTCGTTATAACGCAAATTATTGAGAAAAATGTGTTCTACTATATTCTGAAAATGGCATATTAATGCGATACACCGTTAAACTGTTTTAAAAAATGTTTAATTTTATAACCGGTAAAAACTGTTATTAGAGTTAATGGATTTTAACCAAAATCTAATCAGCTTGTTACAGTGTCAAACACTATTTTTCATAACAATCTCATGAAAATTAGTCTAGCGGTTCCCGAGCTACCGTGAGCCGGACAGACACACAAAAACGACGAGATTGCTAAATATCTTTTTTTTTCCTTTTTGTATGTCACATCTTACCCCACAATACGTTTAATTTCATTCCTCGATTCTACGCCATAGACTACGTCAAAATCTAGATTGTGCGTGGCGAATCTCCGGTCATTAGCTTGCGTGCCTACTGCGCTTAATAGATAGGTACTAAGTTGCCGCTCGACCAAATCAAATTTTTCCGAGCTTGAAAACGTCGCGTGCGAATCAATCTGAATAATTTTTTAGGAAGATTTGCTCGAAATTCTTATTTGGTTGGCTGCAAGAAGTATAAATAGACAGGACTGCCAAATCTCATAAGACATAGATTCGTCAGTTTTCGCGCCCGCAGGTGATACCGATGACGTTACTTGGAGTCTTAGATGGTTTGTTTACGCTTCAGGGCGTGCTGTTTTTCACTATTATTGAAGTATTTTAACAGATTGATCTTTCAAAATTCACACAGCAAAGTCGAATTTAAAACTATCTATCTATTTTATCCATAATTAAAGTCGACAATATTTATTTCGGTTCGTATAGTAAACAAAATCCTTAGGTTGAAAGATTAGCTCTTGGTTCGTCCCGCCTTCCTTTTTGTAAATATGTTCTTTTTACTATAATTTACCAAATTGGTTCGAATTAGGCTATTTGGTGATTCACTAGAGCATTTTCTATTTTTTGTTTATTTAGTATTAATTAACTAATTAAGTACTTAAAATTACTGGGTTATTTGCATTTGAAACTCCCGCGGTTTTAAAGGCAAATATTACAATTTGCTATAATTAATTTACTTTACATAAAATGCATTTTGAATTACTAAGGTTCCTAGTTCCTTTAATATGGACCTTCGTAATCTCATTCCCTCCTACTTATTCCCTTTTCTCCTACGCCTATGGATTAACGACGCCACTGGGCGCCATGTGGGAGAATGAACGCAGCAGCGAATACCTGCTGCAGCATCACAGAGAACCGTTTCGCCTTCGAACGATAATACACGCGTGTTAGCGACTCTCCTACCACATGAATGTGGGTGCAAAGAACACGGTTTAACAGCGTGTCCTCCCATGAGTTCCGCTTCCTGTATAAAAATGGTAAGTGAAAATGCATTATTTTTACCTTACATACATTTGTTTATTGCTACACTAACCTAGAAGGTAAACTAGACCATTTCAGAATCCCTTGTACCAGCTTAGCCTATGACCTTATTCCCTTAAAATTACAGTCCACATCTGACACCGTTAAATTCCAGACAACTCTCCTTTCTGGACCACCAGGGAGCCCCATTTTTGATCCTTAGCGACCCGGATTTCTGGAATCGTTTTTTTGCCTTTTTAGGTTAGTTTTTTTTACTGGTTTCAAATGCAAGAAAAACCCTTGTTTTTCCTAAATGCCTTTTTTACTGGTTTCAAATGCAAGAAAAACCCTTGTTTTTCTTACATGCCTACTTTAGAAAACCCCTAGGTTTCTAAAATACATTTTGCGATTTTTTTGTGTAAAAACAAATGCAAGAAAAACCCTTGTTTTTCTTACATGCCTACTTTAGAAAACCCCTAGGTTTCTAAAATACATTTTGCGATTTTTTTTTGTGTAAAAATTAAATATTTTTACCAATAAATTTAGCCTTTTCATGCGAAAAACCAAACACAGATAAAATCTGTAAACTACTATGCTTTTTTTTGTTTCGAATAAATCAAGTTTTTTCGTTTCTTTTTTGTAAAAAAAAAAACCGTATGGAATTTGGGTGTTTTTTTGTTTGTCACTGGAAATAGTTTAAAATAGTGTCTGCAAAGTGCTATTATTTTAGCCGTTGTGCCTTCACATTTGTGGATTGCTATAATTATATCCAATTTGCTCGAAAAAAATCTCCAAATTGCCATATTCATTTTTGCTTATTGCAAATTGCTATGACTATATCCGATTGCGGATGCTTTACTATATTCGTTTTTGCGTAAAAATTGCTATGAATATATCTATTTCTAATTTACTATTATAATATCTGTCTGCAAATGGCTATGATTGTATCCATTTTTTGCGTGCATAATAAATTTTGAAGGAAATTTAATTCTTAACTTGAGAATTTGTTTTCGTGTAAAGGCAGATAAATAGTTTTACCAAATTAAATGCTTTTGATTTGTAGGTATTTATTTTTAAATTTAGTACATAGTAGGTACCTACTTATTTGAATTCGCGAGGCGAAGATAAAAAAACTTATACACAAGTTTTTTTGTTATCATTAGTTTGCATCGGGTATTTTCTTTACTTTTGTGCGCTTATAGTTTGATTATTGTAATTAAACGTAGGACATTAATATTTATACAGGGTGTCCAAATTTTGATTTTTTTTTCAGTTTACCTAATTTTTGTCAATTATTTTTTGGATTTTTTTTTAAATCATGTCTAGTTCGGATAAAATTTTAAAGGCTAAAGCCTTGCGCTATAGTGCGATTTCACAGCTAAATTTGATCATTGAATCCGCGACCCTCGCAAAAAATGACCCTGCCTATCACAGCGGCTTTAAAGTCAAATTTCGGACATTGTCAAAAATCAAAAAAGATTTTGAAAAGCACCATAATACTTTGTTGACGTTGGTAGCCTCTGATGAGGATCGCTTAGTAGTAGAAAACAAAGTGTTTATGGACTTTTGCAAACGCTGTGACGAGATTTCCACTATATTTTACGAACTTTTCGAACTACCCTTTGAAGATGGAGGGCTTTTGAGCAGTACGATAAATCCCATGGGCAGTCCCTGTGCCTCCACAGACCAGCATGGTTTACTGCCTAGGATAAAAATACCTCTTTTTCAAGGGGAATTTAAGGAGTTTCCAACCTTTTTGCAAGCCTTTAATGCTACCGTGCACAATAATAGGTCGCTGGGAAACTTTGAAAAATTCAATTTGCTTTTTTCTAATTTAAAGGGCCCTGCCCTGGATGTCATTTCTGACATTCCTATCCTTGCTGAAAATTATTTAAATGCCTACCACACCTTGGTGGATAGGTATACAAATAAACGATTACAAGCTTACCTTCACTGGAAGGCAATTGAAGGCTTCTCTCCTCTTACTAAAGAGAATGCTACGAATTTGAGGAATTTGCTTGATTGTTTTTCGAAAAACTTAAGTGCTTTAAAAGTCATGGGTTTTAAAACGGAGTTTTGGGATTATATTATGGCACAAATGCTCTTGGATAGGTTGGACCTAACCACGCGCAAGGCATTTGAGCAAAATTATTGCTCCAATGAGATCCCCTCTTATGATAAAATTCGTGCTTTTGTTTCTAGCCATTGCATTGCGTTGGAACAAATACAACAAACTCAAGATTACTTAAAAAATAAAGATTTGTCAATTTCAAGTCAGAAAAATCAAGCAAAGTTTCAAAATCGATCTGCTTTGTTTGCTAATACTCAGAGAGCCTCCAAAAATGCCTCCCAGTCTCCAAATGGCCAGAGTGGCTTAAATAATACTCCAAACCCTCAAAATTTTTGTTTTCTCTGTAAAAGTGGCGATCATATAATATACAGATGTCCTAATTTTTTGGCGAAAACTCCCCAGCAACGTTTTGAGATTGTTAAACAACATAAAGCGTGTGTCAACTGTTTGGCCTCAAAGCATAATTTACCCCAGCAATGCAAATCAGAAAAAAGATGTTTACATTGTGGCCAATTTCATCACAGTCTCTTACATTTTTTTCCTATTAATTCTACACCTAGTTCTGCGAGTAGCCCCTCTACTTCTGCAGTGCAACCCCCGAGGAGCCCCGTGGCTACCGAATTTAATAGAACCACTAACACCATTGTTACTGGTATGTCTTTAAATGATCGCGAAGTACTTCTCTGTACCGCTTTAATACAAATACAGGATGTTTTTCAAAATTGGCACACAGTGCGCGCCATCTGTGACTCTGGTGCTCAATCTTCATTTATATCTAAGTCATGTGCTGATAGTTTGGGCCTTCCTAAATTTAATATCGCCATGACTCTACAAAGCTTAGATCGAATGACAACTTCGGCAAAATCTGGAATTAATTGCAATATATCCTCTTTGCGTGATAATAATTTTGTTTTTAATTTTGATGCGATAATACTCGATAAAATTTGTAGTGATTTACCTCATTCCTCATTTTCGATTAAAAGTTTTCCTTTTCTCGCCAACTTAGAACTAGCTGACCCAGGCTTTAATAAAAGCGATAAAATTGATTTATTGTTGGGCGGCGATGTGTACCCTTACATTTTGCTAGATGGTCGTTTGTCTACGGGACCCAACAACCCCGTCTGCATTAATACTATTTTTGGTTGGGGAATAATGGGCAATCTTTCACTTTCACCTTCAACTACAAATCAAATTAAAACATTTTTTACTACGTCAATGAACGATTCTTTTGTCAATTTAGATAAAAATCTACAACGATTTTGGCAAATAGATGACATACCTAATGTCAAGGCCATTGACCCCGAAGATGAGTTTTGCGAAAATTATTTTTTGAAAACTACCTCAAAAAATGAGGAGGGGAGATATATTGTATCTTTACCATTTAAAGTTACTGCTCCAGATTTTGGCGACACTCGATCCATTGCCGTACGTCGTTTTTTCTCCCTTGAGAAGAAATTGCTACAAAACCCTGATTTTTATGCTGCCTACAGCTCTGTTTTACAAGATTATTTAGATAATAATCATATGCAACCGGTTTCTGCACCTTTGCCGACCGAAATTTCAAATCATTTTTATATTGCACACCATGCGGTGTTTAAAAAAGATTCTACTAGCACCCCCCTGAGGGTGGTTTTTGATGCGAGCATGCACGCCCCTGGCAAAATCTCGCTCAACAACGCTGTTTATACTGGGCCCCCTTTACAAAGGGACTTACAAAAAATTTTATTACTTTATCGTTTGCATAAATTTTGCTTTTGTTGCGACATCCGTCAAATGTACAGGATGATTTTAGTTGACCCTAGTCAAACTAATTTTCAAAGAATAGTTTGGAGGTTTGATCCTAACCAGCCTATTCAAGACTTCGAAATAAATAGAGTTTTATTCGGGGTCTCTTGTAGCCCCTTTTTGGCTATCAGAACTTTGCTGCAACTTGCTAGAGAGCATGAGGACCTTCCTCTTGCCTCAAAAATCATTGAGGAGGCAGTTTTTGTCGATGATGTGATTTCGGGAAGTGATGACTTTTTTAAGGCCACTGAGATGAAAAATCAATTAATCGAGCTACTTAGCCGAGGTGGATTCGAATTGCGTAAATGGGCGAGCAATTGTCCCGAGTTACTATCCGATCTTCCTGAGTCACACATTTCGATGAAGGCTCTTTCTCTCGATTTAGATGCTGAAAATTCAACTTTGAAAATTCTCGGTTTAAATTGGAACCCTCATACTGATGAATTTTTTTATACTTTCGACTGTTCTCTCCAAACATGCACTAAAAGAACAATTTTAAGTAATTTGGCCCGCATTTACGACCCTCTGTCTTTTTTGGCGCCAATAGTTTTAATTTTAAAATTAATTGTTCAATACTGCTGGGCAGAAGACTTAAACTGGGACGACCCTGTCAGTCCGGAAATTGTTTTTAAATGGGAAAAATTTAAAAATGAATTAAAGTTTTTGCATTCTGTTAAAATTCCTCGTCAAATAATTTTGCCTAATGCTAGTCAAATCCAGCTAGTAGGATTTTGCGATAGTTCAGAACGGGCCTATTGTGCTGTCGCTTATATTCGAATTTTTTATTCTGATGGAAACATTAAAGTTTTTTTTGTTTGTAGTAAATCTAGAGTCGCACCGTTGCGTCGTAAACTAACTTTACCAAGACTAGAGCTTTTAGGAGCTGTTTTGTTGGCTAAATTAATGGATTTTTTACTAGAAACGTTCTCGGAAAAAATTAAATTTGATAAAATTCTTGCTTTTACTGATAGCACAGTGACCTTATCTTGGATTCAGGGATCTCCTCACAAATTTAAAACATTTGTTTCGAATAGAACTGCCTATATACAAGGAAGAATTAGCCCTGAGTTTTGGCATTATGTTCCTACTGAACAAAATCCTGCTGACTGCGGTACTAGGGAAATGTATCCCTCTGATTTACAAAGATTTTATTTTTGGTTAGAAGGGCCTTCTTTTCTAAACCAACCTACAAATACTTGGGATTTTATGACAGTTACTTACGATGGGAATGCAGTTTTGGAAGAACAGCGAAAAAATATTTTTAACGTTTTTACTTGCGAACAAACAGTTGAATATTATGTAAACAACTTGTTTGAAAAATACAGTTCTCTTTTTAAAATTAAGAGAATAGTTGCTTACTTTTTGCGAGGGTTACAAAGGTTTAAAAATCCCTCATACAATTTTGCTACTGATTACCTTACAAATCAGGATTACTACAAAAGCTTACTTTTTATTTCGAAATGCGTACAATCTTTTTCTTTCCAAAAAGAAATTGAATTACTAAAAGATAAGAAACAGCTTCCAAAAGCTTTTCAAAAATTATGTCCATTTTTGCATAATGAAAGCTACGATTTGCTTCGTGTTGGAGGCCGTTTATGCCATTCAAATTTATCATACGATAAAAAATTTCCAATTCTTTTGCCTTCTAGTGCAAAATTCACTGAATTACTGATTTTAGATTTGCATCGCAGCAATCTTCATTGTGGTATACAGACCACAACTTTTTTACTAATGCAAAACTTCTGGGTATTGTCTGCTAAAAAGGTAGTGAGAAAAGTTTTAAGTTCTTGCCATACTTGCTGGAAAACTAAACCTAACTCCCTTCAACCCCCTATGGGTAACCTACCGAAATTTAGAGTTTCCGAAGCAAAGGTGTTCGAAAATGTAGGTATAGATTTTTGTGGTCCGTTCACGATTACTCTTGGTCGGACCAGAGGTGCAAAAACCATGAAAGCATATGTCTGTTTATTTATCTGTTGCGCTGTTAAAGCCGTGCATTTAGAGTTAGTCTCTGATATGACATCAGAAGCCTTTCTGGCTGCTCTGCGCCGCTTCATAGCTAGAAGAGGACTATGCTCAAAGATCTCTTCAGACTGCGGGACCAACTTCGTGGCCTCTGAAAAATACTTGCGACAAATTTTTTCTGATTGCGTGAAGGGGGAAGGTATAGTTTGGTCTTTTAACCCACCTGCTGCTCCCCACATGGGAGGCATTTGGGAATCAAACATTAAATCTTTAAAGACTCATCTTCACAGGGTAGTTGGAAATCAAATACTCACCTATGAGGAATTAAATACGGTTTTAACCCAAGTTGAAGCCATAATGAACTCACGTCCTTTATGTGCCTTAAGCACCGATCCTACTGATCTGGCGGTCTTGACTCCTAATAATTTTTTAAATTTGAGGCCTCCAGGTACAATACCCGATCCAAACTACTGCGATATTGCGTTAAACAGGCTGTCCAGGTGGCAACTGTTGCAAAGAATGCACCGCGATTTTTGGATTCGCTGGCATCGCGAATATTTGCACACTTTGCAACAGCGAGCCAAATGGCACCAACCTCTTGCTTCCATTGATATTGGTACTATGGTACTGATCAAAGATGAAAATTCCACTCCATTGGATTGGCCCCTAGGCCGCATTGAAGACCTTATTAAAGGTTCTGATAATGTTCCACGGGTTGCTATTGTAAAGACTACTAAAGGTACCTACAAACGGCCTTTGGTAAAACTATGCGCCCTGCCTACAAATTAAACTCTCTGAAATGCCCCTGGGCATTCTCAGGGGGGTGGGAAATGGTTCGTCCCGCCTTCCTTTTTGTAAATATGTTCTTTTTACTATAATTTACCAAATTGGTTCGAATTAGGCTATTTGGTGATTCACTAGAGCATTTTCTATTTTTTGTTTATTTAGTATTAATTAACTAATTAAGTACTTAAAATTACTGGGTTATTTGCATTTGAAACTCCCGCGGTTTTAAAGGCAAATATTACAATTTGCTATAATTAATTTACTTTACATAAAATGCATTTTGAATTACTAAGGTTCCTAGTTCCTTTAATATGGACCTTCGTAATCTCATTCCCTCCTACTTATTCCCTTTTCTCCTACGCCTATGGATTAACGACGCCACTGGGCGCCATGTGGGAGAATGAACGCAGCAGCGAATACCTGCTGCAGCATCACAGAGAACCGTTTCGCCTTCGAACGATAATACACGCGTGTTAGCGACTCTCCTACCACATGAATGTGGGTGCAAAGAACACGGTTTAACAGCGTGTCCTCCCATGAGTTCCGCTTCCTGTATAAAAATGGTAAGTGAAAATGCATTATTTTTACCTTACATACATTTGTTTATTGCTACACTAACCTAGAAGGTAAACTAGACCATTTCAGAATCCCTTGTACCAGCTTAGCCTATGACCTTATTCCCTTAAAATTACAGTCCACATCTGACACCGTTAAATTCCAGACAACTCTCCTTTCTGGACCACCAGGGAGCCCCAGCTCTCATATTCCAATGCAAAACTGTCAAAATACGGCCTGACACTATTATTGCATGACTTTATTCCAATAAGTCCCAAAGCCATGCAAGGACACTATTATTGCAGTATTTTGAGAGATTTACATTCCAAGCTGACAGTTGCTGGATAGTGAGCAGGGCATGTAAGGCAAGAACAAGCGCTGTCTCAAATTAGGAGCCTATCTTAAATTTGGTTTCTTTCCTCTATGTCGTACAAGTCAATCTTTGATGGTTCTTGGCGCGTCATCCACCTTTAATCCTTTTTTTATTTAAAAATGGAATAACACTCCTCTTCTTCTCTAATATGTTGTTAGTCCAAGTGGGTACCTATTTTTAAAACAAGACAAATGGTTGTTTCAGGCTCATTATATCGTTACCGATATTTTTCGCTTAAGTGCCGTTGAAGTCTTAAATTATGACCCTTGAAATCCTTTACATCTGTTTTCAACGCTACAAAAGTCCTCTTAAAAACACAGCAATAAAATGAGCCCCATAAATTAAGCATGAGGTTTTTTGACACAGTTCACATTTCCAAAAATAAAGTGTGAATATATTGAATGCAATATATTATCCTATATTATTTGTCTAGATGCTACACGTGTAGTTAATAATCACGCGTTTTATCATACAGGGTATTCCACTTCAACTCTTTATTTGAAAAATCACGAGCAGCGGCAGTTCCTGTCAATACAACATGGAAGTGCCAGAATTTTGAGTCAGTAAACAAGAATTCGGGGTGTTACGCCCCAATGTTTACCCACAAGTCATTAAAAAACATACCTACGACTACTATGTTTGAGGTTTCTAATAAAAAATTTTTTTTAAAGAAACTTTCCCATGCCCAAAATTTATCACAAAATTTTGCTGAAATAATTGAAATGTATTCTAAAGGGTGTAAATTAAAACATCAATGCTCCACGCACAAAAACAATGCGAGTAATAGGACAATCAATGGCCTGTGCTTGGCACAAAATTTCTCCGATTTTTCTATTTAAACAACGCTAAAATGTCCAACATTGTCCCTATCACTGTCGCTGTTATAGGCCGTCGCATTGAGTCGGTGTGTGATCCATTCCATTGCACAGGGTCAGGGTATATAATTATGTATATAGTTTGTATACACTGTGCGATCGAAAATCTGTGGCTTGATTTTATAGATTTGGGCCCCTGTTGTCGAAATAGATTTATCTAAGATCAATTTAATTCTAGAATCTCACTGTAATAAAAGTTGGCGACCATTTATCTTATTTTTTATTAAAAAATAAGTAATACAAAAAACACATATATGTATAAAATAGGATTTTTGGCTCTCCTGCACAATTAAGATTTTGTGACATTCGCCCATTTTGAACCAAGTCAAAGAAATATAAGATGGGCCAAAAAATCCGTAAATTTTTTTTCGGCTGTAGCTTTTTTACTCTTTGTTTGATTTTTGTGATTATTGTCTCTATCGAAAGCTAAGACATGAGACTAGAAGACTTGTTTATAAAAATTTACATTTCTATAAAATACAGGCGCATGATTTTAAAATTTAGCCATTTTGAAGCCAGATTTGTTTTTGCGCCTCTGTACTCAATTTTAAACATGGATCAAAAAGCTACGTTTTTGCCGTGCGCAAAAATATATTGGCTGGAAAAATTATTTAAAAATTAATAAAGTTGTACCTTAACGAATTCGGTTCAAATAAACAGTGTTTTTGTTCTACTGTACTAGATTTTACAAAAAGTTTCGCCATTGTACTACATATGCTGTACCTAAATTTGTAGTTTTGGTAAAATCCAAGATAGCACATGCATTTAAAACTTAAATATATTTAACTCACTTGCCAAAAGTTTATGTACGCCAATAATATGATCATAAATATTGACAAGAAAGCTACGTTTTTGCCGTTTAGAAGGACACTTGTAAAAATCGGGTAAGAAGTAAGAATGTTCATCACATCAAGTTAGGACGGCAGCTCGTGCCATTCGTGGACATATACATCAATTTGAAAATATAAAAAATTGCGCTCTCATGACATTTTTTTCTAAAAAGTACTGTTGAACATAAAGAGAGCGCTTAAAATCATGCGCAAGTGTTCCGTAAAGGTCTGGTATAGTTTAATTATATGTTAGTTCTTGCAAAACTTTTACAATTGATATGTCCTTCTACACAGCAAAGATGTAGCTTTCTTTTTAATATATAAATAAACTATTGGTAAGTGCGTTAAAAATATTCAAGTTCTGAATGTCCGCCATTTTGGATTTTACCAAATCTACAAATTAAGGATACAGCATATGTAGTACAAGATCCAAGCTTTTTTTACGTTCATAGCCTGCGCAGCAATGGCTAGAGAAGGTATTGTTTTCTACGCAATATTTTTTTTATTTAAGATAACGCCGAAAATGTGTTATTTGGGTGTATTTTGACCTATCGTAGCAATATCGTCGTGATGTCTGTCTCTGTGAAGTGAGTCGCTGAAGCGATTTTCATAAAATTTTCAGGTGAAAAAATTCATTAAAGCTAATGACAGTTAAAATTTTTTAAATATGGTAACTTTTTAACGGAACGTCGGCGTCAAATTAATATGCGGTTTTCAGCGTATAGTAGTTCTTTTTAAACTTTTTGGTATAAACAAAAACTTGGAGCTTTCGTTTCGGAGATATTAACAAAAAAACCATTTTCAAGGTTGATATTGAATGAAGTTTACTTGGAATGTGCTGATGAGCTAGGAAGGTATCAGATCCGTCATGGATCCATTTCGTCTAGATAGATAGTGGTACCGCGTCGTACAAGCAAAAATTGCTCCCAGAAAATTGTGTTTTACAAGTATTTTAAGTGTGTATTAATTGATAAAAGTGATATCAAATGTTATCCAGAGTTTTGGGCTATTCAGTGTTGTCAGAAAGTAGTGTAAAAACTATTTATACTACAAAGAAATTAGACAAATTTTCATACGCCCAGCTAGACTACTGATAACATAAGGTTCATTTTGCTGCAAGTCGACTTAGGCGGTACCCAAGCACTTGTCCGCGCTCCCCTGTTTCGAGGCTAGACCCAGCCGGCGCGGAACAGTAAATAAGTAGAAGCAGTACGTAAAGCATTTTTTTAAAATAATAAATACTTCCTATAATTTTCTTGATAATTATTAACAATCATGGTTAATCTCAAGCAGTGTAGAAAGTGGGATCAAAACATAGCTAAATCATCGTTAAAGCTGTTATGTGGTGACTGCAGAGGTTTTTACCATCTTAAATGTGGGAAAGTTGATGAAGTAAATGCTCGTATCATGATTGAAAATAAGACTCCTTGGAGATGTCCATTATGTGAAAATGATGTCGAAATTGATAATTTGCGAAAAACACAACATCGCAGATCCTTGCTGCTATCTCAACCAGCGGCAAGTACAGCTGATTTCGAGCTAAAAGAGATGATTAAGGAACTGCAAAATGAAATGCGTGAGGTAAGAAGGTCGGTTGATTTTTTGAGCCAAATGTATGAAGAAGAGAAGAAGCGTACCCAAACTTTGTCTGATATGGTAAGTGAGATTTCCAAAGATAACCAGCTTTTAAAACAAGAAGTCGAGAGGCTTAAAAGTGTGCGTAATGTGGAGGAAAATAAAAAATTAGATAAGAACATATGTATAACTGGCCTAATTTGTAATGAGAACGACAAAAAAAATACACAAAGTAAGGTGTGCACCCTTTTATATTGGAGGTTACTGTGCCGCAGTCGGCGTATGAGGTTTTACAAAATATGGATACCAATGTGGGTGTAAAGACAGTAATTTCTTTGAAGAATAAAGAAAATAAATTTGAAATTCTAAAAGCATGTGCGAAAAAGGGAAATCTTACATTATCTGGCATTGGCCTTGGAAATATCGCAATCCCTATTTTTATTAACGAAGATATGTCTAAGGAAACCTACCGGCTTTTTAAAAAAGCAAAACAATTAAAAGACATTGGGTATCAATATGTGTGGCATCGTGATGGAAGAATCTTAGCAAGGAAAAATGAAAATGATAAAACAGTCCACATCAAAAATGAGGCTTTGTTGAATAATCTTTTGGGTTAAACCTTCGTTTTTCATTTTATTAGATTTTTTTAATTAGGGCTTGTATTAATATGAGTGTAACAGAAAATACTTTTAAAATTGGCCATCTAAATGTACGATCATTGTTTACAAATTTTAATGAATTTAAAGTGCTTATTAATTATCAAAATTTCGATATCATGCTTTTGTCTGAAACATGGCTTAAACCCGAAGATAGTACAGATATTTTTAAAATACCTAATTACCAATTTATAAGAAACGATAGAATCGGCAGAGGAGGGGGCGTTGCTGCCTATATAAAGTCAGAATATAGTATTGAGATGGTCAATTTTGATTTTGTAACTAATATACAACTAGAATTTCTTATTTTCAAACTTAAAATAAAAAACAAATCCTATGCTTTTTGTGTTTTTTAATACCCGATTTTGATAATATTTTCTCATTTCTTTACCCCACCGTCGTTGAAATTTTTTGTCTCGGTGATTTCAATCTAATGAATATTCACAATCCTTTAGTTCCTTTATTTGAAAACTATAACTTTGTGCAGATCATTGACGAGCCAACGCGCATTTCTGGGGTGTCAAGTACACTTATTGACGCCATTTTTGTTACAAATAAGTCCCTGGTATTAAAATCTGGAGTGGGGCCAACTGGAAGTATTTCCGATCATAAATATATTTATTGTGATGTTCATCTATCAAGGGAGCTAAAAACGCCAAAAATTATCAAACATCGATCATTTAAACATTTTAATTTAAATCATTTTTTGACAGATATGAATTATTTACTATGGGATGATATACTTTATGAACAAAATATTGATAATAAAATAGCTATATTAAATAAACTAATTCTGTCGTTATTCGATCGCCATGCGCCAGTTAAGCAGTCACTAATCACCAAACCTAAAGCTCCATGGTTGACAGAAAATATTAAAATATTTATGAGGCAAAGGGATAATGCATTACAGAAATTTAAAAATTCAAAATTACAGACTGACTGGCTAAGTTATAAAAATTTTAGGAATATTACACTAGCTGCAATAAGAAAGGAAAACAAAATGTTATCTAGAATCCTTAAAAAATAATCAAAAAAAAACTTGGTCAGCTTTAAAAAGTTTTAACATTTGCTCAACGAAAAATAACGAAATTCCTCAACGATTTTCAAAACCAAACGATATAAACAATTTTTTTTCAACATTTTTACAAAATAAATCAAATTGTACGGAAAAAATAAATTTTTATAAAAATTCTTCTTTTAATGAAAACTTAAATTTTACTTTTAAAATGACAGAAATATCCACAGTAAATAGAATTCTTAACAACATCAAAACTAATGCAACTGGAGTTAATGAAGTATCCCCCATAATGTTAAAATACTGTAGCCCCTTTATAGACAAATATGTCACTCATATTATAAATTGCTGTCTTGAAATAAGCTATTTTCCTGCCTAATGGAAGGTTTCTGTGGGCAAGCCGCTACCTAAAGTTTCAAATCCTTCTAGTTTTAATGATCTTCGCGTTATCAGTATTCTTCCGGCTTTATCCAAGATTTTTGAGAAAGTTCTTTATGAACAACTTTACGATTACTGTACAAAAAATAACATTATTCCCAATGTCCAATGCGGATTTCGCAAAGGATTTGGTACATCGGTAGCTTTGACTAATGTATTGGGATAATATTATTAAAGCCTGTGATAAAAAAATGAGTTCTGTGTTAGTGCTTCTGGATTTTTCAAAAGCTTTTGATACAATTAGTCATGAGCTGTTGGTGGCTAAACTACGTTATTATGGTTTAAATATAGACCCTTACACACTTCTTGAATCTTACTTAACTTCCAGATTTTTCTGGTACTATTTCACGATCATAATTTGAAGCTCAATCCAGATAAATCTTGCATTATGTTGTTTGGTAAAGACAAAAATATAGATTTTTTAAAAAGTAATCTTAATATAGTTATCAATAACTCAAAATTAAATTTTAAAGATTGTACAAAAAATTTGGGAGTCATGTTGGACAACAAACTTAGATTTAAAGAACATCTTAAAAAGTTATTTCAAAAATCGTTTACATCTATGAGAGTTTTATATGGCAATAGGCATATTCTTAATAAACAATTAAAACGAAATTTATGTGAATCGTTGGTCCTTTCTAACTTTAACTACTGTGCTTTTGTTTACGGATTCTGTCTAGATCAGGAAAGTAAAAATCGTATTCAAAAAGTACAGAATGTGTGCGTAAGGTTGGTCTATGGTTTGCGCAAATTTAATCATGTTTCACATTTATATAAAGATATAAAATGGCTTAAGATGTCCTTCTTGGTGAAAGTAATATACAATCCTAATTCACCTGTTTCTTTAAAAAAACGTTTAATATTTCGTAGCACTATTCATAACATAAATATAAGAGACAATGTAAAATTAACTATGCCACTTCATAGTACTGCGATTTTTCAGCGCTCATTTTCCTATAACGCCGTCAAACAATTTAACTTAATACCACATCAGTTTCGGATTCTATCATCACAAGCATTTAAATCAAAATATAAAAAGTATCTGTTAATGTTAATCACTAAAAAAAAGATATATGAACCTACAAAAAAATAGAAAAACTAAAGGAGTATTTCGGAGTAACTTTCTATGGGTAGCATCGCCGCCGTTAAACTATTATATAAAAAATTCCATAAAGTAAGATTGTTGTTATTATCAGTTTCTTAATCTATTATCACAAGGGTTTAACTAAAAATATAAATATGTCATTTAAATCTTAATGAGAAACCTACAAAAAATTTTCGTAAAAATGTTAAATAGACCAATAAGCTTTCCTTTAATGTAAAAGTGTCTACATAAAGTTTAGTGCCATGTATCAAGGGCGCACCCAGGGGGGGGGGGGCCGGGGCCCGGGCCCCCCCCAAGCCTTAGATTTTTAATATATTTTCCACATATTTGATGATAAAACATGAAAAATACCTTAAAATTAGACATCAGGAGGCTGCGGGCCCCTCCCAAGCCCAAGGTGTGGCGTAGTTGCGAAGCGAAAAGACATGACGACCTTTTTTTTTTTTTTTTTTTGGAGACGGTGCGGTTCAAAATTCTACGGCGCGGTTCGGTTCGGTGGGTGCATTTTTGGCTGCCACTTTTTTGAGGGTGCGCTTTGTAGCTGTCGGGGCCCCCCCCAAGACACATTCCTGGGTGCGCCACTGCATGTATAGAGCACAACTATTCTTTTAGTTTAGTTTATTTAAATAGGCAAAATAATTTCTGAGTGTAAATTAAATAGTATTTTAGAACTTTATTTGTCTATGCTTGGTTCAGTAGAGTAGCCAATGGCTAGACTTGCGCCCGGCGTAGCCAAGTAGAAATATTGTCTTTGTTACAACTGATTCTATAAATTATTTTTCTCAATAAAGTCATTTATTATTATTAATATTATTATATTATTATTATTATTTGTTTTTCCCAAGTTACACAAAGGGTTAAATCAGCACCTAATTTCTTAAGGTTCAACTTTATTATTCTTTAACCAATTTTTCCAGTTGATACGTTTTTGTTTACGGCAAAGACGTGGCTTTTTAGTTAATGTTTAAAATCGAGAACAGTGATGCACAAAACATTTGTCGGGGAGTCTGTAAAATTGCTAAATTTTAAAACGCCATCTTGAATTTCACAGAAATGTAAATTTTAAATAAAAAGACGGATAGCCACAACCTTAACTTTTGATAGAGACTATAATCACAAAATTATATGTTAATTTTTTTTCGAATTTGAAAAGTCGTCGTACTAGTTAGGTACTTTTTACTGAAAATTCAGATCTCTTTTGGTTTCTTTTCACCACCGCATTGTATGTAAGGATTTTATAATCTCTAAAGGATTCTTGCTCTAAACTAGTAATTTTCTACTAAACTAATGTTTGCCAGTCTTCCTTTATATTTTTAGAGCCGAAGCTTTGGCAAAATTTTAACTATTACAAGATTTCCTGCAAAAAAGTTATTATATCAAACGCTAAAAATAGCTTTTATGCACTTTATGGACTAAAGAGGTCATTTTAGTCCACAATTGTAGGGACTAACGAGACCTATTTAATCCTTAGAGATAAAAACTTACTTGTCAAGACCTACCCAGATTTGGACGTAAATATCAACCCTAACTATGAAAGACTGTCAATCACTAGGATGACATTTTATATGTACAGCGTGTCCCATTTTCGATGGGATTAAATGGGAAACTCGGTTATTATTAAAGATATCGATTTTCTGATTGCACCTTACCGTGCTCTTTTTTTGAGCCCTTAAAAATGGTGTAATCAGATTTTTGCTATACCCCGTGGTTTCGCTAATACAGGGAGTTTTTGAAGAAATTGCATTTTAATTAATTCCTTGTATCTCGCTTATTTTGCAAGTTATTTTTATTCTGTAAAAACCTTTCTATGACAACATTTTTAGAGCAAAATAATGACGTTGTCAATTTTTTAAAATATTGTTTAGTTTTTGAGATATGGTATTTATCATAAAAAAATTAAATACGGACCTGGATTTTTTTTATTACTATTTTGATTGGTTCCATGCTATTATTACCTTAAAATGATAAAATTTTAATATTTCTTTGATTTAAGGTTAAAAAAAACTATTTAATATTTGAAAAAAAATTATAGTCCGAACCTGGAAATTTCCAACGTAATTATAAATTAAAAATTGCAAGACACACTAATTGAACGATTTTTAGTTTATCTGTTTTGAAATGATAATTAAAAGTTTTATAAATAAAGTAAAAAACGTTAAAAAGTTACAAAAATAATATCATGCTAATTATTTGATGGTAGCATAGCAGGTCGTGAAATTTACAAAACAAAAGCGTGAAATTGACATTGTCATTTTACTTGTCATTTTTGTGAATGGCTTACAATTATTTTAAACTGGCTAGAAATCGACCATATCCAGATTTTGAAAAATGTGATATGTTTGACTGCTTCATTCAAGCAACAAAATCCCAATATTTAAATGGCAGAAATATTTTTATGCAAAATGCGTTAAGAAAAATTACTCAAAAATGCCAACAATGTCTTACACATAATGGTAATCATATATATTTTGTTTTTTTTTTGTATTTTTCGTAGACTTAAATCTGTAAATTAACGTAAAACCATTTTAATATGCTAAGTATCAAAACAGTTAAACTAAAAATTGTTTAATTAGCAATTTTTAATTTATATTTATGTTGGAAATATCCAGGTTCGGACTATTTTTTTTTAAATATTAAATATTTTTTTTTACCTTAAAACAAAAATTTATGAAATTTTTATTATTTTATGATAATACTAGCATGAAACCCATCAAAATAGTAATAAAAAAAATCCAGGCCCGTATTTAATTTTTTTATGAAAAATACCATATCCCAAAAACTAAACAATATTTTAAAAAGTTGACAACGTCATTATTTTCTTCTAAAAAAGTTGCCATGAAAAGGTTTTTACCGAATAAAAATATCTAGCAAAATAAGCGAGATATAAAGGATTATTAAAAATACAATTTTTTAAAAAACTCCCTGTATTAGCGAAACTACGGGGTATAGCAAAAATCTGATTACACCATTTTTAAGGGCTCAAAAAAAGAGCACGGAAAAGTGCAATCAGAAAATCAATATCTTTAATAATACCCGAGTTTCCCATTTAATCCCATCGAAAATGGGACACGCTGTACACACAAGGCCAACAAAAAATACAGGCCACGACCTTGAAAATCAGCTGTTCTCGTGGGGGCTGACTTTTCCATTGGGTCTTATGGGAGGTCAGGCGTTTTTTCATGATATTTTCAAAAGGGCACTACAGATTTCCGCGATATTTCAGTGAAATATTCTTAGACAACATCCCGAAATTTCACCAAAATTTTGTAAGGATGTAAGATGATTAAAAGACTAAAGTCTTCAAGACTTAGCATTCCTTATTTTGAATTTAAGTTACCCGCCATGTACCGCATGCCAACTGTTATATTTATGTATTTGACTTTGTCATCTGTATTTGTCATGGCATTTGTTTATTTGTTTGTATTGTAAATCTGACAAGAAAATAATGAAAATGTCAGCCTTCGACAGTGTTGTATTTCAAAGACTAGATTATCGTTAAATGCAATTAGTACGGTGTGTTTATTTATTAATATTTACAAATTTTCCTATACAAATGACCACAAAACTAAGTTTTTTAATTCCTAAGCAAATTGTAGCCCTCCTTTCAGTCGGTCTGCAAACCTTTCGCCTCGGGATTAAAAGTATCTCTTTAGTCCCTAGGTTTAAAATTTACTATTTGTTTTTTCGACTGACATATTTTAAAAGTATTATTCTACACGGTGCCATAAGCGCACAAGAAAGACAGAAAAATTGCGTACAGAAAAAGTGCATCTAGGAAAAATGTGCACAGAAAATATCCACACAAGAAAAACGTAAATGAGAAATTTTAAATTTTCTTTTGGTTAGGTTAGGTTTTAGGGTCGGTCGGTTTTATGATGGTTGATTAGGTTGGTTGGTTAGAATGGTTGCTTAGGTTGGTTGGGGTATACATACCTACAGGTTAGGTTATTTATATATCACCCCAACCTTGACCACAAAAAGAGCGGAGTATAATAATACGTATTAAGATTAGCGTTACATGCAGTGTGTCCAAAATCGGGCGCTTTTAGGGGGTTTTTGGTCCTTCCGGAAGAGATAGAAAAAAAACTGACTGAGGCGAGCAAGGCGTGATTTTCAAGAGAAGTTGAAACCTAAAAACAGCATGTTCATATAACAAGTCGTTTTCAATGTACAGTGGGTTTTTGAAAAGTCTTCATATTGGGATGGTGTCTAAAAGAAGACCAACTTTGTTTCATATTTCGAAAACTAAAAGTGACAGATAAACTTTTATTTGACAGTTGGATTCTTTATAATGATATCTATAGAAAAGCAATTTACCCCCAAATTATTTAAAAAAAAAACGGTATAGACCCCCCTCCCCAACAAACAGACTTTCTAAAAATCTTCAGTAGATTGAACACAGCTTTTAATATAAACATACGCTCGCCTTAGTGCCAAAATTTGGGACACACTGTACATAAAAAAAAATTAATATTTGAGTTTCCATTTTTTTGATTTTTTTTTGAATTTTAAAAATTTTCGAAATATTAAAAAATTTACAAATAAGTAAATTTTTTTGTTTAAAAATTTTATTTTTACAACTTTTTTGAATTTTAAAAATCTTGAATGTACTCAGAACTGAAAAATGTTGATTTCTTGAATTTCTATAATTATTGGAAGTATGTCAAATAAATAAATTATCTTGGTTTGTCCGCTTTTTTCCGTGTGGGCATTTATCCGTGTATGCTATTTTCCTGTTTATATAATTCCTGAGCGCATTTTTCGTGTGCCCATACTTCCGGATTCAATCTACTCACACACAACTTTTTTTCAGATGGGATGCCCTTTGGGGGTAGATACCCTGTATGTGTTACATATTTTAAAAATCTTTAAAATATGTCATTCAGACAGGGTTTTAATTTGCATGCTTATAAATATTAAATTAATTTTGATAAACTTACTTTAATGTAGTCTCACTACTTAATTCAAAAATGTAAAAAAATTACACCTGTCACTTTAAAACAAAGTGGCGGCTATATTTAAAAAAAAAGTTTTCTTCGATATTTTCTTTATTTTTTGCGCGATATTTATTTTTAATACCTCATATTAAAGCCACTGACCAGCTCTTTAAACCTAATGAAAAAAAGTTATTAGTTTCTCATCCGACACAAAGATGGCGTTTAATATGTCAAAAATAAAAGAGACCTTTATAACCTGTAGACCAAATTAAATTTTAAAAAAAATTTGGATTTTATCAATAGTAAGCCAAGTTTGGTAAAAATTTTAAAAAATTTACAATTTGACATTAAACATTTTAAGATGGCGGCCGAAGTTCAGATAAAAAAGTTATTTTTTTGTTCTTGTTTGACAGAACTAGTATTGCCGTGTAATATATCTATTTATACTAAACAGGGGTCGCCGATTTGAAATATTTCATCATAAATGACACATGTCTATTATTAATCAAGATGACGGCGTTCAAAATATAAAAACAACATTATCTTCTTGGTTTGGTAATTTTTTTTACCAAGATATGTAGTTTTATATTACTCTTAATTAGTTTTAGGTCACAATGTACAAAAATAATATAATTTATTTATTTTTTAAAAATGGCGCTCGAAAAAGTAAAAAAAACATTTTTGTTTATTTTTTCGAAACTTAACAAGAAAAACTGGAAAAAACAAGACATCTTGGTAAACAAAACACAGATATTTTAAAAATGTCAAAAAAGTTGACATATGTCATGTACCGGGTGATTTGATTGAATTGACCATATTTTACTCGTTAATATTAATCTAACAGTAACGTTTAAATAAGCAAAGTTAAATAATTTTTTCTAAATCATTAGATCTGATATCAAAAATGACATATGTCATACACTTGTCAAACTTTTGACATATGGTTTATTTTTTTAAATAAAACACCCTGTATATAATTTTTTTAGTTGATAAGACTCGTTTTTCTGATTTCAAAAATATATAATATGTTGACATTTAGACCAGCCGTTATTGAAATATTTGCATTTTAATAACCTAAATAAACAATAAGGATGTTGTCATTTTGTTAATGAATATAATTTTTAAAATACAAATATTTCAACAACGGCGTACTAAATGTCAACATATTATATATTTTTGAAATCAGAAAAAGGAGCCATCAATTAAAAACATTATGTACAGGGTGTTTTATTTAAAAAAATAAACCATATGTCAATAGTTTGACAAGTGTATGACAAATGTCATTTTTGACATGAGATTCTGATGATTGAGAAAAAATTATTTAACTTTGCTCATTTAAACGTTACTGTTAGATCAATATTAACGGAGATAGCTATTAAGTAAAATATGTCAATTTATTCAAATCACCCGGCACGTGACATATGTCAACTTTTTTGACATATTTAAAATATCTGTGTTTTGTTTAACGAGATGTCTTGGTTTTCTCAGTTTTTTTAGTTAAATTTCGAAAAAATAAACAAAAATGTTTTTTTTTACTTTTTCGGTCGCCATCTTTAAAAAATAAATAAATTCTATTTTTTTTGTACAGGGTGTCCCAAATTGGACACTTTTAGGGGGTTTAAGGTACTTCTAGGGGAGACAGAGAAAAACTGACCACCCATTGCGAGGCTCAAATTTCAAGAAAAAACTTATAGTGATAACCGCATTTTGAAATATCGTCTCGTCTTTGAGCTACAGGGGCTTTTTGAAAAGTCTGCATTTTGGAGGGGCGTCTATAACTTTGTTATTATTGGAAATTTTGATTTAAGGTAAATTGCAATTTTATAGACTTTATCACGAGGAATTCACCCGCTAAATTAAATTTTAACTGTCACTTTTAGTTTTTGAGATATGACATAAAGTTGCATTTTTTCTTATGGAATGGCCTATATTTTAATTAATTTTTGAATTCGTCATTGAATTCTTTTCAAAATTATGTATCATATGTCATAGTTTAATTAAGCGGTTTCGGAGATAATTAAAGTTTTTTATTTTTCTCTAGTGTGCGTTGAATGACGTCATGCGCCATTGACATGAAAGCCTTGCTTTCAAGTCCTACTTCAATGCTCCTATAGTTTTGTTGTCTTATACTATGCAAATCAAGTTGGCCCTGCGTTATGGCGTTTTGTCATTGTTTAAACAATTTGACATTACGCTTTGATTTGAAATTATTTTGCACAAAACCGTTTTAATTTTATTTTGAAATATGTATCATTTTTGTTACTTTTTATAACTAGGCTTTGAGGGCCGTCAGCTGAAGTATAATTTTTCCAAACCAGGCTTACTATATTTTTGACTGTGTAAAATAATAAAAATACTGGAATGCCTTGACCTGCCTTAGCAGGAAATCATAGCGCACTAGAAATAAGTGAAAAACCTGCATATCTCCTAAACCTCTGAATAAAACTATGACATATGATACATCATTTTGAAAAGAATTCAATGACGAAATCGAAAATTAATTAAAATATAGGCCAGTCCATAAGAAAAAATGCAAAATATTATATCTCAAAAACTAAAAGTGACAGTTAAAATATGATTTAGCGGGCGAATTTCTCGTGACAAAGTCTATAAAACTGCAGTTTACTCTAAAGCAAAATTTCCACTAATAACGAAGTTATAGACCCCCTTCAATAATGCAGACTTTTCAAAAAGCCCCCGTAGCTCAAAGACGAGACGATATTTCAAAATGCGGTTTTTACTATAAGTCTTCTCTTGAAATTTGAGCCTCGCAATGCGTGGTCAGTTTTTCTCTGTCTCCCCTAGAAGTACCTTCAACCCCCTAAAAGTGCCCAATTTGGGACACCCTGTACATTACAATTTAAAACTAATTTAGATTAATATAAAACTACATATCTTGGTAAAAAGATTTACTACACCAAAAAGATACTGTTGTATTTATATTTTGACCGCCGCCATCTTGGATAATAATAATATTTACAAACGGCGACCCCCATTTAGTATAAATCAATTAATTACACGGCAATACCAGTTGTGTCAAACAAGAACAAAAAAATTACTTTTTTATCTGAACTTCGGCCGCCATCTTAAAATGTTAAATGTCAAATTGTAACTTTTTATAAATTTTTACAAAATCTGGCTTACTACTGATAAAACCCATTTTTTTTTTATTTTATTTAATTTGGTCTTTGGTCTACTGGTTGTAAAGGTCTCTTTTATTTTTGATAAATTAGGCGCCATCTTTGTGTCGGCTGGGAAACTTATCATTTCATTTAAGCAGGTTTAAAGAACTGGTCAGTAGCTTTAATATGAGGTATTAAAAATAAATATCGCACAAAAACTAAATAAAATATCGAAGAAAAACGATTTTTTTTAAATATAGCCGCCATTTTGTTTTGCAGTGACAGGTGTATTTTTTTACATTTCTAAATTGAGTATATCCCACTTAAAGTAAATTTATCAAAATTAATGTAATTTCTCTTAAAACAAGGAAATCAATTAATAATTAACTCTTGGATTCTGAGGCTGGAAAATCGGGGATCCTCGAATGAAAATTTAGCTTTTGGTGTTAGGTACTACTATGCCAAATATAAAAAATATACCCTTTTGCAGCTTTATTTTACAAATTTACTCTACTATAATTTCATTGTCTGATTTTAAAAAATCTGGTAAGAAAGATAAGGCAGCTGCCCCTCTTTGCTCCCCTGGATACGCCCTTTTTTATTGGCGGAAGAAAGCCAGTTTAAAAACGTAGGTAGTTGATATGTTTTTGTTTTTTTTTTAAACAAATAATAACTCGCTGTATGTGTGACCTATTTTAAAGAAATAGAGACGCGACAAATCCATCAAGGTAACTAAAACTAACTAACTGACTGGAAGGGGGGTGTGGGGGCGACCGTTATATACGCCACTGTCATCATGCAACATGTGCAACCAGGACTATACGTCCTGTCATCCCCGGTATATTTTTCGTCAAAAATAGTTTAGTTTTATTTTCCGACACTTTTGAATCAACAAGGACGGTAGGTGCGTCTCTCTCAGTCTCTCTAAGCAATGCTACAGTATAGAGGGACCGATATTTTTCCCCTTTGACTTTGATTTAAATACATTTGACTTTGATAAGTTTGTCGCGTTTCTATTTATCAAAAATATGTGACACATACAGGGTTTCTAGGTAGAGGCAGCGTTCCATTTAAAGTCGCCACATATATTTATTAATCTGTCTAAAAAACGAAAGAGATGCAGAATAATTTTAATATTTGCTAGGTATAAAATAATATTTAAAAAAATAAACAAAATTTAACAAGAAAAATATAATTTAATAGCCTTGAATTTTACATATGATATGATCAGGACGATTTTACAAAAAATATCAACATTTTTTAATTTTATTATAACTGTTTTAATGCCCTTTCTTTTAAAAACCTCTGTATTTTTGCAAATTATTATTATGCAATAACGTTATTTTTAAATCAGGGGGCAAAAAGTAAGGAAGCTTTTTATCCTGGCAAAAAGTAAATAAAAAAATTATAAGTTGTGCTAATAATTTTTTTATTGAAAAGAAAAAGGCATTAAAATTGTCAAAGCAGAAGTTTGTAATAATTCGTTCACAGTAAATCTGCTACACAATAACCAAAACAATAAATAAACAAATCTACCAGTAAAACAAGTTGGTATTGTTTAATTTAAAACGCTGATTCGACCATACAAAATTATTTATATTCGCCATTGCTTTAACAACAAACTATTAAAAATTAAAACGTTTTGTAACTTAAAATATGTACATATTTATACCAGGTTTACAACGTATAGCTAAAGCAGATTAAAAATGATTTCTCTTTTTTGGTTGAGTAGTAATTTGAAATTCATTTAAGTATAAATGTAAACAAGTTGAATTTTTTAAAGTTTTATGAACAGCGGCGTATCGTAAAAAACTCAATATAAATTTTTTGAAAAATTTTTATCAATTTTTTTTAAAAACGTGAAATCGTAAATTTTTTGTGAAAATATTTACCAAAATTTTTTGTCAAAAATATTGACGCAAGATAAAAAACACGCACTAAACAACTTCTGTTTTGAAAAATATTACATATTATTTGAAATCTATTTTAAAAACATGTTTTTTCTTAAAATATTTTATGATTAAAACAACCTTGCCCCTTGCCACGACGCCGCTGTTTATTACACAGGCGTGATATTCTGCACGCAATCACCGATTTAATCAGTTTTATATTCATAATTTATTATATTTACAGTAACAGGTCGAAATGAATATTCAAATAAATGCGAACCAAAGTATAATAATAATAATTATTATTACTAAAATAATATCACACTTTCACATTCATAACTAAATTATGAAAAGTAATAAAATTCTCTTTAATTGGCTTAATACCATCTATATTATAGCTTTGTGAAAAATAAATTTTTCGTAAATCCTTCCCAAGTGCTGACAATTGATTTTAATAAAAGAATAACTAATCTGGGTTTAATTTAAAAATTTGAAACAAAAATTAAGACAATTTTAAAAAGTTCTGAAACTGTCAACTCTCGACATCGTAATTCCAAAAATAGCCAAAGGTAGCCTTTTTAAACATTGTCTTAAGTCATAGAACTAGCGATTCCCTATCCATAAAGTTAAGTTTAATAATAGTCCACAGTTTATAACCTTGCTTAAAATATGGAAAGCCCTAGTAAATATAAAAAATCTCCCGTAATATTTTATTAAGATTGTTAATCCTTTAATAAATCCAATGTTTTTTTCAGAAAAAGTATTTAATCACTAGCACATCAAAAAGAAATTTCTTTAGTCATAAATCATCATTTGTCGGCACTCACTCAGACTTTAATGTTTTTCTTTCAAGTCTCTTGCTTACATATTTTTAACTTTTCAAAAGGCGGAGGAATAAAGCAGTGACAAACATATTCAGGAGATTTATGAATTCATCAAACATTTTTGTGTAAACTCAACAATCCAAATTGATGATGTTTGCCATCTAGTTGGACAAATAAATAGGCAAATAAGCTAGTATCAAATTTTGGAAAATGACATTAAAACTAGGATTTCCTCCACGGTCACTTACGACTAAGTCGCCGAGTACAATTCATTTACAACTGGTTGGAAAGATATCCGTATTACTGGTATCTCTTTCCAACCAGTGGTAAACAAATGATTCGCCGCGACTTATTCGTAAGCAACCGTGATGGAAATCTTAGCTGATGCAAAAATTATAAGCAATCCTAGATCGTATAAGACAGTAAATTAAACTGACTTGCCCTTTTTCAACGTAATTTTGTTAACTAAAAACCAAACTAAAAAAATTTCAGAAACCTGTGCAAGTTACACTAGGCATTAAAATTAGCTTCGGTTCGTTCGCTGTTTGAAAGTTGATGCTTGTTTTCACACCACTTCAACGCAATACAAAGCTTAAATACACAGTGTCTAGTTAATGGTTTGATAGCCTTGAAAAATAATCTGAACAAAACTTTATTTAAGCAAATACAACGCTTAGTAAAAAAAATCAAAATAATTTTGCCAAATATTCTACTCACTTTACTGTAAAAACTTCTTTGTATTTTGTAAAAAACCATCTATTTAAATATCGCGAATTTTTAAGACTAGGAAACACAGTTTAATATTTACAAAATACCACAGCATATTTTTGGCATATTCACCACCCTACATCTAAGGATGCATTCCCGGAGTTGCGCCCAGTCTTGGACCGTATAAGGAATATGGTGAAAAATAAGGTGGTAAACTGGGGTGTCCAAATTGAAGCCCTCCCAATGAAGGAGGTAACAAGGACGGTTTTGAATACGGATGATACCTTGCTGTGGCTAGGGGACTGAGTGGTGGTGTGGGGTATGTCCTGTGCAAAAGTGGATGTGTTGGAGGTAATCCTGGGTTTCCTAACATAGTCAAAGAACTTGCTTCTGATGTGACACTAGTATGAGTCCTTAAATGTGCCAACAATTCTTCTGAACTTGAAAACCTTTTTCCGCAATAGGCTGCATCACCAGAGATCCAATTGCAAATATAAGGTAAATGAGAAGCGGCTGCTAATGCAGCTAACTGAGCATGCGCGTATGCCGCAGCAGCGGGATTGTGTCCCATATAGGGTGAAACGTTTTTGGCATGATCACATTGAGTACAACCTGCAGGACATTGTGGTTTTACACCAGCAACACTTGCACTTAACAAATGAGAATTTACACTACATCCTGTACAATAAGGGTCACGGCACACGGATAAAGTGTCCTGCGTTTTAAGTCTTCCATAACTAAAATACGGACTTAACGCGCTTGTTCGTGATAAGAAACTACTTGTCATTAAATCTTGTAAAGGAGGGAATCCGGGTAACGGATAGCCAGTAAATGCTGATGAAACCGGGGGCACGCCAGGTTTAAATGTGCCCAATGGTAAATCTTTGATGGTCGGATCTGATGAAGACGTTAAAATGTTTGGCGTAAAAGCCGTTTTTGGTGTTGAGGAAGGTGTCCGACTACCGCTTCTTTCTTCTATTGATTTTTCTGGAGATTTTACCCTCTCGTTACTATCTCCTGGAGTTTTAGTTCCAGAAATTGAATTTGCTGGACTACCTCTTGGAGATGCAGCACTTTGATTACTACTACATCTACCGTTGGGCGTGCTAGCGTTTTTTATTGATCCATTGCTATTTGGTGTCTTAATTCTGTTATTGTTATTCGCAGAATTTGATCTCTCTTCTGGACTTCTGCTTTTTTCTCTGGAGTTATGCAGATTTTCTATTTGGTGTTTGAAATTATTCGACTTTTGAGATTCACTAATCGGGGTAGTTTTTCCTTTGTTTTCTGAAGACGGTTTTTTGTTCGACTTTTCTGAACTCTGAAGAAGTTTTGCATTTGGGGCATCGGCACCGATTTGACTACAAGTTTGAGCCAGCAGGGCCAATGGACTTTTCTTTGCGTCCAGCTGAAAAAGAAAAGGAATTATAGTAGTTATTAGTACAAAGTGTTGTAAATATCATAAACTTGGTCATCGCGGAAGTTATTTTAATGTTTATTTATATATGAAAACATTTTCGGTGGATTGTAAATATTAAATAAATAGATTTAAACGCGGAAACAAATAAGATAGTGGTAGATAATGATGTTTGTCTAACAAGAAATCACAAAATGGTGATACATAGTGGTTTATTTACTGATCTTTTAAGGTGTTAAAGAAATAAAATCAAACGCAACTCTCCTCAAACTTTTTAGAGTCGAAGAGAGAGAAATAATATATAGGAAATTTAGTGATAAAGAACCTAAAGATACTTATCACGACAAGGGACAATATTGTTGTCAGTGGCGTATATAGAAGAAAGTTTCGGGGGGGGCCCGAGACAGTTTAGACATTTTCGGGGGGGGGGGGGGCGGGGCAAGACATCATGAGGCCGTATTTTATGCTATTTTATGTTTGTATTCATGAAATATGTGGAAATATCTAAAAAAATGTTAGCTTCGCTGTAAAATACTATATTACTAGAAATAAATTTTAAGTAGTGGCCCGCAGACACTTACCGTAGTCGGAAGAGGTGTAAGATATTCCGGTCTTAAGTACTGATTAGCACTTGAAGTGAGCATGTTTGCCAAGCTGTACTATTACGATAAAAAAGAGCACTTTAATTTTAAGCACAACACACAAGTTAAGTTATCTACGAACACTTAGTAAGTATTTATCAACTGAGAAAACCCATTAATCACTATTGACGATAAATATCGCGATGGCCCTCAGCATGTAAAGCCAACTTCTCCCGGTTGAAACGTTTCGTGTCGCGCTCACAACTAAACTGAAGTTCGAATCGCAGTCAGTTGCGGAGCGGGAGTCTTTCTCCACCATCAGTAGGTGTTTACGATT
This sequence comes from Aspidapion aeneum, assembly GCA_963576565.1. Lineage (NCBI taxonomy): Eukaryota > Metazoa > Arthropoda > Insecta > Coleoptera > Brentidae > Aspidapion > Aspidapion aeneum. Next base: position 98,005,685 of record OY755040.1, read on the forward strand.
ACGTTTCATGGCTTGGATTAGTTCGTGTTGGCCGTCTTTATTTAACTCGTACAGAGTTATAAAGACCTCAACGTGGAGAGTGATCCACGATTAGGTTAAGGTTTTGTGTTTAGATGACGTCAGGATTTTTTCCCCACCCCTTTGCTGTGAGGTTTGACACCCTTGGCCAAGTTGATTGTCGGCGTGGTTTTGTTTCTTTATTTGTGTTTTGTTCCGCTGTTGACAGGCCTTTATTTGTATTTAGCTCGCACCCGTTTATAATTTTATTAATGAGCCAATGAATGTATATAAAAAGCATAATGATGGGAATAATAAATTAAATTTTTTGAAATTAAAAGGGAGAAATGATATTCAAATCGGTCAAATATCATAATCATATCATGTTTATTTTTTTTAGCCTAGAAAAAATATTATTTTCACAGATTTACTACACTACCATCCTTTTTAAAGAATTTTACTGTTGCCAACAGAACAGAAAGTTTTCCGCGATGGCGGACCTCCATCCAGCAGGTAATTGTGATTACTTACCTTGTCGGTTTTTGTGATTTTTCAGTGCATAGTCATAGGGGTTGTAATTAAGGACACTCATCGTAAAGCTTGCTTGACGATGAGTGACCTTAGTTGTAATGGACTATTTGATCACTTTTACGGAGCATTTATAGTGAATCTTGGGATTCTTGGGGTATTGTCGGGTAATCACATAGTGTAGTGATACGATAATAGTGGGTTTAGGTTCGGTTCGGTTCCGACCTTAAGTAAATTCTAAGTTATCCAGTAGTTCTATTTTAGCTCACACTACTACTATAAGTAGTGTGAGCTATGGTGATCCTAATTTTTTCGAGAAAAAAAAAGTTGCTCCGATTTCAAAAATTTTTATATATCTTTGCGTTTCAGATGATTTTGAAACTTTTTTGTTTTGCTGTCTGTCTGTCTGTCTGTCTGTCTGTCTGTCTGTCTGTATGTCTGTCTGTATGTCTGTCTGTAACGACCAACCCGCATAACTCAAAAACCGCTTGTCCGATTTTAGTGAAATTTGGTACCTAAGTTGGGTCTTGGGCCGTGATGGTCCCATTTAAAAATGAACAAAATCCACCGAACGCAAGCCAAATAAAAGGGTGGGGGTTGATTCCAAAAATTAGAGTTTATGTGAAAATATGGCGTGTGTGATATCAAACGAAAGGTAATTAAGTCTGGAGTTAAAAAAAATGAATTTTAGTTTATTTTTAAAAAAACGGTGGGGGTAGATGTCAAAAATTAGAGTTTAAGTGAAAATATGGCGTGTGTGAAATCAAACGAAAGGTAATTGAGTCTGGAGTTAAACAAAATACATTTTAGTTTTTTTTAAAAGGGTGGGGGGTAGATTGAAAAAATTTGAGTTTAAGTCAAAACATGGCTTGTGTGGTATCAAACGAAAGGTAATTGAGTCTGGAGTTGAAAAAAATATATTTCAGTTTTTTATTATATTAGCTCACACTATAACTATAGTACCTAGTGTGAGCTTAGGTGCCCATAGATTGGCAGAGTATTTTTTTAATTGGTTCAAATACCTTGTAATTGAGGTTATTTTATATGGTGAATTTATGACTCAGAAAATTGTGTTCCTATTTTTTAAGAGAGGCCAGGTCGCTGCGCCGCACAGAGGAACGGCTTAGTATAATATCAGAGACATAGACCAAAAAGTTTTCTTTATATTTTTAACATTAAATTCACACAATTATTTAGAAAGAAGTCCATTTATTATCATTTTATTGTAATTTTGGGTGATAGATACCTTTATGCGTTAAATTTTGGTTACAAGTGTGTCTAATTACAAATTTTACTACTATTTAAATGAAATGCCAATGAAAAGTAAATATAAAAAAAAATCTAGTATATAATGTAAATATTTTGTTATATGATTGTCTAATACTGATTGATGGTTTTTGGAAATTTTTACACAAATAAGTCGTCTTTTTTATCAGAAATATAATAATAAAATGAACAAATTAGGTAAAATTATATCAACATCTTTGTTTTTGTATTTATAAAATTTGAGATTCGACAGGATTCGATTTACCAGTAATCTCAATATAATTGCTGGAGTATTACGATCACGAAAATATAACATTTATCTGCTACGATCTGCTACCAAGATGGCTATGGAATTAACAAAAGTTGAGTGTATGGGCAAAGCGTCATTTTTTGGCAGTTCATTATAAAAAGCGCATTCGAGTTATCAAAAAGTTTTACTACTAGTGCTTTTTAATTTCTAAGTTATTTAAAATTCTTATTGTGTGGAATCATTTTTAAGATTTTTGTGGTAAGAAAATATTGAATACCTTATTTTATCGTTATCATAACAACGACAATTTTTATTTAGAAAACTGGATCCAACATGAATTTGATTAAAACAAATCGGGACTTATTTCTAATATTAAAGGATACCAATATAGGAAAAAAGTAAAAGAGCTTGCTAATATTGAATTTACATTTGAGGATAGAAAAGAAGATCAAAATTTTTTGCGCAAAATTATATAGTGGAACAAATCCTATAGAGTCGAGTCACGGTTTGTGGAGGAAAATAAGAAATGGATAGACCACCCCTTTGAGTTTTTAAAAACTCATCCTAAAGGTATTTATAAAATATGTATATACAGAGCATACGGTAAATTTTTGTACTATATGGAAGAAAAAATCTTTTTAAAATGTTTTTGTAACTTTTTTCCATTTTTAACTAGGTATATATTTTTTTCAATTTCAAAGCAATTTTTTTTATTTTAGAAATTTTACCAAATTTTGTTCACAAAATTATCTTAAAATAGATATAGTTGTCAAATGGTGCAAACTTTAACGTGGGCACTGTAATATAAAGGGTGTCCCAATTGCCGTGCTATGGGCCACTATTGCTATCTCGGTAACTATAAGAACTACAAGGTTGGTCAAATGAGATAAAATTTATAGTTTTTGGGGGATATTAAAGATCTGGTTTCACATTAAGAAAAAATATATTTTGTACCGAGGTACGGGGCTTTTTGGAAAAATTGCTCAAAACCATTTTATCACATATCTCAAAAAGTTTAATTTTTACACAAAATTCGTAAGAAATATTTTTTTTGTATTTTTGGCGTTCTTCAATTTAGTATTTTTTTTTTACCAACTTTGTAGTTCTTATAGTTACCAAGATAGCCATAGTGACATACTTGATTTTTTAATGTTTATTTGCCTCTGTAATTTATTTTGAAAATGGTTAGCAAATCAAATGTATATTTTTAACTGCGTAAATACAAAAATAATTTTTTTTAATAGCTTATAGCTAAATTTGTCAGCCATCTTAATTGTTTATGAAATCTCGGAAGTGAAAATTTTTTAATGTTGAAATACAGGGGGCAAATTCTTTAAAATTTGAAATAATTTGAAACAATCTGAAAAAATTTTACAATATCGTAAATTTCAGTTTTTTGTACAGCGTCAAAAACCGAAAAATGAGGAAAAATATAATCTAAAACCTACCTTTAAACTCGATTGCTGATAATTCAATATTTTTCCGGAATTGTTGATGATGCACAGGTTCTTAAAAAATTGTATTTTTCCGGAAAAAAACAATAACAAAACCATGAGACGTTTTTCTTACTTCGTTAAAGTTGGATTCAAATAACACGAACATAACATGCAAAGCGAACCAAACCGAATGGCTAAGTACAGCCGACCACAAAATCAAACGTATATTATTTTAACGAAATCAAATGAATTTTAGGAAAGAAAACTATTAGGGTTGATAAGTTTATGAAAAAAAAAATAATTTTCGGATTTATTGCAACCCGTGGCCCAAAAAATAACCTTTGAATATATAAATATCAAACTTGTTATTATTATTATCATATAATTACAAATAATGTTTGTCTAATATTTCTTATGATCAGGTATGAGAAGAGATGAAAGAAAAAAAGTCTGCCAAACCCAGGTTATAAAGGTTAGGTTCAGGTCTGCTACAGGGTGACCTTAAAATCTATTATAGATTTGTTTAGAAATTCTAGTTCTCTACTTAACAATAAAAAGTTGAAAATAGCCCAAAAAGTTAAACTATGTATTAACGGATTATTTCAAATTTAGGTTCAGGGGGTCAGTTACAGGGTGATATCAAAAATAGTTGTACAATTTACATTGTTAAAAAGTTTAATACTTACTTAATATGTAAACAAACCACACCATTCACTAACTGCGTTACATTTAGGTCCAGTAGGTAAGATACTAGTAGTAAATTTTTTTATAAATCATATTTTTAAAAATAACTTTTGGCCTCACCTTACTGTTTACAAACCAAGAACATATAAGTTAGGGTTTCTTGAGCGATCTATTAAAAGAATATTACCTTAATTACTTTTCCTCACAATTTTACTTTTTCGCATCATTTTTACTTTCCTCACGATTTTTTTCCGCACGTCCAAATTGCAAGAACCTTCCCGTCCACAATCGTTTTCAAATGAAAACCCGTCCTCCTACACACAAGTTTCATTTTGTGCTGCTGTACCGATGCTACCAGAAGCACCGAATGAAGAATCCTGTAATGTGTTACAGCCTGTACAGGCCAATATACCTTCCTCTATTCACTACAGTAGTAACTCTAAGCAGCAAACTGATCAAGGCATTTCTGTAGTGGGCCAAACGCCAACCAATCAAATTCCAATAGGAAACGACGTTATTCAAGATGTTGCGGCATCTGATGTATACTGAAGCATGCAACAAACAGAAAGTGCACTTTCAATTTTAATATCTCCCATCGTTAACTTTTTCGTTATTGTTAATTAAATGTTCTTTACATAAAGTTTCTTTTTAATATATCATAATAAAAAAATCCTGTTTTATTATTTTTCCGTGCATAAAAAAATCAAGTAAAACTAAAAGTTAAAAAAACGTACGGAAAAGTAACTTTTCCGCACTAGCGCTAAAAAATTGTAAATAAATAAATGTAATATTTATTATGTGTATTTGTACATTTTTATATTGAGCAAGCCTAATAATTATAAGGATTTGATTTGGCTCGGTTTGGTTATGTTAAATAGATAACTTGGGTGTCAAATTGTTGCGTAAAAAACATGCAAATTTGTGAAATAACAACGAAGACAGTTTTTTCCTGTAAATAAATGTGCAGATTTTTATATTTATCGTGTATGTTTGTAAATGTTTACATTAGGCAAGCCTAGTGAAGGCTTTCGTTTTGTTACATTAAATATATATTTTAGGGCCAAGATTCTAAAATATCTTGTAAATTTTTTAATTAACAAATCAAACAAATGTAAAATATTTGTAAAAACTTTTTGATTTACTATTTGTATTTGTTAATTTTTATATTGACCAACTGGTTCGGTTTGATTCTATTAATTGTATATTTTGGATGAAAAATTTTTGTCAAATAAGCATGTAAATTTGTGAATTAACAACGAAGGCAGGCAGGTTTTTCTGTAAATAATTATTGTACATTTTTATATTGACCAACCTTATTTATATGGGTTTGGTTCGGTTTAGTTATACTTGATATGTATTATAAAGCCATGATTTTTTCAAACTAACTTGTGAATTTGTAAAAGAATATGTTTTAGAACCAAGATGTTGTTACGTAAATAAATGTAGGGATTTTGGGATTTCTTATGTGTATTTGTAAACTTTTATTTTGACCAAGGTTAGTTAAGGGCTTAGGTTGATTTGGTTATATTAACTAATAAGTTTTAATGTCAAAATTTTATCATATTAACTTGTAAATTTGTCAAATAAATAGTAAAAGTTTTTCACGTAAATATATGTGAATATTTTTGGATTTATTTATTCATTTCACCCTGTAGCTCACCTCCCTTGTTTTTTAAAAACGTGATTTTTCAAAATCTTTACTGCTATTTAGATATCACCCTGCAGCTTACCTACTGGAAGTAAATGAAATTTAGTAAGTGGTATGATTGCTTAACGTTTTCCTAACAAACGCTCCTGACAACGTTGTTTTTTAAAAACGTGATTTTTACGAAATTTTATTACTAATTTCGATATCACCCTGTACCTCACTTCCTGGACCTAACGGTGATACAGTCAGTTAATGGTATGATTGTTTAAGGTATTCTTAACTATACTTTGCTAACAAAAGCTCCGGACAACCTTTCTTTTTAAAAATGTGATTTTTAGAAAATTTACACACACTAATAATTTCTATATCACCATGTAGCTCAATTCCTGGACCTGAAGGTGATAACATCTGATAATGGTATGATTGTGTAACGTGTTTCAAATAATTTTTTGCTAACGAAAGCTCTTTTGATCTAATCCGTAAATAGTAGTTTTTTGGGGCTATTTTCAACTTTTTATTGCTAAGTAGAAAATTAGAATTTTTTAACAAATCTATAATATTAGGCACACAAGAAATTTTACATAATTATACAAACATTATTTTTAATTATACGAATTTATAGAAAGTTTGAAATTTATGTTTTAAAGGTTTGTTTCTTGGGTCCGGTCAGGGGTGCAATAAAACCAAAAAATATTTTGAAATCTATTTTCAGGTCGGCTGTATGCAGTTGTCTGCCTATATGTGCAGCTCCCTCTAGGGAGCGTGTCGCAAACTTAAGTTTTCCTTGCACAATGTGACACACGTGGTCGTGGCACCCCTGAAAACTTCCGCCTTCGACTTATTTTCCTCAGGTGGCGACTGTAGCAAGTATTCTTAGGGTCACTGCATCCTGAAAGCCTGGCGTCTCCCAACGAGCAGATAGTTCACAACTTGCATTCCATTTGCTATTGGTTGACATAGTCAGGCGGGATTTTTAAAATTAAAACTTTCCTGTCCTTTTTTTTGGGAGGTTGGTGTTAAACCAAACTGAAACAAAACCTAACCGTGGTCAATTGATGGGAAACGTATCCTAACCGGGGCGTGTCTGGACAGGTTAGGATACGTTGTCGAATAATTTATCAGGGTTTGGTTAACACCGATTTCGACAGGAAAACAGGATAGGGAAGCTAATTAAAAAAAAATATAATATGTTTTTAAAAAACAATAAAAAAAAACTCATCGGCATATGCATAGATTTAGTTAAATTCAATAGGTATGTACTGCACAAACCACTACACTTTTTAGTCACTTACAACTGGTATATTTTCGTATTTTACGCCGAAAGCTGTAAACATAAAGTTTGTTAAATGTTTAACTGGTGGCACCATCTCTTAATATAATATAATAATAATCTTAAACGGCAACGTTCAACATTAAAAAGTCAGCTGACTATTTCAACCAATAGCAAACGGAATGCAAGTTGTGAACTAGCCGCTCATGTCTCCCAGGGGTAGCGACACCAAACATAACCTCATTTACGAAAAACGCAAATCTGACACTGTCAGGAGCGTAGCTTTTTTTACGTTTAAAAAAATTAAATGGTTTACAAATGTTACGTTAAGAACTGTACGTCACATCCGGTATATAAATTTTACTGGCCAAATAAACAAACCTAAAAATACTAAGTTTTTTATGATTTCAAATTTATTAGGACCCTGTGTTAGGACCCACACAGCGAAGGAAACCAAAAATATAGTTTGCATGTTTTATATATATTCTAAAATATAGAAAACTATTATGTTGGGTTTTGTATCATTTAATAAATTTTTTATGCTCTCTACGGAATAAAGGTGTACGTTTAATCCCTTTTTTCATGGGCTAAGGTGGTATTTCTTGTCCCCAGTGATTGAAAGTAATTTCTTTAAAACCATAAAGGCAAAATATAGGTTTTTGGGTTATTTTATTTTACCATAATACAAAAAACAAAAAGGAATCAAGATATATACACGATACCGATTATTTTGTTCCAGCTTGCCGTAAGCTTACTATACTTTGCCGATAGCTTGGTTCGTTTCGATCCTTATTGTGTCCTTAGGCATAGAATATTGCTTCCATATAAACGAAGCATTTAACTTTCTAGACTTCTCCAAGCTGTAAACCAGGAAACTGTGAAATTTTCGAAATTCTGTTTATTGCATCATTTCCATGCCCATCTCAAAATAAGAATATGCTTTATTTTCCATTTTCGAGAAATGTAATTCGAACTTTTTCTTGACTAAACTTAATTAGGTTGTTATGAAATAAATAATATTTTTTCCACATTGTTTGTTATAAGGTCACTCATCGTCAAGCAAGCTTTACCTTGCTTCACGATAAGTGACCTTAGTTTGTTAGTAGCTACACTGTAATGATCGTGATCGTAAACATTCTGAAAATTTGTCTACTTTCCTCCTTTTGGAAGGTCGAAATTGGTATTTTCCTAAACTTTGTCAATTGATCGCAAACGTATCCGAACCGGTCCAGATACCTCCTGATGTGCTCAATTAAGAAAGGTTAGAGTAACACCGATTTCAACCTTCCAAAATGAGGACCGGAAAGCTAATTTAGGGAAATCATTTTTCGACAATAGGTTTCGGTTGGTTCGGTTTGGTGTCACACCCTCTAGGATCCCGGGAAAGAAGTCAGGGAAGTTTTTGTTTCCAAAAATTGTTAGAAAAAACCCCATTAGTCGAACTATATGAGTTGTGTTAAGTTTGGCAAGCCAGGTCAAATATTTTTTTTTCGAAAAATTTGTTTTCGAAAAAATGTTTTTGAACAAATTTTCATTTAAAAAAAATATTTTCGAACAAATTTCCGTTCAAAGAAAATGTTTTCGAACACATTTCTGTTTGAAGAAAACGTTTTCGAACAATCTTTTGTTCGAAGAATATGTTTTAGAACAATTTTTGGTTTGAAGAAAATGATTTTCGAAGTTTATGCTTTCGAACAATAATATTAAGATATTTATATGAAATGTACTATAAAATTATAAATAATTAAGCCGAACCTTACGAAAACTCGAACTGTATTTGGGCATTTTTTGTCTTTTGATAAAATGTAAAATTCGGAATAAAAAGGTACTAAAAAAAAACCATAATACCAAAAACACCCAAAAAAATGGGAAAAAAAACTTGGAAAATAAATTAAACAGTGCGAAAAATAGCGTATAAACATCGTGATAAAAGTTTCATTTTATCCCTTGATATATTATATACTGCTAATAAACTTTTAACATAGAAATGTATTTCTGTCCTGTTTGTTTATTTATTACGTATTATTTTTATACAAAAACAGAAATAATATTTAAAAGAAAATGATTTTAACAATAAATATACCTACAATAAATATCCATAACCCAAAAACTCAAGGAACCTATTTTTTATTTCTTAAGCTGTATAAAAACGAGTTCTTTTTAAGTTTTATTAAAACATTTTTCTTTTCTCAGACTGTATAAAAATGAGTATTTTTCACGAACGTCTATGGAATTTTGAGTACGGTTTTGACACTCGTGTCGCTACAGCAGTTTCTATATGGGAGATCCCACCAGAATAAATTAAAAATTTTCAACAAATTACGGATTTTTAATTAAAAACAAATATTATATCGTGAAGCTACATCTATCAAAAAGTGGGAAATGGCCTTTTAGGTAAGTTTTTAAGTTTAAAAATTGCCTTTTAAACGAGAAATCTTAAGCGCCAGATTATGTCACATTTTTTCAAATTTCGCCAGATTTTTTGAAATGTAAAGAATTGCCCCCACATAGTGGCTTTTTCAAAAATGACTAAAATTATGAAAATTCTACAAAAATATTTGAGTAATTAGCAATTGTCAAAGACTCATTTTTGTTGAACACCCTGTCTAGTTTTTTTACTGTTTTTAAAAAAAAATATGTTTTTGTAATAAAGTGGAAAGCTCGTTCTTTCCAAAAAATTCAAGACGAAAAATTTAGATGACATTTAAGCAAAGTTATATGCATTTAAAAAAAATACGTTTTTGTAAAACGCACTATATTTTTGGGTCGCCCTGTATATGGTTTAAATCATGTAAAGTAACTGTCCCCCTGTTCCCATAAGGTCGTTCCACTGTGCGCCGCACAGAGGGGCCGGGACCCATAAAAGTTACCAAAAATATGAAACTCAGGATATGAAATTTAAGTGAAAAAACGCTTGAAAATTATCCTCCTTGCATCTCTTTCTTTATTTAAGGCATCCATGAAAAAGTGCGTACAACAAAACAATTGATAGCGCTTGTCAATAAGGTAACGTCATTTTAATTGTGTTGCATATGCATTTTTTAAAGTAAAATATTTGGTACTTTCAAAGGTCATTTTCTCTGTGGCGGAATTTCTTAGAACTAAAAAGTAAATGGCTAGCACTAACAACGGTAAGTATAGATTTGTTTAGTATATAATTATTTAGTTTATTTTTTAATGTTATTTAGATAATTAAATTCTAATCAAAACGTAACAGAAATTGAGTTTTGTTTTAAAACTGTAGTTTAGGCTGGCTCAAAAGTTAAGGATCCATGCGAATCCATCACACACTTTTATTACTTCCTGTTCTACAAAACCTCACCTTTAATGTGGTATAAGCATTTTTTGCGGTATTTTGCGGTTTAACTCAAGAAAACGATTTCCAGAGTTTCAAGCATTTGCATATTGTGTGACTTTTTAACAAACCACATTTCCGTCTAAATGTCCCACACACTCTAATTTATATTTAATAACAAAATATCAATCTGTTTTGGTTTATTAACAGTAGTAGTAGTAGTGGGGGGGGGGGTTGACCCGCAGGTCTGACAAGTAGGCCAGAGTAGGCCCTTTTTGCCATGCCCCAAGTCTGTCCCTTAACCCACTCTCTGCACTTCCCTTTGATGGTTGGGTAACTCATTGGGCCTTCCTGTTCTCTTTACAAAGTCCAGTAAGTCTGCCCATTTGAGCATGTGCAGTTCTTCCTCGCTCAGAGTTGGCGCTCCGAGTGCCTGTTGTCTCATCCTTGCGTAGGCCTCGCATTCTGCCACGAGGTGTCTTGATGTCTCTTCTTCCTGTCCACAGGCTGGGCAGGTAGGGTCATTCTCGACTCCTATACGTGTCATGTGCTTCCTCAACCGGTTATGTCCGGTTAGAGTACCTATCAGCAATCCGAGGTCTTTTCGTGTCCGTCCCAGCATCCATCTAATTCTGGTCGCTTTTGGACGGTCTACGAATTCTCTGGTCTGTCTGCAACCCGTTCCTGTTTCCCAGGAGTTTAATAGCGCGTCCTGGGCCCATTTGTTGAGTCCGCTTTGCACTTGTCTTTTTGTCACGCCCAAAAGTGACTCCGGTCCTACATAGGTGGTTCCTGCCCCGAGTCGTGCGAGTTCGTCCGCCTTCTCGTTGCCTGGTACCCCCGTATGTCCCGGAACCCAAACCAGCGTCACCCGTTTGCCATCGTTTAGGGTCTCCAGCGCCTCTGCGCATTCTTCCACCAAGCCGTCAGCAATCTTGGATGCGTTTAGCGCCTTCAGGGTGGCTTGACTGTCAGAGCATATATATATATATATAAGCTCCTCTTCGCTGTTCCGAACCTCTTCTAGGGTTGCCGCCATTATTATGGCGTAGACTTCTGCTTGAAAAACAGTAGCCTGCTCACCGAGCGAGTAGCTCTTCTGAACTTCTAGTTTTTCCACCTATACTCCCGCTCCTGTGGTTTGCCTCTCTGATAGTTTGGATCCATTAGTGTAGCAAACTAAAGCGCTCTCCTCAAACATCATTTCGTCTCTCTGCCACGCTTCCCTGTCTGGGATGTGGATTTTGTACCTCTTCTCGAGCCTCCAAGGTGCGTGTGCTCTGCTGACCGTCATTGACGTGAGGGGGATTTCTCTAATTGTCAGCTCTTCTATAGCTAGATGACCAGCTGTTTCCCCTCTTCCTCTCCACTGACCCGTGTCCCTTAGACGTAGGTAGGTCCCCATCGCCTCCCTCTTGATCCAATTTGGTAGCGATGGTAGTGCCAGAATTGTCTCTAGGGCCAGGATCGGGGTAGTTCTCATAGCTCCGGTTATCCCTCTACACATCAGCCCCTGTAGGCTTCTGAGTTTTAGGGATGTGGTCGTTTTCTCCACTGCCGGCCACCAGACTATGGATCCGTATTGGATCCGCGGTCTCAGTATTGCCATGTACATCCAGTGGAGGGTCCTGGGGGATAGTCCCCAGGTCCTGCCGACTACCCGTCGTAGCTGCCACATTGTTGCCTGGACCTTTACGATCATATTGGTAACATGTGGCGTCCAGGTGAGTCCGCTATCAAGAATGACACCCAGGTACTTCAGATTTGGTACTAAAGCTAGGGGTCTTCCGTACATCACGGGTGCTCTAAAACCTTCGATTTTTCTCTTTCTGGTGAACAGTATCATCTCTGTTTTACCTGGGTTAACAGAGAGTCCATTTTCTTGGCACCAGTCTTCTATGATGCGAACAGCCATTTGCATTCTACTGCAGACAACGTTAAGGAAGCGACCAACCACTTCCACCACCCCATCATCTGCATAGGCATAGGCGTTGAATCCGTTCTCTGACAAGCGTTTCAGTTGGGTGTCCATAATCAGGCACCACAGGTGGGGCGACAAGCAACTGCCTTGTGGGCACCCTCCCGTGACCCTAATCCTGACCGTTGACTCCCCCAATGTAGCTTGTATTGCTCGTTGATTTAGTGCAGATCTTACCCATTCAATAATGGGGGTTTCTGCCCCCCTCTCTTGAAGGGCGGATGTTATCATCTGCACTTTGGCCTTGTCAAAAGCCCCTTCTATGTCAAAGAACACCGCAAGTGCGTATTGCTTGAATTGAAGAGCCTTCTCTGCCTTATGCACTACTGCATGTATGGCCGAGTCAGTTGACTTGCCCTCCGTGTAGGCATGCTGATTTCTGTGGAATGGGTTGTTTGCCAAGACTCCTCCTAGGAGGTGTCGGTCAACCATCTTCTCTATTGCCTTCATCATAAAAGATGTCAGACTTATGGGCCGGTAGGATTTGGCTGCTGTGTAGTCTCTTCTCCCCGCCTTCCGGATAAAGACTACGGTTGCCTTTCTCCATGTTGGAGGTGCATACCCCAACGCTATGCTCGCTCTAAAGATTCCTCTCATGTACGGAAGGAGAACCTCGAGCCCTTTCTGCAATAGCGCCGGAAACAGCCCGTCCGGCCCTGGTGACTTGTATGGGCTGAACTCGTTGATCGCCCAGATTATGGTGGCGTCCGTAACGACTTTATCTGCCAGTTCCCAGTCGGGTTCAACCCTAAACTGTGGTCCGGCGACGGGTTCCCTTTCGTGGTCGCTCTCCTCGCCTGGGAAATGAACCTCAAGGAGATGTCGCAAAGACTCCTCACCGGAGGCGGTCCAGTTTCCATCAGGTATTTTAAGAGACGTGAGTGTTTGTCTCGAATCACTACTCAGTATTTTGAGAAGTCTGGAGGTGCCTGGGAGGGAATTGATCTCCCCACAGTAAGTCCTCCAGCTTTCCCTTTTACTTCTTCTTACCTCTGTCTTAAACTCTCTTCTGGCTTCTTTGTACTGTTCCCAGGTGGCCTCCCCACCCTCCTTCATCGCTCTGTTAAGGGTCCTCCTGGTTTTCCGGCGTAGCTTGTCTAGCTGGCTGTTCCACCAGGGGACACGTCGAGTCGGCAAGGGTTTTAAGGGGCAGGCCTCCTCATAGCTGGCTATGATGGTTTTTTCCAGGTCGCCGATTGCTCTTTCAAGTTGTTCTTTTGTGTCAATGTTTATTTCAAGAGGGCCCCTATTCCGGTCCAGAGTCGACAGATAGCGTCCCCAGTCCGTACTTCTTGGGTTCCTCCTAAGTTCTGGTGGTGTCTCGTCGGTCTTCATCTCGAATCTGATCATACGATGGTCAGATGTGACGATGTCCTTCGTGACCCTCCAATTGACGATCTTTTCGTAAATATCTCGTGAAGCCAGCGTAATGGCAATGACTTCCAAGCGGGTGTTATTGATGAACGTTGGTTCGCAGCCTTTGTTAGCTATTTCCAGGTCCGAGTTGGCGAGAAACTCAAAAAGAGCCTCTCCACATTTATTCACATCACTACTACTTCACGCTACATGATGTGAATTTGCGTCACACCCTACGATCACCGGAAATTTGTTAGACTCCGCGAATGAGATTACTCGCGCTAGTTCTGGGGAAGGTGGTGGGTGCTCACTGTCATATGGTAAGTATGCGGAACATACCACGATCTTAAGCCTATTGTTACTCACCGTTAATTCCAAGAGCGCTGCCGTCAAATCTCGGGTCCCCAGTTGTGGTAACTCCACAACTGTCAGGTCCTTTGACACCATTAGGCAGCTTCTTGGTGCTTCCTCCCTTGTCCCGGTCAGGATGTTCATGCCGGTACTCCCTAGGGCCCCTACTTTGCTACCTGAAACGATAAAAGGTTCTTGTACAAATATAATTTGCGAGGCACTGGTGCCAGTCACAGTCCGTACAAGCTCGCCTGTTGGTCCGAGACTCTTGTGCAAATTAATTTGACTTACCCGCAGTTTATACATCGCCATGTGGGGGTTGTTACATGGGGGAGAGCAGGGGAACCCATCACTCCGTCTTTCTCTTGGTAGGCGGGTCCCGTCGGGCCCTCTGGGCGGTCGTCGCGCAGCTGCGCTATAAGTTTGCACCCTCGACACAGCGATGGTTACAAACTCATATGCGAGCCGCCAATTGATTCCCTCCAGATGCCTTATGGTGTCCACCCTTACCATGAAAGTCAATCGCCAGGCGCCTGGTCCTCCTGTGGTCTCCAGATGTCGCCAGCCCGAAATATCGAGCGGCCTGTTCTGGAGTCCTAGGAAATCCATTAACCTGGCGATCTCTACCTCATCTTGGGACCGGGTCCAAAACGTGATCCGCTCCGGCGAAGGTGCCTCATTCGACCTGCCAGGACGGAATGTGACTCCTCCGACCGTTACGATCTGGTTCAGTAGCCAGTCCCTTGTAACCTCTGAATTATCCGCTGTGAACAGCATCCAGCCTGGTTCTACCAGGCCAGAGTTCACAAAACGGAGCACCGGTCCCTCGGGTGGCCCCCTTATGGTCCGGAGCATCCGTTCCAGAAGCTCACAGCGGATAGCTGCTCCCTCTTCCTCTCGGATTTTGCCGTCTACCCTGTCGGACATGAAGACGACCTTCATCGCCTTCCTACTTGGCTGTCCGGTCTTCCGGGACGCGGGCTCAGCCGAGGGTCTGTCCGACCCCAGGTTGTCTCTTAACAGAGGCGACCTGTTGTCGGTCACACCCCCTTCCCCTTGGCCCGCGCCTCGTTTGACCCTCTTGCTTCTGTATTACGGCGGTGTGGTCTTCTCTACCCGGCTTCGCTTAGGAGTGGAGGATTGGAGCCCGGAGGTATCTGGTAGCACCCCCTTGCTCACCCTCTTCACTCCCAGGCCTTTGGGTAGGTTGACCATTGCAACCTCCTTGGCAAGCTGTTTGGCTGCCTTGGTAGTCTCCCGCTTCGTAGGACCGCGAGCAACAGAACCCTTTCCCTCTCGACCGGTCGGCCCGCCACGGGCAGATGTTGGTTTTGGAGTTCCCTTTTCGAGGTACTCCTTTGCCAACTTAACCGGGCCGCCCGTCACAGTCGTTTGGGGGTCGGGGTTTGTGGCCGAGGAGGAAGAGTCCGGCATACGCTGGTCTCTTAGTCCCCCCTCGGTCCTTCCCCCCGACTCTTTCAGAGCCTCTTGCTCCCGCTTTCAGCGAAGGGCTTGGTTCTTCTTATGCCTCCTGTTTCTTTCCCGCTTTCTCCTCAGCCTCTCCTCCACCTGTTCGGGGTTGAGAAGCTGATCACCCTCCTTTGGGAGTTGGTCAGCAGGCCCGTCCTCTTCTTTCGGAGAGTCATCCGGGTTTGCGTCCATTCCCCCGTCGGAGGATTGGAGAAGCAGGTCTTCGTCGACCTGAGTCGGCGGTGTTCCACCCTCCTCAGCGGATGGAGTGACGGGGTTAGGGTTTCCCTGCTCTCCTCTGACGATACGGCTTCTCTTTTGGTTTTATTTTGCTCCATATTTAAGCCTGTAAAATAAACAAACTTGTGGGTTAGTGGTTGTGTTGTTGTAAGTAATTGCGTATTTCTGTGGTGCGGCAGTCACAGGGGTCTTCTCCGCGCCATCTCCGCCCCCCCCCCCCCCCCCAATGGCTAGCTGGTTCCGGTAACTTGGTCGCCGGCGGCCGTAGTTAAGATCCCCCCCAAAGCGCGCAGCGCTCCCCTACCAGTTACCAACTGCACTACTGCAACGCTAGGAGATTTTCACCGAGTGTCCGGGGCAGCCCCCTACGTTGGTGAGACAAGGGTGGGCCCTATGCTTCTCGGTGGCCTAGGTGTACCACTCCTAGTTTTCTGCTACTACCTGTCCCGACTATGGACTTTTATGTCCGGGGCTTTGCCACTGGGAGGGGGGGGGCGGAGATGCCTCAGATCAGTCCCCTGTGAGCTCTGTTGTGTAATTTGTGTTCTTGAGTGATGTTGCCGCAATATCAACTAGAGTTGTCATGGTGGCCTGTGTTGTGTTGTGCATAGCCTGTATCCTCGGCAATCCCTCCGGTGGTGGCTTCGGCCTCCTGGCCTCTGCCGCCCCCACAGAGATCCCCGGTGGCACTCGGGGAGGTGGATACTCGGCACATCTGGAGGTTCTGTGTCAGGTTGTCTCTCCCCCGGGATCCTGCCCACCGATTCCCATAGGAAACCCAGTAACGCCGAATCCCGTGGGAAAACCAAAAAGACTTTTTCAGAAGATCCAGTTCCACCACCGGTTTATTAACAACTTTGCCTAGTTAAAAAAGGGCCTAAACACATTTTAGAATTATATTCTGCCAATTCTTGGGCATTTAAGCGTAAAAGATTAACATCAGAATTGGAATAAAAAATAAGTAGGTACTTATTTCCTCCGGAACTATTTATTAATTTCCGAAATTGAATAAATATTTTTAAATAAACAGACAAAAATGCTTCAAATTATTTTTCTCAAAAGCAAAGATATATAATTTTGGTAAAATCATCGCACTTTTTGTTCTTGTAGCTTTCAGTAGGATCACTATAGATAGATAGATAATTAATTATAGTTTGGTATATTGTGCGCTAAAAATGACAGGAGAAAATAAGTTTGATATATTTTAATAAAGACAGAATTTAGAAAAATTAGGGTCGAAAATTTTTTATTTAAATAAAAAAAAAAATAATATGTGAATTATTTTGAAATCAGCCGTCATGATATTTCGATAAAAGCAAAAGAATGTCCGTCTTTAAATTCAAACCAAAAGTGTCAAAATGTATGTTATAGTTTAAAGAGAAGTGGAAAAAAGCTGCTAGAAATGAGTCAACTTTTATTTGAACAAACAGAAATTGGTTGGAAAATAATTTATCTTCCAAAATTTGCCTATTACGAAGTCTGTCGTCTGCTAACAGAGTTTACAGAATGCAGTGAAAACAGTAAACGTCAGAAAACTGCACATTTGCGAAAAAAAACACAATTGAGGAAATATTATATGCTGCGCAAATGGAGTTTATATTACATATTTAGGCTTTCAAACTATTAAAAAAATTATCTTTAAATCCCGATTGAGCTTCTGAATACATAAACTTTTTAACAAAAGTAGTAAAAGAAACGACTAACAATCAATTGTCACAAAATGAGGCGCTCTCGGTTCTTGTAGAAAATGGCAAAAGACCCCAAAAAATTATTTGGAAAAATCCATCTCCATCGTCTCCCCGCTACTTCGGATTGTGTTAATTATAGCGTAGGTTAGTTTTGTTTTGTTGTTTTTTTTTATTCCTTTAAATATACTTTTTTTAAATAGATCATTTTTAAATTTATTCATTTTATTAACATGGGTTGTGGGCTATCAAATTAAAGGTTATTTTACCTAGAAAATGACATTACAATCAGGAAACATAAGGGTTGTTGTTTTTTTTTAATTTCTTTAAGTTTTAATATTAAATTTTGTTGCTATATATAAGTACTGCGTTACCGACCGCACACCTCGGCTAACTGCTCGTGCGACAATAATTTTTCATTAAATTATTAATTTTAAGAATAAAAAATGCGTTCATAGACAATTTCAATAAACATTATATGCATATAGAATTTTCGGTAACTTTTATGTGTCCCGGCCCCACTGTGCGCCGTTCCAAATTGCAAAACCAATTAGAGTAATCAAAGAAAAAGATACTCAATTTTTAAATTTTCTAAAGTTGGAGAACTTGTTAAGAAATGGAAACATGCTATCAAGCAGGAAGATTTTGTCCCAACAAGTGGTCAATGGTATAAATATATTAGATTGTGTGTTTTTTACCTTCCTAGCCCGAGCAGCAATAAATAAAGAAGGTATTATTTTCGAATAATTTTTTTTTCAGATAACGCGGTAAATATGTTATTTGGATGTACTAAGTGGCGGATCCAGTGGTGGGAGAGCAGAGATGCTCTGGCACCTCCCCCCCACCAGACAAATATTATTTTTTAGTTCTGCCGCATCACTTATTAAAATTTGTTAACAAAATCTACTGAAGTTTTCAACATTTTTCGTCTGCGGCGCATTTGAACCACCTTTTGACGCTAAATTTCATATAGCTCAGGCCTACGAGAAACTACAAAAATAAATATGTTGGTATTTGCTGCTAATTTGGCCCCTTTCCATAGAAAATCCTGGATCCGCCACTGGGTGTATTTTGATCTATCTTAGCAATATCGTCGTGATGTCTGTCTGTGTGTGTGTACGTCTGTCCGTAACACGATAGCCCTGAAGCCGCTAAACCGATTTTCATATAATTTTTAGGTAAAATAGTGTTCGGCACTGTACCTAACGAGCTGATTAGATTTTAGGTAAAATCCATTGATGCTAATGACAGTTTTTTGGCAATTAGAAAATTAAAAATATGCTAACTAATTACCGGAGCATCACATCAATATGCGGTTTTCGAAATGTGTAGACCATTTTCGCTTTCGTTTTTGAGATATTAACAAAATAGTGTTTTCAAGGCTGATATATCATGTTCACTTGAAGTGTGCTAATATAAAAGCTATCTAGGAAGGTATCAGATCCGTCATGGATCCATTTATTTTTTAATATACTCGTAATGTTGTTTTTTCCAAAATTGTTAGGTGTATGAATTGCACTTTAAAAGTGAGGAAGTTGAGCGTTTCACAAAATATTTCACAAACAAAGGAGAAGTATTGGATGTGTCACTAAATAAACCAAGACTTAAAAAAGTTTGACTGACCCGAGCTGACCCCAATAATATTCAGGGTATATTTTATAAATGTTCACATGCATTTTAAAGTGTTGGTGACAAACAACTTTTTTAGGTAATAGTTCTTAATGTAGGGTCCTAGAGGCGAAATTCCATTCCTATCAGAAGTTTAGAAAAGCTGTTTTCCGCACGCTCGTAGGAAAAATACCCAATCATAATATTAGGTATAGGGGTAGATATAAATTCAAACATGGATAAGGTTACAAAAGCCCAACAATCAATGGAAATGCAACAGATAGAAAAAGGAATGCATGGATAGGAAACAAAACAAAAGTAAGGTATGTCAGAGAAGAGGTAGCAAAATTAAAATGAAAATATGTCCGTCATAATATCAGACAGAAAGAAGATCTATGGAAATTACTAAATGGAAAAGAAGTAGGAGAAAACCCGAAATGAGATGGACGAATGATTTGAAGAAACATGCGAAGACTAGATGGATGAACAAGGCGAAAGATAGAGAAGAGTAGAGGATATTGGGGGAAGGCCTAAGTCCAAAGATGGAAGAAGGCTAAATACATAAATAGCGATAGGTAGACGTGGCTGAAGTTACTGGGATTTCAATCTGCGGTAAAGTACAGTCGACCAGAAAATAATGTCTAAAACTGGTTTAAATAAAATCAATTGACTTTTAGGATAGAAAATTGTTAGGTTTAATCAGTTTATGGCAAACAAAATTAATTCGGAATTATTACACCCCGTGGTCCAAAAAAAGAACCTTTGTAACATGTAAATTTCAAACTTTTTTGTATTTAAAAAAATAATGTTTGTCAGACATTTCTTGCGACCAGGTATGACAAGAGATCTGAAAAAATCTGCCTAACCCAGGTAATAAAGGTAAGGTCCAGGTCTGCTACAGGGGAGCTCATAAACTATTATAGATTTGTTAAAAAATTCTAATTTTCTACTTAGCAATAAAAGGTTGAAAATAGCCGAAACAACATACTATTAACAGATAATATCAAATTTAGGTTCGGGGGGGTGAGCTACAGGGTGATATAGAAATTAGTAGTAAAATTTTGTAAAAATCACATTTTCAAAAAACAACGCTGTCACCAACTTTGGTTTGTAAAAAATAGTTAGGAACAAGATACCCAATCATACCGTTAACTGACTGTATTACCTTTAGATCCAGGAAGTGAGCTACAGGGTGTCACATTTTATAAAAACAACGCTGTCACCAACTTTCGTTTGTAAAAAATAGTTAGGAACACGATAAGCAATCATACCATTAACTGATTGTATTACCTTTAGATCCAGGAAGTGATCTACAGGGTGTTATCGAAATTAGTAGTAAAATCTTGAAAAACTCATATTTTTAAAAAACAACACTGTCACCAACTTTTGTTTGTAAAAAATTGTTAGGAACACGATAAGTAATCATACCGGTAGCTGACTGAATCATTTAGATCCAGAAAGTGAGCTACAGGGTGATATCGAAATTAGAAGGAAAATCTTGTAAAAATCACATTTTTAAAAAACAACGCTGTCACCAACTCTTGTTTGTAAAAATTAATTAGGAACACGATAAACAATCATACCGTTAACTGACTGTATTACCTTTAGATCCAGGAAGTGAGCTACGGGGTCATATCGAAATTAGTAGTATAATTTTGTAAAAATCACATTTTTAAAAAACAACGCTGTCACCAACTTTCATTTGTAAAAAATAGTTAGGAACAAGATACGCAATCATACCGTAAACTGACTGTAATACATTTAGATCCAGGAAGTGAGCTACAGGGTGTTATCGAAATTAGTAGTAAAATCTTGTAAATATCACATTTTTAAAAAACAACGCTGTCACCAACTTTAGTTAGTTTTTTAAATTTAGATTATCAACTGAAAAAACATTTGCTTTTAATAATAATTTACATAACCTTTTTTTACCGGCAAATATTCTGCAACAACAATGAATTGAATTTGCCCAAAGTTGAAGTAGCAAATCTAAAATGGCCGCCATCTTATTGTGTTTCACATTTTCGTCATCCGTCGTTTTTGTTTATTTATTGTTTTAATGTGTTTTTGCTAGTTTTTTTATTAAATTTGGGATTATATCTAATTGTTGAAAACTGTTCGGGGTTTAAAAATATTACTTTTTCACCGTTAGAGTAGGAAAGGTACGAGATTTTCTTTATTTTTTAACAAAAACACAACAAAAATAACAATAGTTGACAGTGTCCCCTTATTTTGACAAGGCCGCGATAAGATCAAAGTATGCTACGGCGAGTGCCCTTTACTCCCGTTTCTATTCTAGATTTTTCAATGGTAATATCTTTTTCAATTTAGTTGGATGTAAAATCCAATCTCTAGTGGTTCAAGAAGAGCAGGTGTTGGCGAAGTAAAAATATGATTTGTAACTTATGGCAACTAATAAATTGTGATAACGTAACAGGAACAGGCGATATAATAGTTACTTATTGCAATTAATCCAGGCTGTTATAATGCTGGGCAGTATTTGGCAATTAAGGCCTTTGTTTACTATAAGACTCGGGATAAATACTGCCTTCCTTTATTAAAAGGTAAATAAACCACTAATTTTTAAATTTGATTGTGGTATGTCAAGTCAAGTAAAACCCGATAAGACCGAATCGCTCTTCTCGGGTAAAACTGTCAGAATACTGCCTGGCACTATTATTGCCTGGCTTTATTGGAATTAGTCCCGATTAGCTCTCAATTGCCAATTTAAAATAAAATTAAAATTCAAATTCAATTTAGCACTGCTCTTCTTTTACCTAAGTGCATGGTTAAGTATTTCTATTTGGGATGCACACAATAATTAATAAAAGGGCAAACCTACCTTTGCTAGGGGTAGTCCCAATAATGGTAAGTATAATAAGGAAAAATATAAATCCCAAAATACAATTGATAATGGTAATGCCAAATTTTATTGGCCTATTCATGGTGAAGAATGGCCGAAGGGATAACGAATGGTCGTAAATCAAGCTAAACAAACTGCACAAGAGGCCAAAACTGATCCTGAAATTCGCATTGACATTTTGAGCCAAGTTGCGTTTACCCAAAGCATTTCCTTTCTAGTGAAAATAAACATTATATTTTTTAATCCCGGAGTCCACAAGCGTTTTTGTAAATAGACCAGGCAAAAAAGTCAGTAAATAAAACGAATATGCGTAAATAAAGATGAAGTGGCAACGGCGATACAAAGTACAGATTTTGGAACGGGGTTTTTTGTGCGTATACCCTTATTTTCTAATGCAGTCGTTAATAAAAAGGGTTTTAGTATTTTAATAATTTTGCACTTGAAACTATTTAAAAAATCAAGAAATTCTAATTGTTTTTATTTTGAATTACATTTCTAACTTCTTTAGCGAATAGGAAATATTGTTTAAAATACAAAAAAGTATTTTGTTTATGACCTTTTTAGTTAAATGACACAATTTGCTTCAAACCGGGTGTAAAGTACTCGTTCTGTTACAACTTAACCGTTAGATATACCCTGAAAACTAGCAAAAAGTCAAAAAAATTGATAAAATTTCGAATAGAGGATCAGCTGGATTTATATGAATATGGTTTTGAAGTCAGGAAAGAGTCCATATTCAAAAAGTAAAATAAGTTTTTCGAACCATTTTCATGTAGCCTATACCTCATTCAAGCACACCGAAAAAAAAATAGAATCGATCCGAGTTATTAGGACGAAACGTGGTAAACTTTTATGAGTGATAACGGCTTTTCACGGTTTCCAGCGAAACTAGTCCTCCTATCAAAAAAGTGAAATACAAGAATTATAGGTAACAAGACGGTCAATAACACTCGTAAAATGAATTTTTTTATATATACTAAAATTGAATAAACGTATTTTTAGTTTCTGTTTGTTATCTTTTATATTTAATTTTTTTCGATAGGGATCTAGTTTCACTGAACACCGTAACAAAACATTATTGACCCCTAAAAGCTCATTGGATTTCACCACAAGAACTCGGATCGAGTGTAATTTTATTTTCCTATTGGCTTCGATAAGTTTCCTATATTTCCAATAGTTTCCACGCTGTTACTAATTTTTTCCTTTTCAAAAACTATCTTCACTGACAGGGCCGTATCCAGGAAAAAATTTCAGGGGGCTATTAAAAGTTTCAATAAAAAATCTGCGTATTCTTAAACTTTTTGTCCGATTTAGAAACTACTACTACTACGTCGGTTCGGTTCATTCTCTCATTCTTCACCTCCTTCGATCCTGACAATCATCTTCCGTCAGGTTTTTTTACTCATTGATCTTTGGATTGACTGTTGCCATTCCAGTTTAGGACGCCCTCTTTTTCTGCGCCCTATTGGTTGCCATTCTAGGACCTACTTTGGTAATCTTTCGTCTCTCATCCGTTGTAGATAGCCGTACCATATCAGTAGTCTTTTAGTGATGTCATCCGTTATGCTTCACTCGGTTCCCATTCTTTCTTTTATGATCTCATTCCTTATATGATCTGTTCTAGATATTCTCATTGATCTTCTTATTGCGTCCATTTCGACACTTTCTATTTTTGCTTTTTATTTTACTGTTACGCGACAAGTCCCTATTCCATACAACAGCGTGCTTTTTACCATTGTTTCATATATGTTAAATTTTACATTATTTTTTATTTCTCTGCTTCATAAAATACTGTTAAAACAACCAATAACCTTTTTTGCTTTTACTATTATTTTTTCCAGTTTTTTACAGTCTTATTAAATGTGACACCTAAGTATACATTCTCATTGCATGGAGATATTATTTGTCAATTTTCTAGTTCTAATTCACTTGATTCGTTTCCTATACATAAGGACTGTGTCTTGTCCACGTTCACTGTAAACCCCTTAGAAACTACCAGTTTGATATTTAAAACTCAACCACTATAATTGATTCGAGACATCAAAGGGTCACAAGGCAATTTGCCATTGCCAATTCCACACAGTGCTTTAACTCAGAGGTCTTTTATTTATGGAGGTCGAAAGATTTTTAATCACCTGCCACTAGCTATTCGGCAGGCCTCTAATATCAAAACATTTGGAAAAAACTAAAAAATGCACTGCTACAAAAACCCTATTATGCACTTTCTGAATATTAATTTAATGACCAGATTCATTAGTATAGATTGCATAGGTGTGTTTTTAGTTATAGAGTGATGACATTTTACCACTGAGATGTAACCAGGCCAAATTTTTTGTTTTATTTCATATTTTAATTTTTATTTATACTCGTATATATAAATATTTTACTGTTTTACTCACTTATATTTTATAAATGTTTGTATATGTCTTGACAATCTTTTTATCGTTTAGTTTTTAATAATTGCGTTGCATGTAATTCTACCAATGTGATGTAATTATCCCAAATTATTTTTCTTGAAAATTTTTTAATCTTGATATTTTTTCCGTTTTTTGATTTTTTTTTGCACTTTAACGTATCTTATAAACGTTTGTAAATGTCTTGACATGATTTTTATCGTTTTGTTTTTAGTTATTGTGTTTATTGTAATTTTATAAATGTGATGTACTATAATCTCTTTTTTTGTTTATATTTTGTTTTTGAATACTGATTTTTTTTATTGTGTTAATATATAGGTATTAGGGACATATACATAATATTCAAATACCCACGGTAACTGCCCATTCATGATGCAAACATGAGGGCCTTGGGGTCTTTAAGCAAAAAAGACCTGATTGGTTGCTTTCAAAGACATATACATATTATTTCCATATAGTACGTTTTATTGCAATACCTACGGTACCTTAAGCAATATAAATAAATAGCATTATCAATGGGTATAAGTCTATCCTCTTTGCGGCCCTTAAGATTAAATGTACTGATTGGTTGTACTTTTACGCATAAATATTATTTTATTATTGTACTCGTTACGTCAAATCATCGGCGTACAGATGACAAAAACTCTATCGATGTAAATTTGGTATCTGTGCATTTTTCGTACCTTTATTCCTGAATGTTTGCATCAAATGCCAACCATTGTGTAAATAGGTAACAGGGAGTATTATAATATTACGTATATGATTAGGGACCTTTTGCACTCCCTCCTTTACCTAACTTTATCCTTTATAAATGCGACATTAATGATAGATATCACGTGATATGTAGACGGCCAATTTTGACCTTTTGAAGACACAATTTTTTATCCTTTATCCTTTATTCATCTGTCAAAAGCCTGTTTTGTGTTCTGTAGGCCAAATTAATTCAAAAGTGCCGAAAACAAACAGGAAAAAACCAAAAGGGCAATACCAGTGAAAAACTGCCAGAAAAATATAGGTTTAGGGCTGTGTTTACTGTGTACTTCTTATTTTTTTTACGCACTTTACAGAACATTGATGACTTTTGGTTAGTTGTTGAGCACTGTTGCCAAACAACACATACCTACCAGTTTTTATAAAAATTAATTTTCAATTACTGGCATAAAATTAAATCTGCGGATTATAGTCTAAATTATACGCATTTGTGATGACGTCACCAGGTGAGAAAAAAACGTATTGCGTAAATATTTTTGCCACTCAATTTTTGTTATTATGTTTTTGATTGACAGTGACGGATACTTCACATAACCAATTACCTACCTATTTAAAAAATGAATTAATCCTAGACATTACTTTTTTTACAAAGTTTATTGTCACCGCTGTATATAATATACTAAACAAAAATGACGTCATTACAAATGCGTATAATTTGGACTATACCTCTCGTTGGTAGCTCTTGAAATAATTGTCTGATATCAAAAATATTTTTAATTTATATTAGATTTTGACATAACGTTATATGCGCGGCAACATTTTTTCTAAATAAACGAACTAGTAGCCTGCGTTATTAGAACACAAGTAAGGTCAACCACTATCCTTTAGTAAACAACCAGGTAACTGCGCATGCCTCAAATAAAAGATAAGGGACAAATTGGACATGCAAAAGGTTCTATTAAGTTAAGTAATATATTACGGATCTGTATTATTTATATTCTAGATATTTATGCTTTTGACTTTACAAATGTTATTTTACCTTATTTACTTTAAGTTAGTATTAGCCTGCTTTGTCGAAAATTATACTAACAATAAATTAGTTTTGATTTGATTTGTGTTGCTCAGAATTTTCTGTTAACACACTTTATCGACTATTTTGGGGGCGGATTGATAACCACTTCTAAGAGCCATTTGGTGTAACTTTAGGAGTGAGGGAAGGTGATGCGTTATCTTTAGTAGGTACTGTTTATTGGCTCAAAATCAACTCAGATAGCTGGACATGTGGATGATATTGTTGTTCATAGTAGAGAGGAAAGATCTTTAACCGTAACTGTAACAGTGCTTGATGTAAAAGCCAAAAAACGAGGACTGAATAGAAATAGGTCCAAAACTATATATACATTAACTTCTCAAAAAACAACGAGAGATATGCTCACATTTTTCAGATACTCAGTTCTAGCATTGAGCAACTGGATAAGTTTACAAACTTGGGAGCAATCATGAATAAAGAAAACTCAATTACAGAGAAAATAAAGCCACAAAGCAGGTGGATAGACGATATCGAATACCAAGGAGGGAAAAATGGAGGGCCTGGTTATTCAAGCTAAAACCCACCAAGAATAAAGAAGAAAATGTTATCGAGAAATGGTATTATTCTCCTGGTCTAGCAGGCTAGGAAACGCTTTGTTTGATCTGTGCCGCCCGTACGTTTTTCGCCATCCAATCAGGATATATAAATCACTGAAGATTGATCCTTGCCCTGACAGTTTGAATTGGCGATTCTGGAAAACGAATAATCTGGTATTTTTCGGCGGCATTCGATGTCGTGTAATGGATAGCCGCTCCTATTTTTGCGAATGCGTTCGGATTTGATATGATAATGGGAGACGGCATGGATGGAAAGCAAAATTATGGATTTTGAATATATTGCATTGCCCCCAAACAAGAATAGAAAATCCAAGTAAAAATAAAAAATTGGTACAATATTCAGTCCTAAGCAAGAGTCAGTCGCTTGCGAATTTAGTGACTTGCGAATTTAGTGACTTGCGAATTTAGTGACTTCAGCGAAGAAAATTAACTCACAATAGTGCAGGCGCTGGAGTTAGTTGAGTCTTCAAAATATGAAGACCGCAGTTTCACAGTGGATTCTAGCTGAGAATAGGTCACAGATTAACTATCTGGATATTGCCAAGCCAGGTTTTGGTCCAATTGTTTTTAATCCCCTCTCCTCCTATAGTCGTGTTCGAATTTCTGAAAATTAAAATAAGTTGCCGCACTAATGCCACAATGACACATAAATGGATTAAAAATATGTAAAATCTAACCTAAAAATAAAATTATATTAGTTTTTTAAATTTTAGCTGCATAAATCCTCCAGACAACCCAAAAGTTAAGGTTTTTCAGTTTTCTTCAAATTCGCTTAAAAACTAAACTTCTTATTATAGACAATAAAATTTTCTTTTTAACGATGTACAAGTCAGTGGGGTACGACCAATGACAAACACTTAAACTTTTATTGAGGTAATGTAAAAAAATAAAAGAAAGAATTATGTTTATTTCTTTTCTTAAAAATTGAGCTCTCTATCAAAAATTCTACTGTATAGTCGATTGTAGACAATAAAATTTTCTTTTAAATGATGTATAATAATGCAAGATTAGATTTCTTATAACAAAAACATTTCATGTAAAAAAAAGCCAAGTACGCGAAAATAGCAGTCCGTAAAAAGAATTGAAATAACTGTTAAGCCAAGTTCTCCAATACAAATTTAAACTTTGCTATTACAGCCAAACTTCTTTATGTTCAATTAAGCACTGTGCCCAAGAGTCATTTACAGCCGTAATAGCCAAGTTTAGAAAAACATTTCCAAACTAGTAAGAACCTTTTATTTTAAATTTATATTGGAGATCTTTGGTTTACATTTATCTCATTTCTTTTTACGGAATGCTATTTTCGCTTACTTGGCTTTTTTTACATGAAATTTTTTTGTTATGATTTCACTTCTTTTTTAAAGGTATTGGATAATATTTAATTTTTAACGTAGTAAAATATTCGGAATATTGTTTAAAACTTTTGCAATGCCTTACTTAAAATTTTGAGGTTTTTAAATTTTTTATCATAGTTTTATCATAGTTCCTATCAGCCTTTCAAAGCTCAGCTCTCTAGGGTTTCTAAAAATGGTCAATGTTACTTTTACATAACTTTACATGTATAGAGGAGGATAGTAAATTAAAATTTTCGTGTTTTTAAATTTTTTCCTATAGTTTTATCATAGTTCTTATCAGTCTAAGTGGGTAATGTTACTTTTACATAACTTTACATTTATAGGGGATGAGAGTAAATGAAAATTTTGGGATTTTTTCCCATAGTTTTATTATAGTTTCTGTCAGCCTTCCAAAGCTCAGTTCTCTAGCGTTTCTGGAAGTGGACAATGTTACTTTTACATAACTTTACATGTATAGGGGTCAGGAGTAAATTAGAATTTTGGGGTTTTTAAATTTTTTCCCATGGTTTCATCATAGGTCCTTTCAGCCTTCCAAAGCTCAGCTCCCTAGCGTTTCTGGAAGTGGGCAATGTTACTTTTATATAAATTTACATTTATAGGAGGGAAGTAAATTAGAATTTTGGGGTGTTTTAATTTTTTTTTATAGTTTTATCTTAGTTACTATTGGCCTTCTAAAGCTCAGCTCTCTAGCGTTTCTGGAAGTGGGCAGTGTTAATTTTACATAACTTTACATTTATAGGGGAGGGAAGTAAATAATAATTTTGGTGTTTTTAAATTTTTTCCTATAGTTTCATCATAGTCTGCCAGAGCTTAGCTCTCTAGCATTTCTTTTACATAACTTTAGAGCAAATTAGAATTTTGGGGTTTAATGACTTTTTCCAGGGGATTGGTCATAATTTCTATCAGTCTGCCAAATTTCAGCTTTGTAGCATGTCTGGAAGTACAGTAGAATATTCATAATCTATACATGAGTGAGTAAGTGGCAATTTCGACGTTTTTTGAAATTTTGTAACTACTTTACTACTTTATGGAATTCCATGAAACTTGGAGGGGTTGTTAACTCCATGAAGATCTACGACTGTGCAAAGTTTGAGATTTGGTGCTCATTCCAAAGTAGAGTTTTAGACAGGTCAAATATCGGCTGAAATGTTTCAAGAAAAGATGGTAAGGCGCGCGAACTTGGCGAGGCACTGCCGTGCCCTCAGATTTATAACAATTTCATTTTGAAAAATCACAAAAAAAAATTAAAACAATTTTTTTACAAGTTTTTTTACGATTTTGAGAAAAAATTTTTTACAGTTTGCTGTAGAAAATACAATTTTTCTTTAAAAAATGTATAAGTCAGTGCAGTCGGACTAATACCGAACTCTCCAACGGCGTCCGTTTTTTTGAGAAAATATAAAAAAATTTAAAAAAACTCATGTTTGCCACAGGTTTTACCCGATTATCTTAAAAATCAAGCCCTCTATTAAAAATTATTCCCCTTAGCTTATTGTAGACAATAAAATTTTCTTTTAAAAACTGTATCGCAAAGTAAGATTTATTTTTAGTATAAATAAAATCAATTTTTACCAAAATCAAAATTAATTTAAAAACTGATTGGTTTTCACTCTCTCCAACGTCGATCACAAGGATACGAATGATCCGCATCTGGAACACGTCCTGACAATCAGAACAAGTGATCCATGCCAATCCACGACCGGTTTCGGCCTTTTGGGCCATCTTCAGGTGAATGTAGGCGATAGTTCCGTGTAGAGCATAAGTTTTGTCAAACCAACAGAAACAACTACTCCGAGGGAAAATCATATACATAATATTCCAATACCGACGGTAACTGTCCATTCATGATGCAAAAATGAGGGCCTTGGGGTCTTTAAGCCAAAAAGGCCTGATTTGGTTGCTTTCAAAGACATATGCATATTATTTCCATATAGTTCGTATTATTGCAATACCTACGGTACCTTACGATGCAGAATACAAACATATTTGAAATAGCAATATCAATGGGTATAAATACAGTGCTCGACATCGAACGTTTAGACTTTATGAAAAGAGTCAGTGAGGGACCAAAGACGCGCATATTTAGGAGCGTTTGCCGCTGTCATTAATAGTTTTTTATTACTAAACAGGAGCAAGCACAGTAAGATTTCCACTTTTCAAAGATGAAGAAATAGTCATTATTCTTTGTTTCGTTATTTTAGCTTTAATAAGGAAACATTAAGTCGAAAAAAATTAAATTTTTTAATAATTTGTTCTTAAGACAATCACCTTGTTCTTTTATTAAAGTCGCGCTTCGCGCCGTTCGATCTGCTCGCGGCGGCAAACGAAGTCAAGTTGCTAAAATAGTTCAGGCCCTACGTGTTTTTTGATAGTTTTATGCTAATAACTCGAAAACAATCAACTTTTTCAAAAATCTTCTGAAGATCATTTTTCAAGCGGATACAATTTTCCTTTCTAACCCTTAGTATCATCTGACGACAGTGGTGCACATTCCATTAGCGTACGAAAAAAGGGAAAATTTTTAAAATATTTTTTTTCTCTTTTTTTTTTGTATTTTTTATCCTTAACACTACTTCTTTTTCAAAAAAATATTTTTGTTTAAAAGCCCATTGTATACAGTTAAATACTTATTAAGGTAGGCATGTTTTTTAAAATAAACGCCTTGAAATAAAAATAAATGTGTTTGTAGAAATCCTTAAATCAAACAAAAATTTTAATCATTCATTTTTGTAACTGAGTAAATAAAAATAGAGAGTAAAAAATAATTTTTGGTTAGTATTAACTTAAAACTGACTTTTTCTAGTTAACCTTTGTCAAAGTGGAGATCCCTCCTCTCACCCCTCTCAAGAGTGCTTTCTTACAGTATTTTTCCAATTATTTGCAAACTTTTAATTTGGAAAAAAACAACTAAGTAATAACTATTAAGGCTGATGAAAAGTCCTCTCTAACGATGAATAACACGCCCCCCTTACATCAGTGGCGCACCTTTTATATGCATTTAAATAAATTAGAGGTGTGGAAAAAACTTCTTTTTTTTTTTAATTTTTAATGCCAAAGAAATTTCCTTTCCAAGGATGTATATCACTCTCCCCTTAAGGCAGCGGTAGTTCTAGCATAGTCGCACCAAAAATGGTCAAATTTGGTATACACTTGAATCTTCATTTAAGACAATTTTTTTGGAACAGTATTAATACACACACTACGTTCAATGAGAGAAGCAACACAATTGGTATGGATATACAGTATACTCCCCCCAATAATATAACGAAGGGGATCCACCCGCCTACACTTGGCGGGGGGTGGTCTCCCCTTTAAATATTTTTTTCACATTTTTTCTAATAAACGGAAAATTGTCAAAAAATCTTTTAGGGTAGGGATAGCCCGCCCCAACAATTTTTCGGGGTAGTATACTGTATATTCATACCAAGTGTGTTGTTGCTCTCATTCAACGCAGTGTCTGTATTAAAACTGTTCCAACATGGTTGTCCTATATGAAGATTCAAGTGTATAC
This sequence comes from Aspidapion aeneum, assembly GCA_963576565.1. Classification (NCBI taxonomy): domain Eukaryota; kingdom Metazoa; phylum Arthropoda; class Insecta; order Coleoptera; family Brentidae; genus Aspidapion; species Aspidapion aeneum. The sequence continues at coordinate 98,037,248 of OY755040.1, forward strand.
CAAATTTGAACATTTTTGGGGCGTCTATGCCAGATCTACCGCTGCCTTGAGGGGGAAGCGATATAAATCGTTGGAAAGGAAATTTCTTCAGCTTTAAAAATAAGTTTTAAAACCAGACATGTGGGACAGCGAAATGTAAGAAAATTAAAAAAAACTAGTTTTTTCCACACCTCTCATTTATTTAAATGCCTATAAAAGGTGTGCCACTGATGTAAGGGGGGCGTGTTATACATCGTTAGAGAGGACTTTTCATCTGCCTCAATAATTGTTACTTACTTATTTTTGCCAAGTTAAAGTTTGCAAATAATACCACATATTAATAATGACACCACAAAAAATAGATAAAAAAATATTTTAAAAATTTTCCCCTTTTTTCGTACGCTAATGGAATATGCACCACTGCCGTTAAAGGGCACTAAGGTACATCGTTGAAAAGGAAATTGTGTCCGCTTGAAAAATGATCTCTAGAATATTTTTGAAAAAGTTGACTGTTTTGGAGTTATCAGCACAAAACTATCAAAAAGCACGTTTAAGGGGGGGGAACCACCCCCTGCCAGGGAGGGGGCGGTTCCCTTTCGTAAAATGTTCGGGCGAGTCTTATGTCTATCCATGCCAAGTGTGTTGCTTCTATCATCAAACGCAGCTCATGGTTGTAATCTCGGATGTAGGGCCTGAACTAAAAGCAGAATTACGGATTCGCAGTAATGATTATTAGTCATACAGATCAAATGGTATCTAAGAGATGGCGCAACAGCAATTAAACAAGGTGTTTTTTGGATTTTATTAATGGCCGCTTTGGCCTACTCAGCCGGTAAGAGTAACGTCATTAAATCGCGAAAAGAAAAACATTTTTTTGAATTGCTAATATAACAAAACGGGATTTGAATATAAATGGTATTTTTGCCATTTATACGTTTTTAAAGATTTTTTAATTAAATATTGTTTTTGTCATCAACAAGCATTAATTATATGCAAGACTAGGTTAAGATTAAGTAAAATTTATGGCAACTGCGGCGACTTGTTTTTTGACATATTTTCAGGTTCGCTGTATTTTAATAAAGGTTGTATTCGGCTAATATGTCCTTTGAGCCACTAACATCAAAATAATTCATATTTTGTAACTAGAAACAAATTACCTCAACTATTTTCAACTTTTAAAAAACACACTGTGTAATTTTAACTTTATCGATTTTCTGAGTCCACGCATCTTTGAATTGCGGTGGTATTTTGTCTCTTTGTCTTTCTCGCCAATGCGAAAGAGCTTAAGTTTCAAAGCACGACAACGGCAAGCCAAGAATGTCTGTAAAGCAACGTGGCTTGTCTTGGACAAGAAAACCGTTAAAGAAAGCTTAGATTTTGGAATAATCAGCCAGCGGAAAGCTAAAAACGCCTAGAGAGCAGGGTACTGAAGCTTTCGAAAGTCGGGAGGGGAAATTCCTCTTTAGTTGCGCTTCGCTTGGTTCGTTTGCTTTCGTTCACACTTTTTAAGGGGGGGTTTTATTTCAACTGGGGAAATATATCAATTATTTTAACTTTGTATAAGCTATTATCTTTATTATTCATAATTATTTTAGTCTTTTCTTTTGGAGTTTATTAATTTCAAAGCTATTAATTATTACTGTTTCCAGTGTTTTGAAATAATGTGTTTAACTGTTTTGTGGTTTTTTAATATCAAAATACAAACCATTCGTTGCCCTAAAATCGGCATTTTTAAACAACAATATATCCCAAACCTAAACAGTAATATTAAGTAAATTAAACAGTTGATTGAATAGTTTCACTCATTCATTCAACGTTTAAAATGTTGATAAATATATATATTTACAACAAATATACAAAAGGTTTGTAAAGCCTAAAAGTTTAAGAAGTGTAAATATTTGAATACAAAAGTTTAATAGTACAAAAAAAAATTGATATTCAACTAGTAAATATAAGAAGTGAAAGTGTGAAGCTACAAGAAGAAAATTAAAAAGGCATGTATGATTCCTACATTATTTTTACATTTGAGAAAAACGTTTATAGCATACTTTTCCTCCAAGAATCGTCAAACTCCCTTTCGAGAACAAATAAGTAATAATATTTAATCTTTTTATAATTTATATAAGTTGTAGCCTAAGTTGGTAGCTCACAACATTTAAGCCTTGGCCACTTGAGTTGACAGTACCACTGTCACAGAGCCGCCTGTTACAAAGTGGTGCCAGTAGTTCAGGGTAATTTAGTTTTTGGAAAATTTGTGAAAAAATTTTGGAAAAATTTGGGAAAAACTTTGGAAAATTTGTGAAAATTTTATGTTGATAGTTTGAGAAATACGCAGTAGTACTTTAGTTAACCCATTGGTAGTATTTTGTTGGAAAAACTAAAGGAAATTTTTGTAAAATTGTTCGTTTATAAAGAAATAGTCTTGTCTAGTTTTTGTTTTAAACCAAAACTAATTTGTTGGAAGATGTGCCATAACTGTTTTTCGTTGTTCAAATTACTAATGTTATAATCTGTCTTACAATGATGTGTATTGTTAGCTCCCGCTAAATTTCGCGGTTGTTTTAAAACCACACAATTGGATGATGGACAGAGTACATTTTCGCGCATTTCAACATGCGCACCAACAATCAGTGAGATCCTTTTCTACCGCCTCGAGAAAATGGCGTGTTAATTTACTCTCTCCAACATTTACAAATTTCTACACTTGAAAGTGCTCGATTTTGGTGTACTGAAGCATGGAACTAGAAACTTCAGCCCTTCAGCTAGGTGGTGCCATCATTAGATCCAGAAAGGGGCCCCTAGAACGTGGAGAAATTGGCTGCAAACTGGTGAGTGCTTTGTTTCTGATTTCCGTTGTGTGTTACCAACAATTAACCTATGGACCTTAATTATTTCGTGATTTCATATCAATATATTTATGTTTGTTCGCGCTTTCCTTAATTAAAATATATACAGTCCACTGCAGTTATCGGTTTTCTACATGCGGGCAAACATAAGTGTTCGTTCGACCCGAATTATTTAAATTTGCTCCATATGACGGTATTAATAAGTCGGCCATTTTTCACATTTTCAAACGGCGACCACACGGCCTTGAATTTTGCCAATCGTATTGAACCGAGAGAGATTTTCGTTCGACCTTCGGTTTCGGCGCCGCAGTTCACCTGTTTTCGGTCCGCTGCTATGGTAACGCAGGGTCTACCGCGTGGTCGTTTCAGTAAACAAAAATCGAGGATAAATCAAAACAAACAAACAACATTTCTCATTTCTGTGATTAGATGTGTTCCATATCATTTCGATATTTAAAACAATTTTCATCAATTGCGATAAATTAGTGCATGTTTTCGACAATTCGTCATTTTTCTATTTCAGAAGCATTAATTTAGCGTTAATTGTATATTTACCGACATTTCTGTGATTAGATGTGTTCCATATCATTTCGATATTTAAAACATTTTCATCAATTGCGATAAATTAGTGCATATTTTCGACAATTCGTCATTTTTCTATTTCAGAAGCATTAATTTAGCGTTAATTGTATATTTACCGACAATTTCGTCATTTCAAAGGTAAAATCAAAAAATCCGTGCAAAAACGCAAGAGTTTTTTATCTGCGATCACCGAGTGTTATGTGTTTTCACAGACCGCGGCAACGGACGCAAAAGCGAGAAACGAGTTTCAAGTGAGGTATTCCGATTTGGATGAAACCTTCGATAAATGCATGCTGGCACATAATGATGTCATTATGTTGATAGACGACTCGGACGACGAGGAGTTTAAAACGCAAGATGCGATCCTTTCAGAAGCTCGTAAATATTTTTATGCGTGTAAGGGGGTTTACTCTAAAATATTTCCGGTTGAGGCCCCATCCTTTTCGGGATCATATGTTCGACAAAACGAAACTCCAAAACTCAAAGAGTTAGGTATTCCCATATTTCGAGGTGATAAAAAATTATGGCCAAGCTTTTTCGATCTTTTTAATAACATTATAGATCAAAATCAAAGTCTAAGTAACGTTCGAAAACTTCAATATTTATTTTCATATCTCGAGGATGAGCCTTTAAAATTGATATCAGGGATTAGCTTATCTGATCAAAATTATAAAATTGCTTACGACAAATTAGTCAATAGATATCAAAACAAGTGAGACCTCGCAAATGATGCTTTAAGCACAATTATGAACTCTACCTTAAAAAACGAGTCAGCTAAAGAATTGCGTAATTTAATTGACACCTTTTCAGAATCCCTAGAAATTTTAAAATCACTTAGCTTTGACTTTGACAGTTGGGACTTTATTATTTTTTTAATTTTGTTAGAAAAATTGGATATTCCGACGCGTTCAAATTTCGAAATTAGTCACGCCAATACTAATACCGAAATTCCCACTTTTCAGTCACTTTTTCAATTTCTAGAAAAAAGATGTAAAGTTTTGGAATCACTTCCTCAATCAACAGCACACAAAAATCAACTACTACCTATCAAAAATCAAATTCTATGCAAAATCAGTTTGGGCAAAAGCCTACCTATCAAAATTCAAATTCTATGCAAAATCAGTTTGGGCAAAAGCCTACCTATAAATCATCCAATTCGCCTTTTATAGGACTGGCTGGCACCTCAACTAATTCAAGTACGGGAATAAATTGTTTCCGGTGTAATCAAGGTCACGTGCTTTCGAAGTGTCAAACATTTCTTGACCTCTCGCCTATCGATCGCCCATCTTTCGTCAAGCAGAAAAAATTATGTCTAGCGTGTTTTCATCCCTCGCATGGGGTAGACACCTGCAAATCAAAATATTCATGCAGGACTTGCAATAGTAAAAGGCACCACACTTTAACTTATATCTTAGAAACTAATAAAGAGTCTGGAAGCCAAGATACTAGTCCTGTCATTCACACACCACCTGTCAATAATCTTCATGTGTCATTAAATACCTCAGGACCTTCCTGTACCTTTCTTTTATGCACCGCCATAATAGATGTTATGGACGGTTGCGGAAATTTTCAACCTGTAAGGGCACTGCTTGATTCTGGATCACAGACAGGATTCATCAGTGAAAAGTACCGCCATAATAGATGTTATGGACGGTTGCGGAAATTTTCAACCTGTAAGGGCACTGCTTGATTCTGGATCACAGACAGGATTCATCAGTGAAAAGTGTATTCAGCGTCTTAATCTTCCTAGGCGAAGTTACACCACTGAAATATTCGGATTGAATCAAAGGTCTTCTCTTACTTCCAAAGGGCTCGTTCAATGTCACATTAAGCCACAAGGACAGGTCACTCCTTTACTTAATTTCGAAGCAATTGTCGTTCCACAACTATGTTCCAATATGCCTACATTCACTTTGAACGATAATCAGTGGAAACACTGAGGTGAGGTGAGTATTCCGATTTGGATGAAACCTTCGATAAATGCATGCTGGCACATAATGATGTCATTATGTGGATAGACGACTCGGACGACGAGGAGTTTAAAACGCAAGATGCGATCCTTTCAGAAGCTCGTAAATATTTTTATGTGTGTAAGGGGTTTTACTCTAAAATATTTCCGGTTGAGGCCCCATCCTTTTCGGGATCATATGTTCGACAAAACGAAACTCCAAAACTCAAAGAGTTAGGTATTCCCATATTTCGAGGTGATAAAAAATTATGGCCAAGCTTTTTCGATCTTTTTAATAACATTATAGATCAAAATCAAAGTCTAAGTAACGTTCGAAAACTTCAATATTTATTTTCATATCTCGAAGATGAGCCTTTAAAATTGATATCAGGGATTAGCTTATCTGATCAAAATTATAAAATTGCTTACGACAAATTAGTCAATAGATATCAAAACAAGCGAGACCTCGCAAATGATGCTTTAAGCACAATTATGAACTCTACCTTAAAAAACGAGTCAGCTAAAGAATTGCGTAATTTAATTGACACCTTTTCAGAATCCCTAGAAATTTTAAAATCACTTAGCTTTGACTTTGACAGTTGGGACTTTATTATTTTTTTCATTTTGTTAGAAAAATTGGATATTCCGACGCGTTCAAATTTCGAAATTAGTCACGCCAATACTAATACCGAAATTCCCACTTTTCAGTCACTTTTTCAATTTCTAGAAAAAAGATGTAAAGTTTTGGAATCACTTCCTCAATCAACAGCACCCAAAAAGCAACTACTACCTATCAAAAATCAAATTCTATGCAAAATCAGTTTGGGCAAAAGCCTACCTATCAAAATTCAAATTCTATGCAAAATCAGTTTGGGCAAAAGCCTACCTATAAATCATCCAATTCGCCTTTTATAGGACTGGCTGGCACCTCAACTAATTCAAGTACGGGAAAAAAATGTTTCCGGTGTAATCAAGGTCACGTGCTTTCGAAATGTCAAACATTTCTTGACCTCTCGCCTATCGATCGCCTATCTTTCGTCAAGCAGAAAAAATTATGTCTAGCGTGTTTTCATCCCTCGCATGGGGTAGACACGTGCAAATCAAAATATTCATGCAGGACTTGCAATAGTAAAAGGCACCACACTTTAACTTATATCTTAGAAACTAATAAAGAGTCTGGAAGCCAAGATACTAGTCCTGTCATTCACACACCACCTGTCAATAATCTTCATGTGTCATTAAATACCTCAGGACCTTCCTGTACCTTTCTTTTATGCACCGCCATAATAGATGTTATGGACGGTTGCGGAAATTTTCAACCTGTAAGGGCACTGCTTGATTCTGGATCACAGACAGGATTCATCAGTGAAAAGTACCGCCATAATAGATGTTATGGACGGTTGCGGAAATTTTCAACCTGTAAGGGCACTGCTTGATTCTGGATCACAGACAGGATTCATCAGTGAAAAGTGTATTCAGCGTCTTAATCTTCCTAGGCGAAGTTACACCACTGAAATATTCGGATTGAATCAAAGGTCTTCTCTTACTTCCAAAGGGCTCGTTCAATGTCACATTAAGCCACAAGGACAGGTCACTCCTTTACTTAATTTCGAAGCAATTGTCGTTCCACAACTATGTTCCAATATGCCTACATTCACTTTGAACGATAATCAGTGGAAACACTTGGAAAACCTTAAACTTGCCGACCCATCTTATTTCAAATCTAGACCTGTGGACCTAGTTATTGGTTGCGAGCTATTCGCACAGATATTCAAGAAGGGCAGGGTTCTTGGACAAATAGGGCAACCTTCAGCCCTTGAAACCATCTTTGGCTGGGTCGTCATGGGAAAAGTGAACGAAGTAGGTAGTCTTACGGAACGAACCAGTTGTTTTTTAACGAGTCATTCACCTCCGTTAGAGGTCATTATCCCTAGGTTTTGGGAAATCGAACATTTGCCTAAAAAACAAATCTTATCAAAGGAAGAAAAACAAGCGGAATCAATTTTTACTGCGAGTGTCGTACGACAACCGAGCGGTAGATTCATGGTAGATCTTCCGTTTAAAGATAAAATAAACCCTGACCTAGGAAATACTGATCCGCAAGCTTATCGTAGATTTTTACTTCTAGAAAATAGATTACTCAAAAATCCTGATCTGTACACTGCCTATTCTAGTTTTATGCAAGACTATATCGATTCTAATTATATGAGTCTAGTTTTATCTAGTCAACCAAAGGTCGACGTATCATGTTTTTTGGCACATCATTGCGTACTAAAGCCGGAAAGCTTAAGTACAAAATTAAGGGTAGTCTGGGATTGTTCGGCAGTCACCCCAAAGAATATTAGTCTCAATGACACGTTGTTATCTGGACCGAAACTTCAAAAAGATATTGCTTCTTTACTCCTTACGTTTCGTCTTAATCCTATTGCCTACATTGCTGATATCAAACAGATGTTCCATCAAGTCCTTATCAATCCTTATCACCGTCCTTATCAAAGGATATTGTTGAGGTTTTCTCCACAGGACCTACTTTCAGTGTGGGAACTTTCTACTGTCACTTTTGGCATGACATGTTCACCTTTTCTAGCCATGCGTACATTAAATGAGCTGGCAGAGAGAGAAAAGGAACGTTTTCCTATGGCTAGTAGTAATCTGAAAACGTCAATTTACATCGACGATATCTTGGGAACTAGCGCTTCGCTTTCTAAAGCCCTTTCCCTTCAGACGGAACTCAATGATTTGTTAAAGTCGGGAGGATTTGAACTTAAAAAATGGGCAAGCAATTGTCCTGAGTTATTGGCAACATTGCCAGAATCCGATCGTCAAATGCCTCTCTCTTTTGACAAGGCTGAACCACACTTTATCATAGTTTTAGGCCTTCAGTGGCATCCAAAAAACGACATTTTTTCTTATCAATGCCGAATGAAGGCCAAACCCCAACTAAACGTTCTATTTTATCTATCATAGGAACAATCTTCGATCCCTTAGGTTTTCTTTGTCCCTTGTTGCTACAAGCAAAATTTATTTTGCAACAGTTGCGGATATCGAAAATAGGCTGGGACGAAGAACCAGATTCTTCTATCATCGACTCTTCGTTCTGAATTCCCGCTTCTTTCCAATTTTCAATTACCCCGACAAATCAAACTGTCAAAAACCAATACCTGTCAAATCATCGGCTTCTGTGACGCTTCAATTCGAGGTTACGCAGGCGTCGTATATTTTCGTGTAGAAGAGGAAAGCAATATATCTGTTTCTCTCATATCTGCAAAATCTAGGGTCGCGCCTATAAAGTCACAAACTTTGGCTAAGCTAGAACTCCTAGGCGCATTTCTTTTAAGCGAATTAATTGACTTCGTCTTATCTAGCTATGAAGGAAAAATAACTTTTACATATATCGTTACTTTCTGCGATTCGCAAGTCGTATTGCACTGGCATTCATCCGCTCCTAATCGCTGGCAAACCTTTGTTGGAAATCGAGTCAGTAGAATCCAAGAAATCATTCCCTCAAACTCATGGCGCTACATTCCTTCTGCTTTAAATGCAGCCGATATTGCGTCACGAGGGGCCACCCCCTCACAGCACATTTCACATGACATTTGGTGGAACGCACCGTCGTTTTTGTGGTCTCCCGAAAACGAATGGCCCGATTTTCATAAATCAAAAATGCCGATTGATTTCGGAGATATTAATCTGGAGGAAAAGCCAAAGGTCTGTTGCAATGCGATAATTGACGTTAACTTCTTAGATCAGCTTCTTATCAAATATTCATCTATATCAAAAATTCAACGTATCATTTGTTATGTCCTTCGAATAGTTAACCTTTTTCAAAACCATTCCTATCAAAAACCCACTAATCCACCGGACAAAAAAATTATTTTTGAAAATATTGTTTTTCCTACCACCGGTGAGATGCAAAGTGCGTTATACCTTCTTATCAAACGCGTTTAAGGTTCTTGCTTTTCTGAGCTTTTTTCCGCGTTATCTAAGGATAAACCAATACCGAAACCTTTTCGAAAACTTTCACCTTTTCTTGATGAAAATAATATCATTAGAGTCGGTGGCAGATTACAAAAATCTGACCTTTTGTCTTATTCTGCAAAACACCCCGTCTTACTTTCGAGTAACCATCGTTTAACTACTCTTCTTATCGAGTCCACTCATCGACAATACCTTCATCCTGGGTTTAAAACATTACATAATCTGCTTTTACAGCGGTTTTGGATATTATCTGCCAGACGGGCAATTTAAAGAACCATATCCAAGTGCTTGCAATGTTTTAGAATCAACCCTAAACCCAATAGACCGCCCATAATGAGTTCACTTCCCGCTCATCGAATCAATCAACTTAAACCTTTTTCGAGTGTAGCTATCGACTTTTGTGGACCTTTCTTTGTGATTCCTTATCGTTACTATGGTTGTAAAGCTTTCAAATCGTATGTCTGTGTGTTTGTCTGTACGGCCACACATTGCGTGCATTTGGAATTAACCATGGAACTGTCCACCGAAGGGTTCGTAGGTGCATTCCATCGATTCATTTCCAGACGTGGAAGCGTGACGCAATGCTGGTCAGATCAGGGCAGTAATTTTATAGGGTTTCGTAACCAATTACTTGATTACGCAAGAAGTGCGTCCACCAGACTTTCTATTCGTTGGCATCTGGGACCCCCTCTCAGTCCACATTTCAATGGCCTGGCAGAAGCTGGCGTCAAAAGTTTTAAAACTCACTTTGTTAGAGTTGTCGGCGACCAGAAGTTGTCCATCATGGAAATGTCCACCCTTACCTGTCGCATAGAAGCTGTACTTAATAGTCGCCCTTTATCTCCTGCCTCTTCAGACCCACACGATCTTCAACCTCTTACCCCTGGGCATTTTTTGACCCTTGAACTCCTTAATTCAGAAAATCCGGAGTCAGATTTGTCCGAGGTTCCCCTAAATCGGCTCTCGAGATGGCAACTAATCCAAAAACTACATAATGATTTTTGGAAACGGTATTCTGTAGAGTATTTGCATACGCTACAACAGCGACACAAGTGGGCTGATTCGTCCCCAAATATCAAATTAAATGATTTGGTTATCATAACGAGTGATCACATCCAATCACCTTTGAAATGGCCTGTCGGTCGGGTCATCGAACTGCATCCCGGCGGAGACGGTCAAGTGCGTGTTACGACGGTACGAACGGCTACCGGTGTTTACAAGCGGCCAGTTGTAAAACTGTGCCTCTTGCCGAATTAAAACTAATTTTAATTTTTCTACCTATTACCGGGTATTACAATAGGTTTCTCTTTATTTTTATTTTTTTTGAATTTTTGTATGTTTGTTTTGACTTTTTCGGGTTTCGTTATCTCTAAATAAACTTACGATACTTATCTGTTTTCATTCATTTATATTTATCGGTCGATCATTTTTCTTATATCTATATATGTCCGGTTGAGATTCTAAAATTGTGTGTTTTGGAGGGCGGTTATGTTAGCTCCCGCTAAATTTCGCGGTTGTTTTTAATTTTAAAACCACACAATTGGATGACGGACAGAGTACATTTTCGCGCATTTCGACATGCGCACCAATAATCAGTGAGATCCTTTTCTACCGCCTCGAGAAAATGGCGTGTTAATTTACTTTCTCCAACATTTACAAATTTCTACACTTGAAAGTGCTCAATTTTGGTGTACTGAAGCATGGAACTAGAAACTTCAGCCCTTCAGCTACGTGGTGCCATCATTAGATCCAGAAAGGGGCCCCTAGAACGTGGAGAAATTGGCTGCAAACTGGTGAGTGCTTTGTTCTGATTTCCGTTGTGTGGTACCAACAATTAACATATGGACCTTAATTATTTCGTGATTTCATATCAATATATTTATGTTTGTTCGCGCTTTCCTTAATTAAAATATATACAGTCTACTGCAGTTATCGTTTTTCTACCTGCGGGTAAACATGTATTTTCAATATTTTTGAATATTTTTTTGTCCTTGAAACAGTAAATACAAGGAAAATGTCAATGTCAATGTTTCTATTGGATGTAAGATAACTTTAAATTTTTAAAAGATAACTTGGTAGAATATTTTTTATTGAAAAGTTAAGTTTAAATACTATCCGAATATGCCAGCAAATAAAATGCTCTCCATTTCTATCTGGAGGACGGACTCTCCAGCATGCGATTAGTTGATCCTTTTGCCTTAATAAAGCTTCACTAAACTCTAGATTTGAGTTATAAATCCAAAACTCGTTGGTAAACTTTAAAATTTTTCCATCAAAACATTATTTAAACAAAATGGAGAAAAGAATCCATTATTTCGTCTTAATTGTAGCACAGTGTTGTTAAAATAAAGTTTCATTAAACTTATCATTCTCTTGCCATTAAAAGCCTATTTTGTAGAAGCTTTTGTTTTTCTAGCTGAATTTCTTAATATTCTTTTATTAAAAACACATAAAAAAAGAGTACGCAACTCTTTATTTTTGATCAGTTGGCTGAAACAATAATTGCCAACCCTTCCTCTGACAAACCACTCATTTTTTTTTAAGACACCCGTCAAATATAACTAAGGGAGGATAATTTTTATTTATTTTATTGCATTAATAACAGTTTTTTTTGTTTTTTTGAACCATTAAACCTTTTTTATTAATATTTAATAACATATTTTGTATAAATAAAACAAAAATGTATATTTAGTCATTATAAAATTGTTTTGATAAATATTTTTTCTTTATAGATATCGATGTTTTTACTTTATTTTGGTTTTATTGTTTTGTTTAATACCTAAAACTTCATTTGGCAAAAAGTACCTAAGTCAAATTATTTGACCATCTAAGTATCCACAATGGTGTAATTAATTAATCTCAAGTAATTTTCCATTGATATTGCATCATAACTTTAAAATTTATAATTTCTAACTACTTCTTCCATGCAAGCGTTCATCTCTCATAAATTTTTGCTACAGGACTGTTGTAAAGTGTCTGGTTTTTTTTTGTCATTTTTGTACTCTCTATATCATACATATATGATTGAGATTTAGCACAAGTTCAAACCATCAGTAAGCAACCACGAGGTATTTTCAAATTTAATAATTCCAGATTTTCAAAATGTATTTTTTTTTCAAATTGCACACAAGTTTTTTTTTGGAAAATTAACGTGACTGACTGATTTCTTTGTATCTCAGTAACAACTTTGTCGATTATGAGAAATTTCTTTATTATAAGGTCCACAATTAAATCTTTCAAAAATTTTAAAGCCCTAATTTGTTTAAACCATGGACTAAATATATAGAGTACGGGTAGGCCTCGTCAGATGTCTATCAGGGGAAATGAATCGAACCCTGCCCTCCGTAGATTCCAGGTACTCTCTGACCCGGAGAGTTAGCACCTGTATAGGGTCCCTTTCCCAGGGTTACGGGAGAAGACCACATCGATACGAAAGGCGGAGAGAATGAACCTCGGTACGGTGATCATAGCGTAGGTGGCAACCCTTTCTTTTAGGGATAGTATAAAAGACTACAGCTGTTGCCTTACAGTATGGCGTTGGCTCGTCAAAGGCTAGAGGAGTAAAACCTTGATTAAAAATCCTGGCCCTCCAAGTAGGGGGTTGAGGCATTAGACTGGTTCTCTAATACTTGTAAAACAAAGCAGTTACCAAAAAGCCTAAACAAAGCCTCGGAGCAATGGATGGAAACTCTCGAAGACGAAAAAAGCAAAGACAAAGGACTATGAATATAGCTACATGGAACGTACAGGGACTGAATCAAAAAATGGACATTATTGCAACCGAAGTGCAGAATTGCAAAATCGATATTATTGCACTCACTGAGACAAAAAAAGAAAGGAACAGGTACAAATAGTGTCGGTAATTTTGTCCATATATTCTCTGGAGTCCCAAAAGAAAGAAGAGCAGCCAGAGGGGTATCCTTGTTGATAAAGAAAAATCTAAACAATAAAATTACAGACTACGATTGCATTAGTGACAACATACAAGCAGTCTACGCACCATCAGATGACGAAAGAGTAGCTACAAAACAAATGTTCTTTGATCAACTTGATGAGACTATCACAAAAATCGGTAATACCAGAGAAATAATTATGCTTGGCGATTTTAATAGCCGAACTGGTAGGCAAACCCAGAGCAAAGTGGAGAGGAAGTAACAAATGATAATGGCTTAAGACTGATGAAATTGTGTGAAACCCACAACATAAAAATAAATAATGGTTTTTTAAAACATAAGGATATTCATCGATATACCTGGATTTGGCCAACAAGAAATCTTAAATCAATCATTGATTATGTTATATGTGGACAACACTCGCAATTGGTATGATGTGCGAGCACTTCGTGGTGTTACCTGTGGATCTGACCACCATCTAGTAAAAGCAAAAATATTATTCCCTTTAAGAAAAACAAATAAGGACGAAAGTATTAGAGAAAATGAAAACCTAGAAAGCATCGAAGACAATCAAAAATACAACTTTAGAAGTCTAGAAATCGAAAGTACTCAAAGATTATATCAGAACCGATTAGATGAAAAATTAATAATCACAAATCACTCATTTGAAGAGATATATACAAACATAATAAAAAACTTGAAGGAAGCAAGCAACGAACCTGTTGGGTACCAAGATAATAGAAATAACAGGAAGATGTGGTGGACGGACAAAATACTGGAAATGGTCAAAGAGAAAAAACGCACATACTTGAATTGGCTCAGTACTAAGAAGCAAAGAGACCTAGAAATCTACAGGGAAACCAGAAGACAGATAAGAAATTTGATACGCACAGAAAAAAATGAAATGTTCGAGCGCAAGTGCCTTGACATAAATACACACGTAGGAGGTAGGCAGAGTTCTGAAGTATGGAAATTCATTTCTACAGTAAAAACCCAACAGGAGAAAAAGTAAACATCCAGATAATCAAACCAGAACAATGGACAGAACACTACAAGGGACTGCTGCAGGAGACGAGACCCGAATATCTGGCAGCCTCTCCGAGAAAAGACATAGAAGTACATTGAGAGGAAGTAATCATCGAAAAAGAATAATATTAAAAAGCTTAAATCCGGAAAAGCTAGCGGACCTGGAGGAATATATGCTGAAATGCTCAAATATGGATCAGAGAAACTACTCGAAAATCTCACAAATATTATTAACCAATGCATAAACGGACATTCAGTGCCTAATGATTGGAAAATTGCATTCATATCCTCAATACATAAAAAAGGAAACAAGCTGGATTGCAACAATTACAGAGGAATTTCAGTAACCAGTACTCTAAGTAGATTGTACGGTAGGATTCTTAGAGATCTAATAGAGAATGATTTTCATGAACAAGAAGAAGAAGTGCAAAGTGGGTTTCGCGCAGGCAGATCTTGTAGTGATAATATTTTTTGTCTTAAACAAGTAATTGAGAAAAGGAGCGCCAGAAATATAGAGACTCATGTTACCTTTGTGGACCTACAAAAAGCATATGATACCGTTCCAGTAGAAAAATTATGGACAGTGTTAGAGCAAACTAATATCAATCCTACATACATAAAAGCGATAAAAGAACTATACAAAGGGTCAAAATCTAAAATTAAAATTGGAAACCGACTTTCGAAAGAATTCCTGGTAACAAAAGGCTGAAGACAGGGATGTTGTATCTCTCCAACTCTTTTTAAAATATATATCGCAGTAGCTCTAAAAAACTGGAAACGTAAAGTGCACGGCATGAGAATACAACTTAACGACCGATTTACCATATACACACTACAGTTTGCTGACGACCAAGTAATTGTGGCTAATGATAAAGAAGACATGGAGTATATGATGAGAAAGTTAACAGAAGAATACCAAAAGTGGGGATTAACAGTGAACGTGGACAAGACACAGTACTTATGTATTGGAAACGAATCCAGTGAGTTAGTACTAGAAAATGGACAAACAATATCTCCATGCAATGAGTATGTATACTTGGGTGTCACATTTGATAAGTCCGGTACAGACTGTAAAGAATTGGAAAAAGGAATAGTAAAAGCAAAAAAAGTTATTGGATGTCTTAACAGTATTTTATGGAGCAGAGAGATAAAAAAGGATGTAAAATTTAACATATATGAAAGAATGGTCAAAAGCACGCTGTTGTATGGAATATAGACTTGTCGCATAACAGAAAAATACAAAACAAAAATGGAAAGTGTCGAAATGGATGCAAAAAGAAGATCAATGAGAATATCTAGAATAGATAACATAAGAAATGAGATCATAAAAGAAAGAATGGGAATCGAGGGAAGCATAACAGATGACATCACTAGAAGGCAACTGATATGGTACGGCCATGTACAACGGATGAACGACGAAAGATTGTAAGAGGGTTTCGTCATCTAACGAATTTTCCCCTACTGTTGACGTTCCAGGGTTTCGGTCGATTCAATCTTGGGATTTCGAGGGATAGAATCGATCGAAATTTTGCCTCGGGCGCCACTCTAGGAAATAAGGGAGCCTAGAGTCTCCCTTGCCTCTGGGGTATGCTTTTAAACAGTGGAGAATAACCAGGTAAGTAAACTACAATTTCATTAAAAACTCAATTTCTATAAATACTAGTTTATGTGTATTTTGTCATTTTAATTTAGTGGTACAAACCCTCAAAGAAAATAACTAAGTATATGCAACTTAATAAATAAAACAAAACTATAAATGCCTTATTTCTATCAAGTCAAATAAAAAAACTCCAGCTTACTTTGTTTGCGCTACTCTAGCACAGACAGTTAGGTATTTAAAAAAAAGTTAAAGTTATGAAAAAGGACTTAAAACTCAACGCCTTATCACCTCGGAACTCTAACAAAAGGATTTAACAAATCTGGTTAGGTACGATTAGATCGGATGGACGTTAGTTAAATACTGATTTCTTTTTGCCCCAAAAAAACTTTTCCCAACATAAAAAAAAATTGGAGAAAGATTTCCTTAAACAGCTGGTAGTTAATTACATACTATAATTTTACAACTTAACGGCTATTTAACTGGAAGAAAACGAAATTTTACCAACTTTGAAGTTTCACAAGACTGGTCGGGTCATATATGTCTCGCGGTTCGGTTCGATTCGGTTCGGTTCATGTCGGTTATGTACAAAAGAAACGGAAAAAAAAATTAAACAGAATATTTACAAATAGAAACGGAATGTGGTACCACTTTAACAGGTTTAATTTACGGTGAGAGCATATATGTCTTACGGTAACAGGTAACAGGTTATTTACAAAAGAAACGGACAAAAAAATTTAACTATACCAACTTTTAAGTTTATAAGGTCGCGGTGGGACACGGGTCTAACGTGGCAATAACGAAGCAATAATCGTGACAGAAAAAAAAATCGTTAATTATGAAAAATAAAAAGAGAATTAGGAAAAAATTAATAAATACCAGGTTTTATCTAAACGGGAGAGCTGGCTGCACAAAGCCGCGATAATTATGAGTCGCTGACGAAACATACGGCCCACGAAACATAATCTATAGCTTTGTTATCATTTTTGCTTTCTCGAAAGAGAACAAAAATAATAAAAAAACGGGAAACGGGAAACGAGGACGGGGGGCTTAGCAAAGCGCTACAATTATAAGTTGGTGACGAAACATACAGCCCACGAAATATAATCTATAGCTTTTTTATCAGTTTTGCTTTCTTGAAAGATAACAAAAATAATAAAAACCAGGAAAAGGGAAACTGATGTGTCAAATCCGGGATGATTATTACTTGGTGACGAACCTGCAGCCCACAAGTAATAAAGCCGATTTGTTTCTTAATTTTCTTGCGAAAGAAAATTAATAAATACCAGAAAACATGTAAGATACTAACGGGAAAGCATGGAATCGGGAAAGGACAATCAAGTAATTTGCACGGTTCAAAATAAATTCAAATCAAATAGAATTATATACACACACCGCGTACCACCTATACATTGTGCTCGAACGAGAAACAGATCTCGAATCCTCGTATGGGCGAAGGCATTGCTGTTTTATAGGCTAGAGCTCGGCTACAAATCGAGAACCAACGGAAATAACCGAATGAAACCCAACCACGTTTTTAAAAATGAACGTGGATTGACTTATTCGGAATATTATTTTATCTAGTCTTTTTGCAACAAACGTTTGAGAGGCTTTAATGACATTCATATGTCAAATCGGCATTTTTCCTCGGAAAATATGAAACAAAATTAATAAGCAAAAATTGAGTCAGGTTTCAGTAAAAATATTTTTTAACTGTCTGAGCTTAAATAGTCTAGAAAATTAATTAAAACAATAAAAAATAGTAACTTCGTTACATTCCCCACCTACTTCGGCAAAAAAAAGAACAAAAAAAATAAACTCAATTACTACCTTTCTTTTTTCCTTTTCTTTTTAACCTTACAAAATTTAAAAAAATAAAAAAAACTAAATTAAACAAATAAAAAAAAAACAAAACCTGCATTTCTGTCTGATCATATCCATCGCTAGTGCCTCTTAATGCTCTTAATAGTCTTGACGGCCCTCCAATGCATCAGATTTTGGTACAACTTTGGGGCGGCACCCAAAGTTGAGCGGTTTTACGGAACACCCCTATACAAGGGTTGAAAATGCGGAACCTTGATAAACACCAAGGGAGCAGATTACTAACCATACGAAGCATCCTTAACCTCCTGCGCTTTCCTTAGAACCCAAATGTTGGTTTACAGAAACTCCAACGCTAAACATCTTTTGGTATTAAAATACACCATTTTCCTCGACTAAAGAAGTTGTGTCTAGTGGTGTTATTTTTATCGGCGAGTTATTTTAGGTTGTCGTGACAACTTGTAGCGGTTTCTTCAAGGTTAACCTACTGCACGGTCTATAGTGCCCCTACATTTAGTAGGAGTTGGCAAAACATTACTCACTAGACCTAGACCACTTTGGATCGGATCTTGAGTAACAATTTTTCATAACAAATTGTTAAAATTTTCTAATGGGATACTGACGACAGCAGTTACAAAGTCGGTCATTTCCATTTGTTTTAGCTCCTTCGGAGCCAGTATGGTGGTTTCTTCAATTCTATACATTGTAATTTACAACACCCTTAAGCTCTGAAAAGAGCTGTTCTGAAACTGTACTGGTTAGATCTACTTTATTGTTCATGCGGATGGTTCTGCCTTGAGGTTAAGTCGGAGTTTGCTAACGAGTTTACGTTGCTACTGACGGTACTTCAAAGTACATCAAGTTGGGCTTTCGAAGGAACTCGCAACTTGAAGGAATAGCCTTGGACTGTGTATGTGGTAGTGCTCATGCGGATGGTTCTGCCTTGAGGTTAAGTCGGCGTTTGCGAACGGGCTTATGGTGCTACTGACGCTACGTCAAAATTCATCAAGTTGAGCTATTTGAAGTATACTCGGTAACTTCAGAACAACTTTGGAGTGAGTTTCCGGTACTAATTGACCAGGTTAAGTGCGGAATTTGCTCCAAATTCAATTTTTGGTGAGGGGTGGTACCCGAAACATTGGGTTTTGGATCTCGGATTTATAACTTTTGGCGGTTTCCAAAGTTATAAGTTTTTTTTTCCGGAAATACCCCCGAATTACAGAAGGGATTTATGTAATTTTAGCAACTCTTATCTGGATATTGACTGACCATCGGATTTTTTCAGAGTGGCTGCTACATTATAACTTTAGGTGGATTCCAAAGTTATAAGTTGTTTACTGAAGCATCGGAAGTACTGTATTTATAGTGACCATCATGTTTTGGATCTAGAAGTTATAACTTTTGGCGGTTTCCAAAGTTATAAGTTGTTGCCGGAAATACCCCGGGATTACAGAAACGATTTAAGTAATATTATCTCCGAGTCTGGATTTTGACTGACCATCAGATATTTTCTACATATTGACTGCTAAGTTATAACGTTTGGCGGTTTCCAAAGTTATAAGTTGATTGATCATCGGTTTTTTTTCTCCAGAAGCTGCTGAGTTATAACTTTTGGCGATTTTTAAAGTTATAAGTTGACTGATTACCGGTTTCTTTCTTTAGAGGCTTGATGGCTGCTGCATTATAACTTTTGGTGGGTTCCAAAGTTATAAGTTGTTGTCGGAAGCTCCTTAAATTTTTGAAGGGGTTAAAAAAATTATTATTATTTTTTTTTAAATAACTGGACTTAAACTAACCACCGTGTTTTGGATCTTGGAGTTATAACTTTTGGCGGTTTCTAAAGTTATAAGTTGTTACCGGAAATACCCCTAAATTACAGAAGGCTATTTAAGTAATCTTAGAAACTCTAATCTGGATTTTGACTGACCATGGGCTTTTGTCCACAGGTTGGCTGCTGAATTATAACTTTTGGCGGTTTCCAAAGTTATACGTCGACTGAATACCGGTTTCTTTCTTCAGAGGCTTGATGGCTGCTGCATTATAACTTTTGGGCGGGTTCCAAAGTTATAAGGTATTTTTGAAGCGTCCTTAAATTATTGCAGGGGTTCAAAAAAAAATAGATTAAATCCTAGAAAATATCAGGATTTAAACTAATTATCGGGTTTTGGAGCTCGGAATTATAAATTTTGCCGGAAATACCCCTGAATTACAGAAAGGGTTTGAGTAATCTTAGAAACTCTAATCTGGATTTTGACTGACCATCGGATTTTTTTTACAGGTTGGCTGCTGATTTGTAACTTTTGGCGTTTTCCAAAGTTATAAGTTGACTGATTACCGGTTTCCTTCTTTAAAGGCTTGATGACTGCCACATTCTAACTTATGGTGGGTTCCAAAGTTATAAGGTATTTTTAAAGCACCCTTGAATTAAGGAAGGGGTTAAAAAAACAGATTAAGTCTTAGAAGATAACTGGATTTAAACTAACCATCAGTTTGGGATCTCGGAGTTATAACTTTTGACGGTTTCCAAAGTTATGAATTGTTACCGGAAACAACCGTAAATTACTGAGCCAATTTCCAGAATATAATTTTAAAATTTAAATAATATAAAGTTAAATAAAAAAACAATAATAACTTTTATGCAATTTCGCTAACAAAAAAAAACAACCAAAAATAAAAAAATAATAAATTATATTTGAGTCAAAATATTTTATAATAATTTTTATTCCGTAAAAAAAAATATTTAGTAAGTGTATTTCCCCACATGGAAAACGGCTTCGTGCTTCAGTAAAGCAAATTCAAGTTTTAAACAAAAAACTAAAATTTTAAAAATTGTTGATAATCGAAAAATATTTTTAAATTAGTTTTCTATTTGAACAGGATTTTCTTTTTAAATCTGTTTTTTTTTTGTTAATTGAATTTATATGGTTAAACAAATATATTAATTTTTTTTGTTTAAAAAAAAAACAATTCTACTCAAGAAAAAATATATGATTTTTGTTGAAATTACTTAAAAATTTTCTTTGTTTACAAAATTGAGATGCCAACTTCTAAACTCTTAGTATTGTCAGTTTAGAAGTTGGTACTCCGGTACGGAAACAGGTCCCATTAGGTCAGATCAGGTCGGGACATGTTAGTTACGGCTAGGTCAGGTCAGGTCCGGATTCGTCAGGTCAGGTCCGGATATGTCACGTCAGGTCCGGATATGTCAGGCTAAATCCAACTAGTTTAGATCAAGTCAGATTTGACTAGGTCAGGTCCGGCTATGTCATGTCAGGTCCAACTAGTTTGGGTCAGATCAGGTCAGATCCGACTAAATCAGGTCCGGCTAGTTCGGGTCTGGTCCGGATGGGTCAGGTCAGGTCCGGATAACCCGGGTGAGGATCTGCTAAGTCAATCAAGTCAGTATGGGTCAGGCCTGTTCCAGATCGATCAAGTCAATTTCGGATAGGTCAGGTCAGGTCCAGATATGTTCGCGTCTAGCGAGGTCAGGTCAAGTTCGGATATGTCAGGTCAGGTCCGGTACGGTTAGGCCATGTCAGGTCCGGATATGTCACGTTAGGTCCGGATATATCACGTGAGGTCCGGATATGTCAGGCTAGGTCCAGATAGGCCAGGCCAGCTTATCTCAAATCAAGTCAAGTTCGGATACTTACGATTAGGTACATCTAAAGTCAATATAACAAATACAATTTCAACTACAAAATGGCTTAAAGAAAAATTCTAATTTAATACAATGGTTTTCCAGTCAGGTCAGGTCATATCAAAACGGTTATGCGTTTCAAATAAGTCAGGTTCGGTAAGGTACATGTCACACAGAATCAAAATGAAAAAGCCAAAAATAATCAAAATTATAAACTAGGTCAGATCAGGATGGTCTGGTTTGACTGGTATTCTCAGAGCATGTCAGGTATAAAACCGGTTAATAATTTAAAGTTAAAAGAAAATTATTTAGTTTAACATAAAACATTTAAACACCTAATTGAAGTCAGGTCGGGTGAAGCAGTATCTGGCTTTAATTAAAAGCCAAATGTTTATCATTAAAAAAAAATATGCCAAAATAACTTTAAGATATAAGTACCATCACCTAGGATTTAAAAAAAAACTTAATCCAAGAAAAAATTAGGTCAGGACAAGCTTGCTCTGGTTTCACTGGTAATCAGAGGGCAGGTCAGGTATTAGATCGGATAGTGATCGGTATCATTAATCATTTTTTAAAAAAATTATTCGGTTTAAAATAAAACATTTATATTCTAGGTACTTCAATTTAGGTCAGCTGAGCCAGTATCTAGTTTAAATTAAAAGCAAAATGTTTATGAATAAAAAAAAATAACCATAAAATATAATTACTATTAAAAATTAACATCGCCAGAATTAAAAAAAAAACAAAATCCAAAAAATTATGTCAGGTTCGGTTCGGTTCGGTTAGGTTCGGTTCGGTTCGGTATAAAAAAAAAATTATTAATTTTAAAATAAAAACATTTCAATAGTCACTTCTAGGTACGACAAGTCAGATAAGATGAGGCAGTATCTAGTTTTAATTAAAAGCAAAATGCTTATTAATAAAAACAATTAGGCTAAGATAACAATTAGATATATTTAACGTTACCCAGGATTTTTAAAAAACAAACTCCAAAAAAAAATTTTTTTTTTGTCAGGTCAGGTCTGGTTTGATTTGACGGGGAATCTCAGGGCAAATCAGGTATGAAATCGGATTATAAAATAATAATTACAAAAATAAATTGTTTAGTGAAAATAAAAAAAATACGTAATTACTTTTAGTTACTTTGAGTCAGGTCACGTGAGGTAGAAAAAAACAAATTGTTTAATAATCAAGAGTTAGGACAGGGTAGGTATCAGGGAGAATTAGAGTCACGCAGGATTTAGAAATAAAAAATAGATTCAAAACTTAAAGTAGGTCAGCCAGGACCAACTACTCACTTCAGGTTTCGTCCGGTAGTCTTAGGGCACGTCAGGTATTCGGTTTATTAATTAATAATAATAATAACAAAAATTATTTCTTGACCCAAACTCCAATTTCTGAAATCTACCCCCACCCTTAAAAAAAACTAAAATGTATTTTGTTCAACTACAGACTCAACCACCTTTCGTTTGATACTTCACTTAAACTCTTGTTTTTAAAATTGACATCCACCTTTTTTTTAAACAGAAAAAAAACTAGAATTTATTTTGTCCATCTCCAGACTCAATTACCTTTCGTTTGATATGACACACGTCATATTTTCAAATAACCTGTAATTTTTGCAATCTACCCCCACCATTTTATTTGGCTTATCTTGACCCAAGACACAGCCTAGGTATTAAATCTCATTAAAATCGAGCACGCGGTTTTTGAGCTATGCGTGTTGGTCGTTACAGACAGACAGACAGTCAGACGGCGCGACAAAAAAGTTCCATAATCATCTGAAACGCAAACATATATAAATTTTTTTGAAATCGGAGCAATTTTTTCAAAAAAAAAGTATAGTAGTAGGGTGAGCTAAAATTAGACAAAAGCGTTTTAGAAGTAAAAATAAAATCGCCACAGACAGACAAACGCAAGTACATGCATACCTGCAAACCTGAAATAAAAAGTTTTACTTTGAAAAGCCTTCAATTCTTATTTCTCGCTTCAATTCTTATTTCTCCAGCAATACTGATAAAAATAACAAGTAAAAAAAACTTACATTTATTTTATTAATTTGGCCTTTTTTAGGTCCACATAGTTTTTTATAAAAAAGGTATCTCGCGCTTTAACAATGCATGAAAACAATAAATTTGAAATAAATATAATTCTGTTAACTTTAATCATTTCTCAACCAAACATACTATCGACTCGAGTCTTACGGTATTTGCTTTAAAACACTTAAATTGTTTTAAGCAATTTTGAATAGAGTCTGGCAATTATAATTACTTCTCAACCAAAAAGGCTCAAGAGCATAATTGCAAACTTCTGCCAATTTTCGTACCTTCCCAACCAAAAGGATATTAAATAATGAATGTGTTTCGGACCGTTACGTTGTAAGATTTAAATTGTTACTTTAGATAACTTAAATTTGCTAAACTAATAACTTCTCAACCAAAAACCAGTTTTACTTAACGAAGATTTTTTTCAATAAATTTAAAAAAATTTCGAACGTTTCCATAAAAATCTTGATAAGGATTGTCTATTTTGCAGTTTTTTTTTATTTCATGAACTTTATAGAAATAAATAAAGTCTGACAATTTTAAAGACTTCTCAACGGAAAAGACCACGACTATAAAGCATATATATGTACTTGGCAGTTTTAAGATTAAAAAAAAATATATATTAAAAATTTAGCCTGGAAATTTGTTGTTCCTTTTAACATTAAACCGGTTTTTATTTCACCTTTTGGGTTACAGCGATTGCAAAATTAGATGAATTTTTATTTTCTAAAAGCCTGCCAACATTAGATACTTCTCAACCAAAGGAAATACGTAGATTGCTTACGGGTCCTACTTTTCGATTTCTAAAGCAAGACACCGTTTATAAGCCACCCTTTTTGTTTATGTACGTATCTCAAGAACTGGGGATCCCGCGATTTTTGGTGTTTATAATAAAAAAAAACTAAATGTCTTCCTGAAATGATGAACCTACAGAATTAGGCCTAAGAAATGCCTTATTATTCTTAAAACACAATATTTAAATAACCTTTCTGTTCTGTGCTAAAATTTGAACAAACATTGGTCCCTGCTCGGGCGCCAAATTTGTAAGAGGGTTTCGTCATCTAACGAATTTTCCCCTACTTTTGACGTTCCAGGGTTTCGGTCGATTCAATCTTGGGATTTCGAGGGATAGAATCTATCGAAATTTTGCCTCGGGCGCCACTCTAGGAAATAAGGGAGCCTAGAGTCTCCCTTGCCTCTGGGGTATGCTTTTAAACAGTGGAGAATAACCAGGTAAGTAAACTACAATTTCATTAAAAACTCAATTTCTATAAATACTAGTTTATGTGTATTTTGTCATTTTAATTTAGTGGTACCAATTCTCAAAGAAAATAACTAAATATATGCAACTTAATAAATAAAACAAAACTATAAATGCCTTATTTCTATCAAGTCAAATAAAAGAAACTCCAGTTTACTTTGTTTGCGCTACTCTAGCACAGACAGTTAGGTATTTAAAAAAAAGTTAAAGTTATGAAAAAGGACTTAAAACTCAACGCGTTATCACCTCGGAACTCTAACAAAAGGATTTAACAAATCTGGTTAGGTCCGATTAGATCGGATGGACGTTAGTTAAATACTGATTTCTTTTTGCCCCAAAAAGAATTTTCCCAACATAAAAAAAAATTGGAGAAAGATTTCCTTAAACAGCTGGTAGTTAATTACATACTATAATTTTACAAATTAACGGCTATTTAACTGGAAGAAAACGAAACTTTACCAACTTTGAAGTTTCACAGGAGTGGTCGGGTCATATATGTCTCGCGGTTCGGTTCGGTTCGGTTCGATTCATGTCAGTTATGTACAAAAGAAACGGAAAAAAAAAATTATACAGAATATTTACAAATAGAAACGGAATGTGGTACCACTTTAACAGGTTTAATTTACGATGAGAGCATATATGTCTTACGGTAACAGGTAACAGGTTATTTACAAAAGAAACGGATAAAAAAATTTAACTATACCAACTTTTAAGTGTATAAGGTCGCGGTGGGACACGGGTCTAACGTGGCAATACCGAAGCAATAATCGTGACAGAAAAAAAATTGTTAATTATGAAAAATAAAAAGAGAATTAGGAAGAAATTAATAAATACCAGGTTTTATCTAAACGGGAGAGCTGGCTGCACAAAGCCGCGATGATTATGAGTCGCTGACGAAACATACGGCCCACGAAACATAATCTATAGCTTTGTTATCATTTTTGCTTTCTCGAAAGAGAACAAAAATAATAATAAAAAAACCGGAAACGGGAAACGAGAACGGGGGTTTAGCAAAGCGCTACAATTATGAGTCGGTGACGAAACATACGGCCCACGAAACATAATCTATAGCTTTGTTATTATTTTTGCTTCCTTGAAAGAGAACAAAAATAATAAAATAAAAGAAAACGGGAAACGAGGACGGGGGTTTAGCAAAGCGCTACAATTATAAGTCGGTGACGAAACATACAGCCCACGAAATATAATCTATAGCTTTGTTATCATTTTTGCTTCCTCGAAAGAGAACAAAAATAATAATAAAAAACGGGATTCGGGAAACGAGGACGGGGGTTTAGCAAAGCGCTACAATTATGAGTCGGTGACGAAACATACGGCCCACAAAACATAATCTATAGCTTTGTTATCATTTTTGCTTCCTTGAAAGAGAACAAAAATAATAAAAAAACGGGAAACGCGAAACGAGGACGGGGGGCTTAGCAAAGCGCTACAATTATAAGTTGGTGACGAAACATACAGCCCACGAAATATAATCTATAGCTTTTTTATCAGTTTTGCTTTCTTGAAAGATAACAAAAATAATAAAAACCAGGAAAAGGGAAACTGATGTGTCAACTCCGGGATGATTATTACTTGGTGACGAACCTGCAGCCCACAAGTAATAAACCCGATTTGTTTCTTAATTTTCTTGCGAAAGAAAATTAATAAATACCAGGAAACATGTAAGATACTAACGGGAAAGCATGGAATCTGGAAAGGACAATCAAGTAATTTGCACGGTTCAAAATAAATTCAAATCAAATAGAATTATAAAAACTTTGACTAGGCAAAAATGAGGTTTCTTTTATAAATCCCATTCTTACCAGAAACCGGTCGACATCTACACACACCGCGTACCACCTATACATTGTGCTCGAACGAGAAACAAATCTCGAATCCTCGTATGGGCGAAGGCATTGCTGTTTTATAGGCTAGAGCTCGGCTACAAATCGAGAACCAACGGAAATAACCGAATGAAACCCAACCACGTTTTTAAAAATGAACGTGGATTGACTTATTCGGAATATTATTTTATCTAGTCTTTTTGCAACAAACGTTTTGAGAGGCTTTAATGACATTCATATGTCAAATCGGCATTTTTCCTCGGAAAATATGAAACACAATTAATAAGCGAAAATTGAGTCAGGTTTCAGTAAAAATATTTTTTAACTGTCTGAGCTTAAATAGTCTAGAAAATTAATTAAAACAATAAAAAATAGTAACTTCGTTACAAGATTACCAAAGCAGGTCCTAGAATGGCAACCAATAGGGCGCAGAAAAAGAGGGCATCCTAAACTAGAATAGCAACAGTCAATCCAAAGATCAATGAGTCAAAATCTGACAGAGGATGATTGTCTAAACCGACATAGTAGTAGTACTAAATAAATGAAGCTAAAGCAAAAATCGATTCTACACAATTATTATCAAATTAAAAATAAAAATTTACGTTTTATGTTACAAAGCATAGCACTCAAACACTAGATAAATGGAAATTTAAGTTATACATAACCAAAAATCAAACAACAAAACTAAAACCCTTTGGTTAATAATCATTAGATAGGATTAGTAGTAAGGAAACGAGGCATAAATTAGTTGAACGACTTAATTAGTGTATTAATTAGTGTTAAAGTGTATTGTTTTAAGCAAATAAACTATTTTGAAAAATTAAATCAACTTTTGAAAATTATTGCAAATAAATATCGCAAGAATCGCGTGCAAAAAACCAGACAAAAATCTTAGATTTTTCCATTCGCTATAAAGAGTAGCCTAAATTAGCTTTTACTAATTGCTAAAAATTTTACACTATTATAAACTGGGAATGACACAAGTACATATGTCGCAAAAAAAGATACCCTGTATATTTGCTTGAATCAATTTAAGTATGGTAAAACTTTTTTCATTTTTTTTTATTGAACTGTTGAATGAAAACTTTCCCACACGACAAAGAAAAACCGTTAAATATATTTTTTTATATTTTGACCTTTTATTTCCAAGTTAAAACGTCTTGGCCCATAAATCTATTTACAGGCTATAAAAGTATTCCAGACCACATGAGTCTATATGAAACAAAGATATACTTCAATTTTGGTAATTTTGAAACAAATGGTCACAGTATTTTATACCTACATTCTAAAAAGGGCTCTTTCTTCTATTCATTCAAGTCCACAAAGAAATGGTTTGGAATTTTTAAAATAAACACGTGTTTGGGAAAAATGTTTTCTAACACTGGCGTATCTAGGAACTTTATTTGGGGAAGGAAATATTATAATAAATATTGCATAGAACTGTTTTGCATATTGTCCAGACCAGTGTATTATGTGTGTCGAAAACAAATATATTTTTAGATTTGGGGCGGAAATTTCACTTTTTTTTACCCTCCCGTAGATCCGCACCTATTCACATTTAACTTTACGATATCTATTAACTAAACTATGATACTGAATTTATAAATTAAACAAGCTTTCGCGAAAAAAAGTTTTGTTTCTCTCATATTTTTCCGTGGGTAGCTTGAAAGCTCACGGGGGTCCAAAGTTTGATTTTTCATTCACGGGTAATAAAGTTTATTTTTATATTTTTCAAACAAGATCTAGTGAGAAATGCAGTTCCTTGATTTAAATTTCATTAAGGTCGGTCGGTTATTTTTGAGTTGCCCAGCTAACTCTAGACAATAATAGTTTATGTACATTATTCCTAATATTCTCCTAACCACATCACATGTGACGATTTTTGTGCGTTAAAATTAAAAAATATATATAAGATTTATATTTACAAACAAAAAAAAATGGTATTTTGATATCTATATGATATAAAGTTTTTCATAAAAACTTTTTACAGTTGATAAGTACATTTTCGTAAGATCTAGATCATTCTTCTTCTTAAAATTTTGCTACTAAATGAAAATATAAGATTATGGTTACTCTGGTCAAAACCATGAGTGACAGTTTCTACCACGTCGTGTAAAACACAGTGTTACACAATAGACCCGCGAGTTCAGTACGCTACTGAAAACCGCTTACATAAATTTATATCTATGATTTTTTTTTAAATCAATGAGTATAAAACTAGATTTTATTTTTATAAATTATACCATGGAGTAATTAAGACCTTTTGTTTCTATTTTTGTTAACCTTAAACCTGTCATTTGAGCATTAAACCCTAATTTTTGTTTAAAACAACTACTAAAATTTAAACCTGTTGGTTAGTATTTTTTTTTGTCCAGGTTAAGAATTAAAAGAAAATTGAGAATATTTCTCAAATTTTGAGTTATTGACAGTTA
Source organism: Aspidapion aeneum (assembly GCA_963576565.1). Lineage (NCBI taxonomy): Eukaryota > Metazoa > Arthropoda > Insecta > Coleoptera > Brentidae > Aspidapion > Aspidapion aeneum. The sequence continues at coordinate 98,066,137 of OY755040.1, forward strand.
AGTCAAACTTTTGTTTATTTTCATAGCTTTCTGCACCCTTCATTATTTTCATAGCATTCTGCACCGTTCGTATATTTTAAAATTGGCTAATGTAATTTTTCGATAAATTTACCTATAAGATGTGTCATAGTAGTAATCTTTATCAACTGCTAATAAAAAACAGCCCAAAAGTAGGTCTATTTGCCAGGCCTACTCCGTACTTCGTACTGTATGTTTTTTTAAGTGTTAATAACACAGTGCTTTCGTAGCTATTATATGAATAGGGTTCCATAATTTTTCAATTAAGTTTTCTCTGCACAGTTAATCGAACTACTTCACAGTTTTGACTGCGAATTGTGTTAGTATAACTACAGATAATTTGAATTTTCTTTCATTTACAGTATTCTTTTGTTTTTTTCTTTGCGTTCCAAGAAAATTTTGGATAGATACATACATACATCCAGGATATTCTTAGCATATGTAAATAGTACTGAATTTCAAAAGTTTTAAGTTATTTACACACAGAGATTCTATAATGTAGTCTTGCGTGCGTAAATATCTTGGTAACCAAAAGATTTAGTACATTTGTTTCTTTGCTAACTTACTGTAATCTTCTTATCCTGTTTAATTAAAAAAATAATTTTTATGCAATTATCATCAGAGCTTACTTTCTTTTTTTTTCAAAAGACTGTTTTTTTGAATTTGTTACTAGTATTTTGCTGTAGTTGGACTTACTCTACACAGTAGTTGTTTACTACTGCTATGTCGGTTTAGAACGTTTTTCTACGTTGTCCGACGCCTATTCTCCACCTCCTTCGATCCTGACAGTCATCTTCCGTCAGGTTTTTTGAATCATTGATCTTTGGATTGACTGCGTCCATTCCAGTTTAGGACGCCCTCTTTCTCTGCGCCCTATTGGTTGCCATTCTAGGACCTGTTTTGTTAATCTTTCGTCGCTCATCGGTTGTACATGGGCGTACCATATCAGTTGCCTTTTAGTGATGTCATCAGTTATGCTTCCCTCGATTCCCATTCTTTCTTTTATGATTTTATTATATTCTCATTGATCTTCTTATTGCATCCATTTCGACACTTTCCATTGGAATGGAATGGAAAGTGTAGTTGTTTAAATAAACGATTAATTTTTCTGAATTAGAGGTAGTTGACATTTCATCCCCTACCCATTCTTTGACAAAAAGTATAATTTTTTTTGTAATAGCTCAAGCTACACACGTATTGAAAAAACTATAAAAAATATTAATCTAGATCCTAGATCAATCTGAAAGTCAAAAGGAACAATCTCTCTCTTGAGTTTTTAGATTAGATCGTCGATGTCAAAAAGGACAATCTTTGCCTTGAGTTTTTAAGTTTTTTTTGTTTCAATATTTGCAATTTTGACTCTAAAGAAAATTTTTTTCTTGCATTGCAAAAGCAAGCCTGTCTATCATTACATAAAAATATATAACATAAATTAATTAAGTAATGCCATAGCATTTTAACTTAAAATTTTGCATTTGTAGAGCTTTTACTGTTTTATTCGCCCAAAAAGTTTTTAATTATCATCTAATCCTCGTAATTTATCAGCACTCATTTAAAATTTTTATAAACTTGTTTTAATTTTTAATAACTACGAGACCGATTTTAATGAAAAGAAAAATAACTATGTCAAAAGCATAATAAATTTATTAAATAATGTTTTAAAGAAAAAGTTTTGTTATACTTGTTTAAACCATGTATAAAATTAGTGTTATAACTTCGTTTTCTTTTATAGGTGACGACCATGACATCCGACAACCGTAGAGGTCTACGATTCTCTGGACTTTTCCCCCAAAAATTTTACTTAATTAATATTTTTTTTATTTTAGGATTGTATTGTTTGGTGTTGGGTTGTATATGACCAAAACATCAAGTTGAAAGTTTTTAAGAACTATTTATTCTAAAATTGTTTAGTAATTTTTGAGATCTCTATATATATCTCTATTTCTATCTATTGAGTTAATATATGAGAGGGAAGTATTTTTGAATTAAAGCGTCCTAGAATTTTCTTTTAACGTAACTTTGATATGGCTATATGGTATGGCAAAATGGATCTGTGTTTGATGTATGCATCTTTTGATGTATAAGGAATGTTATAAAACAATAGACCAATAATAATTCGAGAAGTGGAATCGTCGCGTTTTCTTTTCTTTTGTTGTTTTTTTGTAAGACGAGGGCAAATTAATTTTTGCGCTGTGTGTATCATTATAATTTAGATTATTTTATAAAATGTTTTTTATGGAATGAGTGTTTTAGCTGGATTTTAAACTGTGCGGTAAATGAGAGTAAATCTGGACAGTAATTTGATAAAATTTTTCTTCTCCACTCGAGAGGGTGTTTCAATGGTATACCTATAATTAAAATTTTCTATTGGTCTATATTTGTTTTGTTTGTTGCCGTATCTCCTAATATCGTCACTCAATTTTGAAACATAGGGTTACAGTATAGTCAGTTAAATGTTTTATCCAATCTTTATCAAGAAAACTACTGAATTAATAATCGTCATGTTATAGCTTAGCATGGTCTACAGGTGAACTGGTCTAAAACAGCGGAAAAATATATGGGTTGGATTTTTGGGTTTCTTTCATGTCAAATAATTTTGTAAAAATGGGAATTTAAATTTGGGAAAAACTATTCAAGGTAGAGGTAAAATTTTACTTATGAAACGAATAAAAAGTTATATCAGGGTAAGTTAATGAAGGCAGTTGATGTCACACCCTGTAGATACCAGTAAGAGATCTAGGTAATTTTCTATTTCGTCATGTCGGGAACTCATTTTTGAGTTATACTGGATAAACAATAGACCGGAAAATTTATTTAACAAGAAGATTTGGAGTAGTCTCTTTCCTCTATACACACCTGTGATCTTCTAATTTCAGGAATCTGGCCAGTAACCGGAAATGCTGAGCTCACAGTGTCTAATGTTTTCTAATTAGGGAGACAAAAGCGTTGTCGTTGAATAAATTTTATACTTTACAATACAATTTTCAATTTAAAATGGTAGCTACCTATTTTTTTTATTATGACGAAACATGATTTAGATTTGGTATACAAGAGTCACTATATGCTTTTGCAGGAACCTGTGTTGAAGTGATGATGGGATATTATTTTAAAACAGATTTTATGGTAGACATTTGGATAATTTTTCTGACTTGGTTAAAAAAATAGGTTAATTAGATAATATTTGAGATAGTATCTAAAAGTTAGGATTTTTAGAAATTTAGTGTTTAATGGTATAGGAATAGGAAAAACCTAGGAGATACAACCATAAGAGTAGACGACTCTTGAATCATGCCATATCAAATGAAAACCGTTATATTTTTATCAGTGATATTTAAAAAAAATATAATAACATCAAGAAATAATCAGAGATTGGAAAAACAGACAAGAACAGCAGAATAAAGAAGTATTTTCTTTCATTATAAAATTTTATGATCAAATTTTTACTCTTTTTACTTTATAGTGTTGATAAGCCATTTAAGCTAATCTTTATGTCATTTGGTAATATTTACATTGTGAAATTTATATATTTTCTTTTGTCTTGAAATTTTATAAATAAAACCACTGTCTTTGGCTTTAGCAGTGATAACACCTATAGACTAACGAAAAAGTATCATTTGAATTAGAAATTTTTAATTCAAAAACATCTTAATGGAAGAGTATATTTAAAATCAAGTAAATAAAATCTTTGTATAAAAAAATTTCTAGTGTACAGCAAACAACTCTTTTTTTATTCTGTAAAATGTTACCCGTAAAACTAATTGTCATAAAACTAAGTGCATAAGCACACATTTTATAAAAAAATAACTAATTAGCTGTGGAGATTGGTAGTTGGCATAACAATCGCTGGACCAAGAGACAGTGTCTCTATCGCGTTATGCGACAGTTCTATCTTGAGGTATACAGAGCTTTTGTAACCTATTATTATACGTGAAAACCAATTCTTTAATCTCTTTTGTACTTTGCTTTAGTAGAAGTAAATTGTATCTTTTCAGATAATATCTGCATCAATCATCTGTCAGATATGTAATTTTAATCTTGTTTTTTGTGTTACACGGAAAAAGTGTAATATTTCACTTTTTATTATTTTGGCAAAGTCATTTTTCAAACTTTTAATTGTTTTTCTTATTTTTGTAATATTTAAAAAAAACAAAATATCATTTTATTTTTTGTTAAAATCCACACATGCCTTTTGGTTTTGTTCTTTTGTGCTGGATATGTGTGTTATAGTAAATCAACACCTTTTGGTTAAAATATTAACGCAAAATCGATTATATATAGTATATTTTTTTATAAGATAATTTGTTCCTAGTCAGTGCGTAGACTCTGACTTTTCTAAGATCCCACAAACCGAATAAAAACTACGTCATCAACGGTTAAATTTTTTTTCGATTTATGTACATTTATATTTTTTTCCATTTTGAGGTCATTCTTGCTAAGATACATTTTTCTAATTTTTTTCTTCATATTGTAAATTAATAAAATCAATAATACCTAACTTAATAACATTTGAGTCTCTCTAGTTTTGAATTTTTGTATTGTTTCTCAATAAAACAATATTTTTTTTCTTTTTCTATAGGAAAACTTTTACTATTCGAACTTCAAGTACAGTTTGTACCACTTAAGCCAAGTAAATTCCATTTTGAGGATAAATTTTGATATTTTTTTTCAAAATCTACACTATTTTAAACATTCTCCACTCTTTTACTCAATGAGTACAATTGTTTTTGTAGAACTTTTCTATGACTATATAACTATGACAAATTACAAAAATGTGTTGTCTTTTTCTAAAAATGTTGTGTTTTTTTGTTAGTGTGTTCCTTTCTGTTTGCTGTCCTAGTTAATCGATAAAATTAAAATATTTTAACACTATAACGTCATTATAAAATGATGATATGCTAGTGCACTGGCATAGCATTAAACAAGAACACCCAAATTATTATTTTTGTATTATTTTTATTTCTATTATCCTCTTTAAGTAATTTTGTTGTTACTAAGGCCTATACATAATTGACTCTATTAATGATAAACAAAAAGTTATTTATGTATATTTTTTGTGTAAATAATTAAATAATAAAATTCTTTAACTCTCTAGTGTTGATTTTTCGTATATTAGCAAGCATTATTTCATTAATTATTATTATTATTATTATTTTTTTAAATTATTTGCTCATTTTAAGTCTTGCATTATCTAAAGAACCTTATGGTTTAAGATGCATTTTGTTTTTTTTTTGTCAGCATATTTTTGCTGCTTAGACTCTAAGTAGTTTTTAATTAGTAGTTTTGGAAAAATAAGAAATGACTTTATCACCCAAGAGAGTTTTTTCTTTTCATAACACCAAAAAGAGTCGATGATGTAACCATCAACTGTCAATTTTGTTTAATTTTTTTTGTCATTCGCTTCAATTGGAATATAATAATACATAATTTTATTTAACATTTTATTATCAACTAAAATTATTTTATTTTGTTTGTTTTGATTCATGCACTTTAAAATCATCTATCGCCACCTATGTGCTCATGAAATTCGATAAAAACCTAAATTGGTCAAGTTTAAAAACATTTGCTTACATTAAGTCAAGTATTTTGAAGCAATAATGTCTAATTTTCAAAGAATGACATCAATATTAACCTACTTTGTTTTGCTGCTGTTCTTAGTTTTTGAAAATTGTGTAAAACCAGCTTACAATTAATTGGAAAGTAAAATATAATAAAATGGAAATTATTTAGAAAATTAAAAACCTAACATATCATTTTGAAACATACTAAAATCACACCGAAAATCAATTTGAAAAGAAGAATATTTTTCATGTTTAAAAAAAAAATATTTAGCAAGATCTATGGAAAAGAAAGTTTACATTGAAAAAGATAATGTTTCAGGAAAGAAATTTTAAAGAAAATTCGGGAAAAACTGTGAAAAATTCTAGGAGGAGCTTTATTCAAGTAATTTTGGAAATATGTTTACACATCTGGCTGGATTTGTTCCATTTATATTTGTTCATTAATTTGTTTTTATTGATTTGTTCCATATTGAATTATATTTTGATTTGTTCTATATTGAATTATATTTTGATTTCTTCTATATTGAATTATTTTGATTTGTTCTTTACTGAATCAATATATTTTGATTTGTTCTACTTAAAAAAAATATCTATGTGGATTTGTTTCATTTGAGATTATTCTATCTGTTCTATTTGATTTTCTTTATAAAATTAAATTTTTTGTATCACTAATATCTTAAGTATGAAAATAACTTGTATTTCAGTTTTTGTATTATTTTGTTGTTTTCTTGTATTTTGTATTTTTTTTCAGTTGTACTTTCCATCACATAAGTTATTTTTATATGATTTGTTTTTGTTTCAATAGAGTATTCCATGTTTGTTTTAAAGTTTATTGTGTTAACCTGGTAGGGTTGTTTTTCTTTGTATTACAATGAAAACAATAAACCAACTTAAATTTTGTTAGGTTTTTTTTGTCAAATATTGTCAATCCTTTATTGTAAATTAATTTTTTCTTAAAGTATTTGAATTTTTTATAAATTATGGTCAAATAATCGTATTTTGTTCGGTATAAATATATAATAATAATATAATATATTTTAAAGTTTTAAAATAATCAATTTTAATATTTCAGTTAGTGTTTGTAATTTCTTGCTTTTATCTTTGTTAAAAATTTTTTTTTTATGCAAACACGTTTTTCGGGTTAGACAACCTTTTATAGGTTCTTTACTATCTAACTAGTTTTAGTTCACCTAAAACTTATTTATGGGATGTAATCATAAAATCAAAAAACAATTTCAATTTTTTTTAATTTAAATCATATTTTCTTTAAACAATTCATTTTGTTTTACATAAGGTTGGTTTATTGTTATTGAAAACATTGTTTTTCTTGTATTAAAATTATTTTATTTTTAGGTCAGCTATTGCAAAGTGCTGTCAACCAACCAACAAATTTCTTCCACAAACAGTTTAATCAACCAAGCAGCCATTCCATCATTAAAGTCATTAGATCTGCCAAGCAGCCATCATCACTACAATCGACGTCTTCTTACCGTCGCTGTGCAAACCTGCAATTGGATGCTTCTTTCCAAATTCAATACTGCTCTGCTGTTCACCCTTAGTTTCAAAGATGGCCAATGTGGAAACTCAACTCTTGCTGCATACCTAGTGTTTTTTTTAACACTATGGAGGAAACGGTTTGGTTTGGAGACTCCCTTAATTTATTTACGTTAACTTAAATCACTTTTTTTTGTCTCCACAAATTTCTGCATAAGCGTGTATATAATATATACCTGAATGTAGTAGTTTTCGAAGAATGTGTGTTAGAATTATATATTTCCATATATTTTTCGGTTTATTTGTCAATTTTCTTTTGCCCTCATTTAGTTTAAGTTATCGTTGTTATTAAGCTGCACTGATATTTTGATTCTTACAGTACCATGTTTGTTGCTGACTAAGATGTTGTACCTGATCCAGTGTTGCTGTTTTGTTCCAGAATGGAACTTCAAGTTTTTTCCAGCCAAAATGTTCGTTGACCATCAGATATCCAGAGAAGAAAAATGGAAACGACGAGCGTTATAGTTTTAGTTTAAATTTGTGTTGTCTGCACTACTTAATGCTTGTTGTTATAAACCATTTTATTTCGACTTCCGTTTAAAAAAAATTGTTTATACTTAATCAGGGGGAGTAATGTAACAAAAAGGGGATTTGAATATAAATGGTATTGTTGCCATTTATAAGTTTTTAAAGATTTTTTAATTAAATATTGTTTTTGTCATCAACAAGCATTAATTATATGCAAGACTAGGTTAAGAATAAGTAAAATTTATGGCAACTCCGGCGACTTGTGTTTTAGCATATTTTCAGGTTCGCTGTATTTTAATAAAAGTTGTATTCGGCTAATATGTCCTTTGAGCCACTGACATCAAAATAATTCATATTTTGTAACTGGAAACAAATAACCTAAACTATTTTCAACTTTTAAAAAACACACTGTGTAATTTTAACTTTATCGATTTTCTGAGTCCACGCATCTTTGAATTGCGGTGGTATTTTGTCTCTTTGTCTTTCTCGCCAATGCGAGAGAGCTTAAGTTTCACAGCACGACAACGGCAAGCCAAGAATGTCTGTAGAGCAGCATGGCTTGTCTTGGACAAGAAAACCGATAAAGAAAGCTTAGAACGCCTACAGAGCAGGGTGCTGAAACTTTCGAAAGTCGGGAGGGGAAATCACTCTTTAGTTGCGCTTCGCTTGGTTCGTTTGCTTTCGTTCACACTTCTTAAGGGGGGGTTTTATTTCAACTGGGGAAATTTATCAATTATTTTAACTTTGTATAAGCTATTATCTTTATTATTCATAATCATTTTAGTCTTTTCTTTTGGAGTTTATTAATTTTAAAGCTATTCTTTATTACTGTTTCCAGTGTTTTGAAATAATGTGTTTAACTGTTTTATGGTTTTTTAACATCAAAATAAAAATCATTCGTTGCCCTAAAATCGGCACTTTTAATCAACAATATATCCCAAACCTAAACAGTAATATTAAGTAAATTAAACAGTTGATTGAACAGTTTCACTCATTCAATCAACGTTTAAAATGCTGATAAATATATATATTTACAACAAATATACAAAAGGTTTGTAAAGACTAAAAGTTTAAGAAGTGTAAATAATTGAATACAAAAGTTTAATAGTACAAAAAAAATTTGATATTCAACTAGTAAATATAAGAAGTGAAAGTGTGAAGCTACAAGAAGAAAACTGAAAAGGTATGTATAATTTTCCTACATTGAACCTTTCCTCCAAGAATCGTCAAATTCCCTTTCGAGAACAAATAAGTAATGATATTTAATCTTTTTATAATTTATATAAGTTGTAGCCTAAGTTGGTAGCTCACAACATTTAAGCCTTGGCCACTTGAGTTGACAGTACCACTGTCACACAGCCGCCTGTTACACTAACTACTACAGCGCTAAACTACTTATCTCTCTTAGTGCCATTTATTTAAATAGCGATCTTACTTCAATTCAGATATTTTCAATGGCCAAAAGATCGTTGACGAACTCTGTATATCCTCTTTGCGGTCCTTAAGATAAAATGTCCTGATTGGTTATACTTTTACGCATGAATGTTATTTTATTCTTGTATTCGTTACGTCAAATCATCCGTGTACATTGGACAAAAACTGTATCTATGTAAATTTGATATCTATGCATTTCTCGTACCTTTATTTCTAAATGTTTGCATCAAACGCCAACCATTGTTTAAATAGGTAACAGGGAGTGTTGGAATATTACTTATATGGGAGAAATACCCCTACCGGCATTGAATTATACTGATGGTTTGATGCTTTCGTTGAGAACTTGCTAAAACTCTTTGGTTTTCACTCTCTCCAACGTCGATCACAAGGATACGATTGATCCCCATCTGGAACAAGTTCTGACAATCAGGAACAATTGATCCATGCCAATCCACGACCGGTTTCGGCCTTTTAAGCTATCCTCAGGTGAATGTAGGCGATAGCTCCGTGTAGAGCATAAGTTGTGTGAAACCAACAGAAACAAATACTCTGAGGGAAAATACCCCTACCGGCATTGCATTATACTGATGGTTTGATGCTTTCGTTGGGAACTTGTTAAAATTGTTTGGTTTTCACTATCTCCAACGTCGATCACAAGGATACTAATGATCCCCGTCTGGAACACGTCCTGACAATCAGGAACAAGTGATCCATGCCAATCCACGACCGGTTTCGGCCTTTTGGGTCATCCTCAGGTGAATGTAGGCGATAGCTTGGTGTAGAGCATAAGTTGTGCGAAACCAACAGAAACAACTACTCCGAGTGAAAATACCACTACCGGCATTGAATTGTACTGATGGTTTAATGCTTTCGTTGGGAACTTGTTAAAACTGTTTGGTTTTTCACTCTCTCCAACGTCGATCACAAGGATACGAATGATCCCCGTCTGGAACACGTCCTGACAATCAGGAACAAGTGATCCATGCCAATCCACGACCGGTTTCGGCGTTTTGGGCCATCCTCAGGTGAATGTAGGCGATAGCTCCGTGTAGAGCATAAGTTGTGTGAAACCAACAGAAACAACTACTCCGAGGGAAAATACCCCTACCGGCATTTAATTATACTGATCGTTTGATGCTTTTGTTGGGAACTTGTTAAAACTGTTTTGTTTTCACTATCTCCAACGTCGATCACAAGGATACTAATGATCCCCGTCTGGAACACGACCTGACAATCAGAAACAAGTGATCCATGCCAATCCACGACCATCCTCAGGTGAATGTAGGCGATAGCTTGGTGTAGAGCATAAGTTGTGCGAAACCAACGGAAACATTTACTCCGAGGGAAAATACCCATACTGGCATTGAATTATACTGATGGTTTGATGCTTTCGTTGGGAACTTGTTAAAACCGGTCGTGGATTGGCATGGATCACTTGTTCCTGATTGTCAGGACGTGTTCCAGACGGGGATCATTAGTATCCTTGTGATCGACGTTGGAGATAGTGAAAACCAAACAGTTTTAACAAGTTCACAAGTTGGATTGGCATGGATCACTTGTTCCTGATTGTCAAGACGTGTTATCATTCGTATCCTTGTGATCAACGTTGGAGAGAGTGAAAACCAAACAGTTTTAACAAGTTTCCAACAAAAGCATTAAACCATCGGTATAATGCAATGCCGGTAGTGGTATTTTCACTCGGAGTAGTTGTTTCTGTTGGTTTCACACAAATTAATTTTGTTACAGGTTTTATTCAATTTGCTCGGAAACTAAGCTTATTGAAAAAAATGTGTTATTTACTTTATTGTTGAAAATAAAATTCTCTTTCTAACGATATACAAGCCAGTGAGGTTTGATTAATGACAAACTCTCCAGCGACGTTCGTAAATAAGTAACATTTTTGACACATGTTTCACCCAATTTTCCAAAAAAGCAAGGTCTTTATCAAAAAATGTCTTTTATACTTGATTGTAGAATATAAACACACGGTAAGAGTAATTTAATTTTTAAAACTTCAGGGGCGTCCGAAAATAAAATAAATTTTAAAAAAATACCAAATCAAGCACCCGCCATCTGTATTTATAGTCTTTGCACCCCCTGAACCTCCCCGTCCCCCCTACATAAAAAAAAGTAACTCCCCCCCCCCAACAAAGATTTTAGGTACGACTCTAGCAGCAAAGGTGATCCCTTCTACTCACCTATTCACCACAACCTGCGCCATAGTTTTGTAGGTACGCTTAGATGGTTGAGGATGGGGATGGCCTACTACAGCCACCGCTACTGATTTAAATTTTGATGATCTTAAAAAAATCGAACAAAAATTAATTTGTTTGGTGATTTTTAAACATTGATTTAATTTACCGACTTCCTTAAAATTTTTAAAAATTTATTCTGTAATTAATACAGACATTTTTTAAGAAAGAGCTTAGTTTTTTGGAACATCGGGTGAAACTTGTGATAAAATTGTTTTTATTTATTTATGTTTTAAATGACCCCCAATTGCGGACGTCGCTGGAGAGTTTGTGATCAATCATACCCTGCTCACCTACTACACACTGTTAAAACGGAAATTTTATTTCCTACCATAATGTAGGGAACACATTTTTTTGAGTTAAGCTTAGTTTCTAAGAAAATCAAATAAAACCTGTAACAAAATTAATTTGTTTGGTAATTTGTAAACATTGATTTTATTTACGGACGCCTGTGAAGTTTGAACCTAAAAATAAATCTTACATTTTCGTACAGCGTTTAATGGGAAATTGATAATCGATTATATGGCATAATTTTTGAAAGAGGGCTTGGTTTATATGATAATCGGGTAAAACCTGTGACAAGCATGTGGTTTTTTAAATTTTTTAACATTTTCTCAAAAAACGGACGCCGCTAAAGAGTTTGTTATTAGTCTGATTGCACCAACTTGTACACTGGTAAAAAGAGAATTTCATTCTCTACATTAAACTGTACAATGATTTTTCAAAATTGATTTAATACACGGACCCCTCTAAATTGTTATAAATAAAACGAATCTTACCTTATTATACATCATTTAAAATAAAATTGTATTGCCTACAATCTACTGTGGGACACAATTTTTCATACAGAGCTTGGTTTTTAGGAAAATCGGGTATAACCTGTTTTTAACATTACCTCAATAAACGGGCGCCACTAGAGAGTTTGTCATTGGTCGTACCCCACTAACTTGTGCATTATTGAAAAATTTTGTTATCTACAATAAAGGTTATAACATATTTTTCCCTACCAAGCTTAATTTTTTATAAAATTTAAAGAAAACCTATACTTTTTTTGGGGGGGGGGATCTGGGGAATTTTTGGAGCTAAAAACTAATATAACTTTATTAGGTTAGATTTTACACATTTTTGATGCGTCTCAGTGTCATTATGGCTTAAGGGCGTCAACTTAGTAAAATTTTCAGAAATTCAAACACGACTTTAAGAGAGACCATAAAAACAAATGGACCAAAAACTGGCTTGGCAATATCGAGATGTTTCTGTGACCTATTCTCAGCTAGAATCCATTGTCCAACTGCGGTCCTAATAATTTGCATACTCAACTACCCCTAGTGCCTGCACTACAACCAATACTGTCAGATCTACATTTATTATTTGTTCCAGCAGGACATTGGGGGTTTGATTGGCATTCTTGCGGTGACCCGACGCCGCGCCGCGTCGTCGGCGTGTAAAAGGATTGTTAAAAATGGTACTATTAAGAATAAGAAGTTAAGGGAATAGCGACTTATTGCAATAAAGCAGGCTGCAATAATGTCAGGCAATAGTGCCGGTTTCTGGGCCTCACGCGCCCTAGGCACTAGCGGTAAGATGGACCCCCCTTAACAAAGCCGCTAAAAAAACAAATAGTTTCAGTCGAACAAGTTGAATTTAACAAAAAAAAAACCGAACCGACCGAATTTACGGATGGGATGAAAAGTTTCCGGTCCAACATAGAACGCAACACCATAGTGACTAAATAATAATTTATTTTTCTACATAGTCCCCTTATAAGGTAATACATTTGTCCCAACGTTGTTCAACTGCTTTGATGCCATCACTGAAGTTTGATTTATCCAACTCGTCAAAATAGGCGTTTGTAGCTGCAATGACTTCTAAATCTGAGGAAATCTTTTTTCCAGCAAGAAATTTTTTTAGGTTTGGAAATAAATAAAAGTCTGACGGGGCTAGGTCTGGCGAATAAGGTGGATCGTTTAGCAATTCAAAGCCTAGCTGATGGATTTTAGCCATTACAAGGGCGGACTTGTGGCAAGGTGCATTGTCCAGGGGCGGCTAGTGCATAAGGGCTACAGAGCTGCAGAACCCCCAAAATTTTCACATTATTTGACTATTTTTCAGCCGCTGCTATTTTTCTAATACAATTGTTTTGTTTCTAAAATAATTATTGGAATAGCAGCATATTTTCGGTCCGGTGTTGGTATAGTAGGCCTTCAAATCGCGTACGGGTGTTGAGTATGACGCCGCGCGCCGTCGCCGAAGACCGCATTTCACAGTCGGTCAAATGAAGTTATTGGCATTGTTGCGCTGCTACATTGCAACACAACATAGCTGGGCGGCTAACGAGATCTGTGCTCGGCTAGGAACCCCTTCCTTCGCCCCGCACCGCACTTGCTCATGGGTTTAGAGAGCGAAATCTAGGCAAAAATAGAGCTGCAAAACTTGCAGTTCCAGTACAATTCCGGGCGGGCGGGCACAGCGTTGCGTGTTTGCGGGCGCATTTATTTATTTAGAAGACGCCAAACGCATGAGCAGGAGGTTATGGTCGTGTTTGTTGTTTGTTTTTGTATGATTGTGTCGGCAGAACTCACAAACTTTACTGTTACGAGCCGCCACTGGCATTGTGCTTATAAAACAAAATTTTCTTTTTTGCCAAACCGGGGCGTTTTTCGCTTATATTCTGTTTGAGCTAGTCCAGTAAGTCGCTGTAGTACTCTGAATTTATTGTTCTTCCTTTTTCAAGATAATCTATGAGGAGTATCCCTTTAGCGTCCCAAAAGACCATTGCCATGACCTTTCTAGCAGACTGTACTGCATTTGCCTTCTTTGGAACTGGAACCCATGTTTCATCAACCGTAATAAATCTACGCAAAATGTCCCCTGAATCACGTCTAAACAGTGCCAAATACTCCTCTGAAATGGCTAGACGCACGAGCTTTTGACCTGGCGTGAGCAAACGCGGCACCCATCGGGCGGATAGCTTTCTCATACCTAAAACTTCACATAAAATATGGTGAACTCGCTCTTTTGATATGCCCACAGCCTAAGCCACCTCTTCCAGTCTTAATCTGCGGTCTTTTAGAATTAGTATGTGAATGGTTTGCACCATTTCTTCAGAAGTTGCCGTTTTTAGCCTGCCAGAACGCGGAGTATCATCAGTGCTAGTACGACCACGTTTAAAGACCGATACCCAGGTTTTTACTGAGGTATAGAAAGGAACAGATTCCCCTAGTTTAGCATCTAGTTCAGCTTTTATTTCCGTCGGCGATAACCCTTTGATATGAAAATATTTTATCACAACTCTTATCTCGTTTTTTTCCATCTTTTAAAATTGACAAACTGTATAACTTTTAAAAATAAGCAGGATACAAACTACTTGACGCACTCACTTTAAACTTCGAGCGTATACTGATCACAAGCAAGGGTCACAAATACGTTGAAACAAGCAAGCCAATCGGGCCTGCTATAGGCTAGGCCGGAAACTTTTCATCCCATCCTCTAGAGACAGCGTGGATGTTAAATATGTGCAATCAAACTTTCAGATGCCAACAATTATTATTACACAACCCTTACAAAAAAATTTCGAGATCCGTATGACAGACCTTGATATCAAAGAAATCCCTAGACGCCTGCAATTTTTCCCAGTAAGTTAATTTATTTAAAATTAACAAAAATAAACGGATCCATGACGGATCTGCTACCTTCCTAGCCCATTAGCACACTCCAAGTGAGCTCCACATTATATTAGCCTTGAAAATAGATTTTTGTTTATACCACAAATTATTGAGAAAAATGTGTTCTACTATATTCTGGAAAACGCATATTTATGCAATGCTCCGTTAAAAAGTTAGAATATTTTTAAACTGTTAAAAAACAGTGTCGAGCACTATTTTATCTGAAAATTAATAAACATCGGTTTAGCGGTTTAGAAGCTATCGTGTTACAGACAGACATACACACACATACACACAGATTGATGTCACGAGGATATTGCTAAAATAGGTCAAAATATACATAAATATCACGTTTTCGGCGTTATCCCAAAAAAAAAATCCTCGGAAACAATACCTTCTTCAGCCATTGCTGCGCGGGGTAAGAAGGCAAGATTTTGGTCATAATCCATTAATGCTTTTTGACAATTAAAAAATTTACTAATATGCGGTTTTCGGAATATGGTAGACTGCATTTTGCTCAATAGTTTGTATTATAACCAAAAATTTTGTAAGAGCTTTAGATTCAAAGATATTTACAAAAAAACTGTTTTTAATGCTGATATATCATGGCTTGAAGAGTACTCATAGGCTAGCTAGTAAGGTATCAGATCCGTCATGGATCAATTTATTTTTTAATTAATTTTTGGAAAAACCTGCAAATTTGGGTAAAAAATGTACGTACTAAAATAAATTCAGATTTACATAAGACAATGCGGTTCATGCACTTCTTATGTACCCCCTGAATCTGCCACTTTTTGCATTATTACCTATGTAAAAATGCATAGAAAATATTTTTGTCACTATAATTTTATTGAAAAAACTTAATTTTTTTCCATCACAATAAATCTAAAGTTGAATTGAGTTTTTGGACCAGGGCCCCGCGGGCACCCTTAATGCTGCCGGCCTTAGAGTAACAAAATATAAAGAGAAGTAGTAGCCCCGTTTTCGGCGGTCATTCATTCATTTGTTAGTAAACAATGTAGCTTTTCCGCTGTTGCCGCCTCCTCTGCCTCTATAAAATTTTATTAGTAATAAGTAAGGTTCAACTTCTTACCTTACCAAAATATATAGTGCTTTGAGTTGGTTAGGCTATTCAAACCGTGCGTTAATTTGTCATGCGCTTATTAGCCCGCGTCGCGTCGTTTTATGATGTGTATTTCTTATTACATCCTGCGATAGAAACTCATTTAGACAACATAATTTATGAACGACCCCTTTTCCCACAAATTTTTCAGGACGTGGCAACAGGTGTATGACATCATATTACGGATTTCGTGTTAGCAGGGCCGGGTTTCGTTTTGAGCTACTTGGAATATATCCCCAGGTAAAAAGGGAATCCTTTTTCCTATTGTAGAGGACGATTAACTATTAGTCATTGTTCCAACAGAGTTATATTGTGTAAAACCACACCTTAAGGAAAACAAGCGCCTTAGAATTAAATAAATAGATCTTTGACGGATCTGATACCTTTCTAGCCCATTAGCACACTCCATGAAATGAAAGCTCCTACGAATTTTCCGGTTATAACATAATTTTTTTTTAAAACGCGCGCTACTATATTACGAAAACCGCATATTGATGCGACGCTCCGTTAAAAAGTTAGCATTGATGAATTTTGACTAAAATCTAATCAGCTCATTGCAGTATCGAGTGCTATTTTACCTGAAAATTTCATGTTAATCGGTTAAGCGGTTTAGGAGCTATCGCGTTACGGACAGATATACATACATACACACACAACACAGACACACATCACGACGATCTTGCTAGGGTAGGACAAAATGCACCCAAATAACACATTTTCAGCGTTATCTCAAAAAAAAATCGTCAGAAACAATACCTTCTCTAGCCATTGCTGTGCTAGATAGCAGCTGGCGGGATAGGAAGGTAAAAAGGGGGCGGGCCGACTGCACACCAAGTAGTATATGTAGTAGCCTTTAGACTGGATTGTTTAGTTTACACTTAAAAACGTTTAGAGGTGGTTCGTTTCCACGCCCTTAGTTAAGTTTTTGAACTACAAAACATTTTTATTTTATTTTATTTATTTATTTTTTGAAATTTGATTTCAACTCGGTGTTAGAAATAAATAACACTCAGTACCTTGGGATAAGAAAACCAGATATGTTTTTTGGTTATTTTATTTTAAAATATTAAAATTAAAACTGGAGCCATTCCAATACACCCTAATCTCGATGTGTCCTTGTTTATCACACCTGATATTCCGTTTTCCTATTTCCTTTAAACTGAACCATTTAAAAATACGAGTGTACCTACCTATATTCGTGGAGTCAAGAAGCGAGAGAAGAAAACAACGAAAAATTGTAAGACAGTGTGCTTTAATCGTTTGACCCTGCCAAACGCATACTGAAAAAGGGTTGATCATAGCCGCCCTGTGGCATCAATCTACGGCCCTTGCCGAATTAATTAGTGTCAAACTAAACATAATTAAGATATATTAGTGCGGTTAAAACCATAAACCTTATAAAACCTAAAAAAGAGTTAACAACGCCGAAAGAAGACATCATCATCGGATTATTTCATTTCCATGGTACCCTTCCTTTTAAAGAAAACACCATCGAGGTAAGTCATTATTTTCAAAAATAACTCTTTTTAGCTCCTTTTCTCTCCTCTTCATACCCATTAAGGGTCGTTCCCCCACCTCACTGCGTCAGCTGAAATTACGCTCTGTTGTTTTCGCGCTCCCTATTGTTTACAGTAGGTGTCCGATCAAGTGGTAGCTCCATAGCTCCTTAGCGAAGAAGCTATTACACACTCGGCCCGTTTCATTGGTCCTTCGAGCCGGATCTCGGGGACAGGACTATTTTTGTATAGGACGCATTGGGGTAAAGTTAGCCCTCTTAATATGGTTTTTCATTTTCATATGCAAAGCCTATATCTGGTAAAATACTACCTATAGCTCCTTTTTTGCGCCAAGCATAACCTTTCCTTAAGGGTAAAACGTAGCTTTGGTGGTATTTTAATTTGTGGGGTTAATTAAATATTAAGATTAAATTATATTTAAATAAATGACCTTCAAAATAAATCGGCTAGTTTGCCTCTTTGCATTGAATAAAAATTCGTTTATCGCGTGAACATTGTCCTTGCCACGACTTTTTTAAATACAAAAAAAGAAGTTGGCTTGACAACAACATTTTGCTTTAATTATTGTCGGAGTATCAAATTGGATTTTGCACTTACAAATAGACTATTTTAAGTGTAAAAATATTTTGAGTACACCTTGTACTTCAAATCTCCTCTCCTCAAAAATTATTTTGTAAAAAAAAAGCTTCGGTCTGTTACACCATTGTAACATTTTTTGCTCAAAAAGTTACTTTAAGTAAGGAAGTTTTATTATTTTTTCACGAGGGAAATCTTGCATTTGCAATAAGAAATCATGCCGACCGTAAATACGGATACCAAAATCGCCAGAGCAAAAGTTCTTAGGCAGACAGCAATAAATCAGTTAAATTCTATTTCAAAATTGGCTACCGAGGCCCACCTTGATTCTGGAAGTAAAAACTCGTTCAAAGTTAGTTTCAGAAACTTGAGAAAAGTCCTCAAAGATTTTGAAAAGCATCACAACACTCTCTTAGCTCTAATAGCGCAGGATCAGACTTGCTTGGATGTCGAAAACCAATTGCAAACCTCTACTTTTGAAAAGGCACAGAAAATTGAGCCAATCTTTTATGATTTATTTGAGGCTCCTTTGGAAGACCCGGCTAACGTTTTTAATAGTACTTTAATGCCTCAAGGCACATTAGCGGGTGCTGGAGCTATTCAGAGCGATGCTTTTTTGCCGAAATTTAAGCTACCGGTCTTTTCTGGCGATATTGCCACATTTCCGACTTTTTTACAAAGTTTTAATACGTCGGTTCATAATAATCGCTCGATTTGCAATTTGCAAAAATTTAATTTGTTGCAGTCTTGCCTAGATGGCTCTCCCAAAGAGCTAATCATGGATATCCCTATTTTAAACGAAAATTATTTAATGGCTTATACTACGCTCGTCAAACGTTTTCATAATCCCCGTTTGCGTGCTTTCAATCACTGGAGAGCTATCGAGAGTTCGCCACACATCAAAACCGAAAATGCGCAAGCGCTACGGAATTGACCACATCTGCAAAATCGGGGATTCAACTTACTATTGGTTCGCTTTACGATTCTTCCGAAACTTTTAGCTCCAATGCCATAATTATTGATAAAATATGCGACAAATTACCCCCATGCAACTTAGGCTTAAAAGGGATATCGCAAATAAAAAATATTCAACTTTCGGACCCTAATTTTATTAAGCCTGGGTTCGTACAGTTGCTTTTGGGTAACGATATTGTACCCTACATTTTAAGGGATGGTATAATTTCTTTCGGTCAGAATCAACCTGTTTTTTTCAATACTTATTTCGGCTACACGGTTTTGGGAAAATCTTTGTCATGTTCGAGTTTAAATAGCCAAATAAAAACATTTTTTACCAATTACGCTAACCTAGAGTTAGATATTACTCTTCAAAAATTTTGGGAGGTCGAAAAGGTGCCGGAGGTGCAGTGTCTGAGCCCCGAAACAAAATACTGTAATAAGTTTTTCTCAGAAACTACTAAAATTACGCCCCAAGGGCGTTTTATGGTTGGCTTACCATTTAAAATCAATTCCCCTGATTTTGGCGATTCTAGATCCATGGCATTAAAGTGGTTTTATTCCTTGGAGCGACGACTAATACAAAACCAAAGTTCATACACGGCTTATTCTGACATTATGCGCGATTATTTGGAAAATAAACATATGACCGCTGTGCCCCCCCCCCTACTTAAAGAAATATATAATTATTACTACATCCCTCATTTTGCAATCTGCAAAAAAGAGTCCACGACAATTCCCGCACGAATTGTGTACGACGCTAGCGCATGCGCCTCACCGAGACATGTCAGTTTGAATAATGCGCTCTACACTGGGCCCAAATTACAAAATGATATTGTAAAGTTGCTTCTCGATTTGGAAAATACATCTTTGTTACAGACATACGGGCTATGTACAGGATGATAGAAGTGCGCCCAGAAGATAGAAAATTTCAAAGGATTCTTTGGCGTTTTAATCTCTCAGATCCTATTTCAGACTATAAAATAAATGTTGTGGTTTTTGGCGTCACTTGTTCGCCCTACCTTGCGTTGCGCACCATGCAGCAGTTAGCAACCGATCACTCGGATCTGCCCCTGGCAACCGAGCTCATTCTTCATTCCTCTTATATAGATGATATCTTCGGAACTAGTGATTCACTGGACACCCTAATTTTGATGAAAAATCAAATAATTTCTTTACTTTCTCGAGCTGGGTTTGAAGTAAGAAAATGGGCCAGCAATCACCCCGACATACTTTCAGACTTACCCGAGTCTCATATCCAAACCGACGCCCTTTGCTTCGATGATGATAGACTGAATACGTTAAAAAATCTTGGGTTACGATGGAACCCTCCCTCTGATGCATTTTTTTATCAATTTGATCATATCAAAGATCAAAGTTGCACCAAGCGAATAATGCTTTCAAATCTAGCGCGATGTTTCGACCCCATTTGTTTTTTAACTCCGCTTACGATTTGCGCAAAAATACTTATCCAACATTTGTGGCTTTTAAAACTTTCTTGGGATCAAAAGGTTCCCGAAGAAATAGCCGCAAAATGGAGAAAGTTTCAATCTGAATTAAATTTGCTACAGGACCTTAAAATATTACGTCATATTGATATTCGCAAATCAACATCGGTTCAGTTGATCGGATTTTGCGATAGCTCTGAAAAAGCTTATTGCGCTGTTATAAAGTTGCGCCGCTTCAAACTGTAAGCATCCCGCGTTTAGAACTTTGTTCTATGGTTTTACTTGCCAAATTGATAGATTTTACAGTTAACAATTTATCACGGGAATTTCAATTTAGCGACATTTTTTGTTTTACCGACAGTGCGGTAGCTTTACAATGGTTACAAAAATCCCCCCACTCCTGGAAAAGTTACGTGGCCAATAGGGTCTCATTTGTACAGGAAAAGGTCCCGCCGCAAAACTGGTTTCACATTAGCGGTACCAACAACCCTGCGGACTGCGGTACCAGAGGGATGTTCGCCTCCGATCTTCTGAGTTGCACCCTATGGTGGCAGGGCCCTTTGTTTCTTTGCTCACTTCAAGAACAATGGGATTTTTCAATTTCATCCCCACTGGATGAATCAGACCTTGTTTTGGTAGAAGCAAAAAACCAAATATTTTTTGCGATTCAAAATTTTAATTCTCCTTTGATAAATGACCTGTTAGAAAAATATAGTTCATTGTTAAAATTAAAAAGGATTGTCGCTTATCTTTTACGAATTCGAGATAGGATACAAAAAATTGAAATTTCTCGATATAAATATATCACATTGGTATGGCTATTTTGAAATGGAAATTTTAAAATTGGCGAACCAAGAAGAGTTGCCGAAGTGGTTTAAAAAACTCAAACCTTTCATAGACCCTCAAGATTATTTGCGAATCGGAGGCAAGCTCTGCCACTCGGAATTGGAATATGATAAAAAATTTCCTTTACTTTTGCCGAGTAAATGCCGATTGACAGAACTCTTGATTTTTCACGTTCACACGGTAAATTTACATTGTGGTATACACACCACGCATTGCATAATCGCGCAGAACTTTTGGATATTATCCGCACGAAAAGTTATTCGAAATATACTCACAAAATGCTTGCCATGCTGGAAAACAAAGCCCGTTGCTTACCAGCCGCCAATGGCGGATCTACCCGCTTATCGGGTGCGCCAAGCGCCGGTTTTTTCAAAAATTGGGATAAATTTTTGCGGTCCTTTCTCAGTGACCTTAGGGCGCCTTCGTAAGGCGTGCTGTTATAAAGCTTACATTGTGCTCGCCATTGACGTGGTGATTCACGCGGTTCACCTGGAGCTCGTGTCTGAACTCACGACGGAAGCGTTTCTGGCCGCGCTGCGGCGTCTGATCGCACGTAGAGGTCACGTGAGCGATATATTTTCTGACAATGGTGGAAATTTCCAAGGGGGTTGGAACTACTTAAAGCAAATCTTCACTGACGCAGCGACAGCGCAAGGTATTCCAGTGCCAGTCCACATTTCGGTGGAATTTATGAATCCAACATAAAGTCTATAAAAACCCATTTGAGTCGAGTCGTGGGAAATCAGACTCTTACTTATGAAGAACTTAATACTTTCATAATTCAAATCGGAGCGGTGTTAAACTCACGACCAATAGGAACTATTTCTTCAGATCCTACGGATTTTACGGCGCTTACACCAGGACATTTCCCAAACTTGCAACCCCCGACGTGTTTGCCCGATCCTGACTACTCGGATGTCCCTATTGTTTAGCTCCCGCTAAATTCTCTATTTTAATTAATTCATTAATTTTTAGTAATTAGAAAATATTACTTTTTTACTTGCACTGCCCTCTTTTGGGACATTCACAATTCTAAAGGATTAAAATAAATAAAACAAATTCTCCTTTTTTTGTATTGATTCTGTTAATATAGCAGGAAGTTTTTTCTTTTTATCGCCTTTTATTGATATATTTTTATCATGCTTTCATACAAAAAACGCGGGTGCCGCTACGCGGTCCATAAATATATTTTTCCCTTCTTTCCTATAACCTAAAAAGTGGACAGTGCGCCGTGTCGTATAAGAAACGAACTCAATCACGCGGTCCCTCGTGTGAATTTACCCTTAAATTCTCTTTGCCCTCTGGCACCCTTAAAAACCCTTTAAAATTAAAGCTGTGCGTTATCATCTGTGGAAGCTGTGTAGCTGTGAATCATGGAACTGGAGAACAGGGCCCTGTAAGCGACTACTCTGCAAATATCGGTGAGCGACATAGTTTTTTATTACACTTTATCCTCTCTCTCTCTCTACACTCTACCTACCCTTTACACCCTCTCCCAATACAGTCCCTTCTGCCTCAACTTATGGGCTACATAAGTTTGGTCCTTCAATCCAAATACTGAACTACCCCTATAACCACCCCCTACCCTTACGTTGGCACTTGTTGTTTTAAGCCTTCTTTTGTTAAAAAAAAAAAATATATATATACAGGGTGTTCCTTAAGGGTTTGCGAATATTTAAGGAGGTGATTCTACATTAAAAAATAATGATAATTTGTCGTATAAGCTATGGTCGACAAATGCACCGTTATAGAAATACAGGGTGTTAAAGTTTTCAAAAAAAAAATTGAAATTTATTAATAATTTCGAAATCATTAGGGATATTTTATTTAAATTTGGTACATAACTATAAATGTCTAAGGCGCATATTTTCCAAGAAGAAAATGATTTTTAACTTCGACAGTGGCGTGCGTACGGGCACTAGCTTTTTTATTTTTTTAGAAAAAAATAGTACGCCACTGGTTTTTTCAAAAAAGTTTTACTTTTTGAATTATCTACTTAATTTTAAAGAAAAAAGGTCTATTAATTTTTTTCTCTACAAGGCGTTTTTCTTGAGTAAAAAAATAAAAACCGTTGTTCTGCAAAAGCAAAATAATGTGACCATTTAAAGAATACAATTGATCAAGTTGCCTTAGAAATATCTCGATTTAATTCAAATTTAGTACGTAATAATAGGCTATTAAGATGCGTTTTTCTCAATAAAAAAATAATGTTTAGCTTCATCAGTGGCGTGCGTACAGGTACTAAATTTTAAATTTTTAAAGAAAAAATAGTACGCCACTGGTTTTTTTAAAAACATTTTTCTTCTTTCGAATTCCTCGTTTAATTTAAAAGAAAAAAAGTATCTTTAGTTTTTTTTCTACAGGGCGTTGTTTTTGAGTAAAAAAATAAAAACCGTTGTGTTGCCAAAGAATGTAATTTATTTAAAAATACATTAATCTAGTTGCCTTGGAAATACTTATAATATGACACTTAAAAAAAAAAATAAAGAGACTTTTTTTCTTTAGAATTAAGTGCACTATTCAAAAAGTAAAAATGTTTTGAAAAAAACCAGTGGCGTACTATTTTTTCTTTAAAAATTTAAAATTTAGTACCCTTACGCACGCCACTGATGAAGCTAAACATTATTTTTTGTTGAGAAAAACGCATCTTAATAGCCTATTATTACGTACTAAATTTGAATTAAATCGAGATATTTCTAAGGCAACTTGATCAATTGTATTCTTTAAATGGTCACATTATTTTGCTTTTGCAGAACAACGGTTTTTATTTTTTTACTCAAGAACGACGCCCTGTAGAGAAACAAATTAAGAGACCTTTTTTCTTTCGAATTAAGTGGATAATTTAAAAAGTGAAACTTTTTTGAAAAAAACCAGTGGCGTACTATTTTTTTCTGTAAAAATAAAAAAGCTAGTGCCCGTACGCACGCCACTGTCGAAGTTAACCATCATTTTCTTCTTGGAAAATATGCGCCTTAGACATCTATGGTTATATGCCAAATTTGAATAAAATATCCCCAATGATTTCGAAATTATTAATAAATTTCAATTTTTTTTTGAAAACTTTAACACCCTGTATTTTTATAACGGTGTATTTTTCGACCATAGTTTATACGACAAATTATCATTATTTTTTAATGTAGAATCACCTCCTTAAATATTCGCAAACCTTTAAGGAACACCCTGTATATTTCAAAATTAAAAAATTAAATTTTCTCTTTAGAAAAGGCGATTTAGATTTTTATTAAAGCAGATGATCTGTTTTCATGGTGTTAAAAATACCGGTAAACCGTTGTAGGTATCTGATTTTTTGCCTTTTTCTAATAAATTAAAACTCAGTTTCCTAAACGATTTTTTTTATATAAATCGATTTAAAAATTAAAATTTTTATTTTTTTAGGGCTAATAAACATCTTGTGCAGTTTAAAGGGATATATAATTGTTTGAAAGTATTATGCATTGCATACTTAGATTTGGCGCTTTTCATATTACACTTTAATTTACCTAGTAGGTACAGTAGGTATTTTGAACTCGGTCAATAAGAAATAAATTTCAGGTTTTTTATTGCATTCTCGGTTTTCGCGAATAAAAGTTTTTTTTCCTTTTTATTCGAATTTAGCGCGCATAGTAAAATTAAATACATATAATTTTTTTTTTCTCGTAGTTATTTTTAAATATTAGGTATTTAAAATGACGAGTAGTGAAAAACAGTGTCGCGCCTTTAGGGGCATAGCAATAGATCGCATTAAAGAAATATTTAGTATTTGCACTCAAGCTATGTCTGATACCTTAAAAAAAGTTGATTTTGAGATGCGGTATGATCACTTGGACATTTTTTATGAGGAATTTAATAAATTTCACGACGCTGTAATCGCGTATTTAGCTGATAAAGAGCAACCCGATTTTACTGAGGAGAATGTCATTCGTCAAGGCACTGATTTCCAATATTTTAGCATAAAAGCAACTTATAAAAGGTTATTTCCTCCTAAAGATGACTTCAACTCCTCTCACTCAAACTCTAGCTCCGGTCATAATGACATGAGCTTCAACATTCCAAAGGTGGATATTTCGAAGTTCACCGGCGATTTGTTTTCTTGGCAAACTTTTATTAGCTTATATGACTCTGTCATTCATAATAATACTATGTTCTCTAATAGTAGAAAGTTTCAGCTACTTTTAACGTATCTAGAAAAGGAACCCCTAACATTGGTAAAAAACTTGCCAATTACTGATGCAAACTACATTATAGCTTATAATGCGCTTTATAATAGATACCAAAATAACCGCCTCCTTGCGACTCATTATTGGGACAAAATTACCGATTTGCCCAAACTAAATACAAACAACCCCGCTCTTTTACGCAATTTAATAGATACATTTACTGATAATGTTTACGCTCTTACCAATTTAAATTACCCAACTGAGCACTGGGATTTCCCACTCTTTCGAATTCTTATTCGAAAATTAGACTCTGAGACGGTCACGCGCTATGAACTTCAGCATGACTCCTCATCTGAACCCTCTTTTGAGGACCTCAAAGATTTTGTTTCTAAGCAATGTTTTGCGTTAGAATCGGCCAACATTTTAAATAAAACTAAAACTTCTGGTTACGCCACTGCTAAACCTCCCTCAAAACCTCAATATAGAGGTAATAATTTTTCTACTCTTGCAGCTGGCGTCGCTCCATATCAGAACGCTTGTCCCGTCTGTAAGATTTCAGGACATAGTATATATAAATGCCCCGTTTTTGAAAGTAAAACCCCTCAAGAAAGACTAAATTTAGTCAGAAAAAACCATTGGTGTTCCAATTGCCTCGGTACAAGGCACTCACTAAAAGCCTGCAACTCTACTTATTCGTGTAGAATTTGCCATTCCATGCACCACTATTTACTCCATATTCCTCGATCCCCTCCTAGTGGCTCTCCGCCACTGGAAAATCAGAATCAGAGCGCTCCTCTTCCGACTCATTCTACGCAAGTTTTGGCAGTACCTACTCTCTCTAACTCACAAGAAAATAATAATTTACCAAGTAGCCCCTCAACTCACGCTTGCAGTTTAACAAGCAACATTTCAGTGACATCTTCTTTACTCGCAACGGCCCAAGTCGAAGTTTTAAACTGTAGAGGACATTATGATAAAGCGCGGGTTCTAATTGACACTGGGAGCCAGGTGCATTTAATTTCTGAAAAGTTTCCAAATAAAATTGGTCTCTCTCGCTACAAAACTCATTTAACCCTAAATGGCTTAGGTCACACTGGCTGCACCCCCTCTGGTGGCATTAGTTGCTCCATAAGACCGGTAGGCCAACTCTCTCCTTCTTTTGACATTGATTTATTAATATTGTCAAAAGTTTGCAATGAGCAACCCCTCACCCCTCTCTCGCAGGGTGACTACCCCGATATCTCAAATTTAAAGCTCGCAGACCCCTCTTTTAATCAATGCAAACCAGTAGATATTTTAATTGGAGTTCAACTTTTTCCTTTTATTTTGACAGAAGGTAAAATTTCATGTGGTGTCGACAAGGCCGCAGCTCTAAACTCTATTTTTGGTTGGCTCATCATGGGCGGAAAAATTCGCCCCTCTACCCCCTCTATTAGCTCATATTTTATTTCAAATAATGAGTGTCTCGACTCTACTCTTAAAGCCTTTTGGCAAATTGAGGAAGTCCCTCAAAAAACTCATATAGACCCGGAAGATGAGCTTTGTGAAAAAATTTACAAAGATACTCTCCAGAGAACAGAAACTGGTCGATTTGTCGTCTCTCTCCCCTTTAAAGGACCAGAGCCCTCTTTCTCTAACTCCCGCTCTATTGCTCTAAAACGATTTTATAGCTTAGAAAATCGTTTATTAAAAAACCCCTCTCTTCACAAAGAATACTCTGATTGTTTACAAGATTACCTTGACTCTAATCATATGGAGTTAGTTTCAAAAAATATCCCCCCTTCGAATAAAATTTATTACATACCCCACCACTGTGTTATAAAATCAGAGAGTAGCACAACAAAGCTCCGCGTCGTTTTTGACGCGTCATGTAGCTGTCCCGAGAGCTGTCCCAGCTCTCTAAATGAATCTATGTTGACAGGTCCCAAATTACAACAAGAAATATTTGATATTTTGATGTCTTTTCGCCTGCATAAATACTGCTTTACTAGTGATTTAAAACAAATGTTTAGGCAAGTCTTAATAAATCCCGCCCATCAAAACTATCAAAGAATACTTTGGAGGTTTTCTCCTGACCAACCTGTCAATGATTATTTCTTAAAAACTGTCACATTTGGCGTTAAAGCCGCCCCATACTTAGCTATAAGGTCTGTCATTGAACTAGCTAACATTTATGAGACTGAATATCCCTTAGCAGCTCACATTTTAAGGAGCTACGTGTATGTAGATGACTGTTGTTTTTCCTGTGAGTCACTCGAAAAAGCTCTCGAAGCAAAAGCTCAATTAGTCGCAGTTCTAGGTCACGGAGGCTTTCAGCTCAGAAAGTGGTCTAACAATAGCTCTGAGTTTTTAAAGACTATTTCCCCTGAAAAATGCGAAACAAGCTATCTCTCCTTTGATGACCAAGACAATACTCTAAAAATATTAGGGTTAAAATGGCACCCCTCTACAGATGCATTTTCTTATAAGGTTTCCCCTCTTGATAGACCCTGTACAAAAAGATCCGTTTTGTCAGAAATATCAAAAATCTATGACCCTTTAGGTTTTTTATCTCCTCTCTCTTTTTTGGCAAAACACTTTTGGGCCTTAGGAGTCGGCTGGGACGACCCAGTCCCAGAAGATATTCAAAAACTTTGGTTTCAGTATAAAATTCAACTCCCTAAAATATCCGAGATCTCGATTTCACGCTTTGTGAATTCGGACGCCACTTCTCTTGAGCTACATGGATTCTGTGATAGTAGCGAAAAAGGATACGCTTGTTGTGTCTATTTAAGATGCATTTCTAATGACTCAATTAATGTTAATCTATTATGCGGAAAATCCA
Source organism: Aspidapion aeneum (assembly GCA_963576565.1). NCBI lineage: Eukaryota > Metazoa > Arthropoda > Insecta > Coleoptera > Brentidae > Aspidapion > Aspidapion aeneum. The sequence continues at coordinate 98,094,531 of OY755040.1, forward strand.
AAGTTGCCTCGTTAAAACGCATATCTTTAGCTCGGTTGGAGCTATGTGGCGCCGTGTTCTTGTCGAATTTATTACGACACGTTGTCAACTTAATCTCTAGCTCTCTTCAAATATCTCGAATATTCGCTTGGTCTGACTCCATGGTGACCCTAAACTGAATAAAATCCTCTCCGCACAGATTTAAAACATTTGTTGCGAACAGGGTCAGCCATATTCAAGAAAAAATAGCACCCGATTTATGGCGTCATGTTCCTTCTAAAGAAAATCCTAGCGATTGCGCTTCACGCGGTTTACTCCCTGATGATCTGATTCACCATGACTTATGGTGGACTGGGCCAAGTTTCCTAAAATTACCCCCTGAGGAGTGGCCACAATCCACTATAAAACTTACCCCAGAAGTTTCTGAGGAAGAACGCAGATTAGCTCTCCTCGGAGTTTTTACCCCAACTCACCCCTTCGATAGTTGGCTAGACAACTATTCCTCTCTAGGACCCATAAAACGCATTGTTGCCTATTTATCTCGATTTATACACAATATTAAGCAGCACACTCCTGAAGCACGCATTCAAGGTCACTTGACCAACTTAGAGCTTTACAAAGCTTTGTTACTCCTTGTCAAGCATGTACAGTATGTTGAGTTTTCCGAAGAAATCGAAAAGCTCAAAAAAGGTCAACTTTTACCTAAACTGTTTCGAAAGCTATACCCTTTCTTGGACAAGAATGGATTGCTCAGGGTAGGCGGTCGCCTCCTGCTATCAGGTCTCTCTTATGATCGAAAGCATCCTGTGCTTTTACCCACTAAACATCGCTTAACGCAGCTCATTATTGAAGAATTTCATCATATTTTTCTTCATCCAGGACTGCAAACTCTTCAATTTTTAATTACACAACAGTTCTGGATTCTTTCCCCTAAACGAGCCATCGCGGGTGTGCTAGCAAAATGCATGACTTGTTTTAAAGTCAAACCAACCTCAACCTCTCAAACACCCCTTATGGGTACGCTCCCTGCTAGTCGCATAAACCAAGTTAAAGCATTTAAATATGCTGGCGTGGACTATGCAGGTCCCTTTAATATTACGCTTAGCAAAGCACGTGGCATAAAATCTCAAAAGGCATATATTTGCCTCTTTATTTGTTTTACGACCAAAGCTTTACATCTTGAGCTTGCGTCTGACTTAACCTCAGACTGCTTTATAGCTTGCCTTCGACGATTTGTCGGCAGAAGAGGTCTAATTTCTAGGCTTTTCAGCGATTGTGGTTCAAATTTCGTGGGAGCTCAAAAGGAGCTAAATGGTTACATGAAAAATGCCTCAGAAGCTCAAAATATTGAGTGGTCATTTAACCCGCCTTCGAGCCCTCACTTTGGAGGACTTTGGGAGGCTGGGGTTAAATCAGTCAAAACTCATTTGCAAAAGGTCATAGGCCTTCAGGTACTCACCTATGAGGAGCTTTACACTGTGCTAGTGCAGGTAGAAGCTATGCTTAACTCTCGCCCTATTTTACCCCTTAGCTCAGATGCCTCTGATTTGTCTGCTCTGACCCCTGGTCATTTTTTGACCATGGAACCACTCTCGTCCGCTCTTGATGAAGATCTGACTGAGCTTAATGTTTCTAGGTTATCTAGATGGCAACTTGTGCAGCGTATACACCAAGATATTTGGCGGCGATGGCACAACGAATATTTACAAACTCTACAACAGCGTCAAAAATGGAACAAATCTTGTAAAACCATTGAATTAGGCACTCTCGTGCTTATCAAAAATGAACTCGCTCCTCCGCTAAAATGGCGTTTAGGTAGGGTCATGAAGTGCCACCCGGGTCCAGATGGAGTAGTTAGGGCTGTAACCTTAAAAACTGCACAAGGTGTTATGCAAAGGCCAGTAGTCAAGCTGTGTCCTTTGCCGGTTGAATAAACCCCCTTTCTTTTTTTTTAGTATTAAGATTAGTCATTACTTTTGGTAATAGAATTATTTTGTTTTATTTTATTTTTTATTATTATTTTTGTTCTTTTTTTTTTTTGGAAAAAGGCAAGAATAAGTGCCTTTTTGGCGCCCGGTATGTTTAGCTCCCGCTAAATTCTCTATTTTAATTAATTCATCAATTTTTAGTAATTAGAAAATATTACTTTTTTACTTGCACTGCCCTCTTTTGGGACATTCACAATTCTAAAGGATTAAAATAAATAAAACAAATTCTCCTTTTTTTGATATATAATATAGCAGGAAGTTTTTTCTTTTTATCGCCTTTTATTGATATATTTTTATCATGCTTTCATACAAAAAACGCGGGTGCCGCTACGCGGTCCATAAATATATTTTTCCCTTCTTTCCTATAACCTAAAAAGTGGACAGTGCGCAGTGTCGTATAAGAAACGAACTCAATCACGCGGTCCCTCGTGTGAATTTACCCTTAAATTCTCTTTGCCCTCTGGCACCCTTAAAAACCCTTTAAAATTAAAGCTGTGCGTTATCATCTGTGGAAGCTGTGTAGCTGTGAATCATGGAACTGGAGAACAGGGCCCTGTAAGCGACTACTCTGCAAATATCGGTGAGCGACATTTTTTTATTACACTTTATCCTCTCTCTCTCTCTCTACACTCTACCTACCCTTTACACCCTCTCCCAATACAGTCCCTTCTGCCTCAACTTATGGGCTACACCTATAAAAAGGCTTTCGCGTTGGAATTTGTTATTGCAAATGCATGATCACTTTTGGAAAAGGTGGGCTAGTGAATATTTACACACCCTACAACAAAGGTCGAAATGGACTGATTCCATGACCTCCCCTGTGGAGATAGGAACTTTAGTTCTCATTCGGGACGAGAATCGCCACCCACTAGATTGGTTGCTAGGCCGTATTATAGAATTATTTCCTGGCAAGGATAATGTTCCGAGGGTAGCAAATGTGCAAACAGCCACTGGCGTACTCAAACGGCCATTGGTAAAGCTTTGCCCATTCCCTATTGCTTCTTAGAACAGCACGCTGGCTGTTCTCAGGGTCGGGGAGAAATGGTTCGTTTCCACGCCCTTAGTTAAGTTTTTGAACTACAAAACATTTTTATTTTATTTATTTATTTTTTGAAATTTGATTTCAACCCGGTGTTAAAAATAAATAACACTCGGTACCTTGGGATAAGAAAACCAGATATGCTTTTTGCTTATTTGATTTTAAAATATTAAACTTAAAACTGGAGCCATTCCAATACACCCCAATCTCGATGTGTCCTTGTTTATCACACCTGATATTCCGTTTTCCTATTTCCTTTAAACTGAACCATTTAAAAATACGAGTGTACCTACCTATATTCGTGGAGTCAAGAAGCGAGAGAAGAAAACAACGAGAAATTGTAAGGCAGTGTGCTTTAATCGTTTATCCCTGCCAAACGCATACTGAAAAAGGGTTGATCATAGCCGCCCTGTGGCATCAATCTACGGCCCTTGCCGAATTAATTAGTGTCAAACTAAACATAATTAAACAAAAATTCAAAATCGTTAGCGGCGCGCGCGCAAAAACATAACAGTGCATTAAAGATATATTAGTGCGGTTAAAACCATAAACCCTATAAAACCTAAAAAAGAGTTAACAACGCCGAAAGAAGACATCATCATCGGATTACTCCATTTCCATGGTACCCTTCCTTTTAAAGAAAACACCATCGAGGTAAGTCATTTTTTTCAAAAATAACTCTTTTTTAGCTCCTTTTGTCTCCTTTTCATACCCATTAAGGGTCGTTCCCCCACCTCACTGCGTCAGCTGAAATTACGCTCTGTTGTGCTCGCGCTCCCTATTGTTTACAGTAGGTGTCCGATTGAGTGGTAGCTCCATAGCTCCTTAGCGAAGAAGCTATTACACACTCGGCCCGTTTCAAGAGATACTTACTTACTAAAACGTCCTGTTTAAAATAAATCAACACAAAAACATTTAATGTAAAAAAGAGCCAAGTACGCGAAAATGGCATTCCGTAAAAAGAATTGAGATAAAAGTTAGGCTAAGTTCTCCAATACAAATTTCATAATGAAAGATTTTTACTAGTTGGAAATGTTTTTCTAAACTTTGCTATTACAGCCAAACTTCTTTATGTTCAATTTAGCAGTGTGCCTAAGAGTCATTTACAGCCGTAATAGCCAAGTTTAGAAAAATATTTCCAAACTAGTTTCTTACTTTCATTTTGAAATTTGTATTGAAGAACTTGACTTTACTTTTATCTCAATTCTTTTTACGGAATGCGGCGTACTTGGCTTTTTTTTTACATGAAATGTTTTTGTTATGATTTCACTTCTTTTTTGAAGGAATTGTATAATATTTAATTTTTAAAATAGTAAAATATGCGGAATATTGTTTAAAACTTTTGCAATGCCTTATTTAAAATTTCGAGGTTTTTTAATTTTTTCCCATGGTTTTATAATAGTTGCTATCAGCCTTCCAAATCTCAGCTCTCTAGCGTTTCGGAAAGTGGACAATGTTACTTTTACATAACTTTACATGTATAGGGAAGGGAAGTTTATTAACATTTTTGTGTTTTTAAATTTTTTCCTTTAGTTTTATCATAGTTCCTATCAGTCTTCCAATGCTTAGCTCTCTAGCGTTTCTGGAAGTGGGTAATGTTACTTTTATATAACTTGACATTTATAGGGGAGGAGAGTAAATGAAAATTTGTAGGGTTTTAAAATTTTTTCCCATGGTTTTATCATAGTTTCTGTCAGCCTTCCAAAGCTCAGCTCTCTAGCATTTCTGGAAGTGGGCAATGTTACTTTTATTTAAAGTTACATTTATAGGAGAGGGAAGTAAATTAAAATATTGGTGTGTTTAAATTTTTTCCTATAGTTTTATCGTAGTGTCTTTCAGTCTTAAAAAGCTCAGGTCTCTAGCGTTTCTGGAAGTGGGCAGTGTTACTTTTACATTAGTTTACATTTATATGGGAGGGAAGTAAATTAGAATTTTGGGGTGTTATAATTTTTTCCTATAGTTTTATCATAGTTCCTATCAGGCTGCCAAAGCTCAGCTCTCTAGCATTTCTAGAAGTGGGTAATGTTACTTTTAAATAATTTTACATCTATAGGGGATAAAATCCCTTTATCTCAAAAAAGCGGTGTGTACAAATTAAAATGTACCGATTGTAACGCAGAATATGTGGGACAATCTGGTAGAACTTTTGAAAAACGAATCAAAGAACATCTATGATCACAAAAATATGATTTGGACAACAAATCATCTTTCGGAACTCATTTAAGAACAGCCAAACTCAATTTTAGCATTGATCAAGATTTCAAAGTTCTACATGTCGAAAATAAAGGGAGACGTCTAAACACTCTAGAGAAAAATTGAGAAATAGCCAATTTAGAAATAACAGAAGATATTCGGAGTTTAAATGATAAATCTCCAAGTTATTTTATTGAAGCTGCAAAAGTCATAAATCAGTTCTCCTCTCCGGGATGTTGATGCAGTGTGAATTATCCTTTCTGTGGCTTCTTCCCTCGTTTTTTTAAAATAAAGTAATAAAAAATTTAATTGTTGAATTGTTTTGGTATTTTTAGATAATGACCTTTTGATTGTTATGTTATTGCTAGTCCTTTTACAAGTACGTGTTTTAATTTGTAAGCTTAGTACTAGTTCTTTTTATGAATTTTATGTTTTGATTTTCAAATATTAATTTGTGATGAACCTCCCAAAAACAAAATCAAGAAAACTTTTTGCTTATAAGATGAGAATCCATCAACAACTGACCATTTATATTTCTCTGCTCGAAAATCAGCTGATTTTTTGTTTTTGTAAGGTTAGATTCACTCAGTGAAAAACAGACAAAATTTAAATCAATTTAATGTTCATTTTATTAAAATTGGATGTAATTTAAGTTAAGATGATGTGGCGTTTGCAAGAAGGACTTCTTCGACACTTTGTTTAGTAAGTTTTAGCTCACACTACTACTATACTATAGTAGTGTGAGCTATGGTGATGCTAATTTTTTCGAGAAAAAAAAAGTTGCTCCGATTTCAAAAATTTTTATATGTCTTTGCGTTTCAGATGATTTTGAAACTTTTTTGTTGCACCGTCTGTCTGTCTGTCTGTCTGTCTGTCTGTCTCTCTGTCTGTCTGTATGTCTGTCTGTCTGTCTGTCTGTCTGTCTGTATGTCTGTATGTCTGTATGTCTGTATGTCTGTATGTCTGTATGTCTGTATGTATGTCTGTAACGACTAACGCGCATAACTCAAAAACGGCTTGCCCGATTTCAATGAAATTTGGTACCCAGGCTGGGTTTTGGGTCGAGATGGTCCCATTTAAAAATGAACAAAATCCACCGAACATAAGTCAAATAAAAGGGTGGGGGTAGATTTCAAAAATTAGTGTTTAAGTGGAAATATGGCGTGTGTGTTATCAAACGAAAGGTAATTGAGTCTGGAGTTAAACAAAATACATTTTAGTTTTTTTTTTAAAGGGTGGGGGTAGATTTGAAAAATTAGAATTTAAGTCAAAACATGGCTTGTGTGGTATCAAACGAAAGGTAATTGAGTCTGGAGTTCAATAAAATATACTTCAGTTTTTAGTTATATTAGCTTTCAAGTAGATACACTATAACTATAGTACCCAGTGTGAGCTTAGGTGCCCATAGATTGGCAGAGTATTTTATTGAATTTTATTATTTTTGAAGTTCCACCAATTTAATTTTTTTATTATAGAGCCCTTATGATTATGGTCGCTAAGACCGAAACGCGTCAAGGGTAAGAAATACAGACTGCCTTTTTGCTAAAAACATAGTTTTATTTCGCCACTAAGAATTCAGTGTCGAGCAAAGGACCCCAACTTACTATACATCTAGTTAAAAATCCTCCATCTGGGAGAGTACCACAATGCAATTAATTAGGTGGGTCTTCAAGTCGTGAACAGTTAGCCCAGATTTTCCTAAGCTCTAAGGTCAACACTGACAGTAACATGTGTTTGTATTAAATGCAGTGTTGTCGTGGCCGTCGGACCCGCTGTATTGAATATTTGGTGTTTTTTTACTGTGTGTTGAGTTTTATTTTTGTAATAAAGAACTCAGTTGGACGTAAAAATAATCAAGAAGTCCTATGTTTATGAAAATATTGTGAAAATTCATCCCACTTTGGTTTTAGCGAGATAATTCCAGTGACGCAGCTATGTTGCCATCGCCGGGGATTCTAAAAATTCTAGGTTTTCAGGAATGACCGCCACGAATAGGGAAAATTGATACGGGGCCGCGGTTGAGTACTTCTCTTTATATTTTTATTACTCTAAGCTGCGGGCCCTAGGCAAGTGCCTGGAGCGCCTATAGGATAAACCAGCGCTTCCAGGCAGCCCACATAGCACAATTATCACATCAACGTTAAATGAAACACACCTCATACCATGTAATATTTGTTTTGTTAAATCTACACGTTCAGAGATAACTTAAAAACAAGGAGGAATCAAGCTTTAAAAATGTAACTTTTGTTGAAGTTTCTGGTGCTGTATATATAACGTCTAACCCTCGTTATTTTCAGGTGCCAAATTCAAACTTGAAAAGTCCTCCACAACGCCACCAGTTTAAGACTTCTCAAACCTACTTACTTTTCGCGTATTATTTTGTCACGTTTTTTCTCTATATGTTTTTTAATAAAAAAAAGCACGAAAGCCTGTTCTAAAAGCCCTCTATGTAAAGACTTGTTAAAAGTAATAACTTTCTGCGTCTTTTTTTGTCACGTTTTTAACTTTTATTTGCCCTTAAAGTGACGCGAAATGAAGTTCCAAAACTTTACTAACACTTCAAAACAATTTTAAAAGATGGCGCTCAAAGCATGACAAAATCTCTATACATACATTATATTTTGTTTAAGTGCTAAAAACATTTTTCAACAGTACATACTTTCACAACAATATTAAAGTGTCTCTATCAGGTTAATAACTGCTGCGTCGTGATCGTGAAGGATCAGGGATCAGTTCATTAACCGGTTTCGGGGGACAGAGGCCAAAGCACTTCCGGATAGATTTTGTCAACGCGAAAAATGCCGCCAAAAACCACCGCAAGTCGCGTTTTAAAATTCGTGTAGAAAAGGCGTGAACATAATGTTATTTGGACGTTGATAAAAATCTACTTAGAACTCAGTTGAAAATACCGTAAAAACCAAGGTAAAAACATTGCTGTTTTGATTTGATAATGGCGTTATTACAACGCCGTATTTAGCAGCTTTTAAAATCAATGTTTTTTTTTCTCATGCGTTTTTTACGTGTTAAACACGTGATTGCACTATGTGGGAATGTTCTGACAGGTTCACCAAATCACAGAAGCACAAAATCGTAAGATAAATTCAAATAAATGTAGAAAAAAAAACGTTTTTTTCTAAACACAATTTTGGCTTCAAATTAAGACAACTTTCGAAATTAAAAAAGCATGTCGCCAATACAAACTAAAATTTCATGTAAAAGCGTTACCAAAATTATATGACCGGTGTGAAGACAGCAGATTAGGCTAGCAGATTTTTTCAGCCGATGTCGCCCGAACGCGATACACTGCACTACAAAATTTTTGACATTTTATGCTCAGCAGATTCTGCTGGCAGATAAAATGGTGTGAAGTTTTGTATGGAAAAAATAATGAACAATATATTATAGTTTTGCTTTGCCATTAAGCTCTACTTATAAAGCTATTTAAAACCTGAAAAATCCTCAAAAACCCTAAAATTCTTTAGGACTTAAATATCAGTAAATTAAAAAAAAATTAATTAAAAAAAAATCATAATTAAAAAAACATGAATTTGTAATGAAATTTGCAAAAAGTACTAGATAGGGTAGTTTATACTGTCAGGAATGCAAATAACCCCTGACTGTGCCACTGTACGAAACCATCTTGGAAAAGCGACAAACACAATTATGGTTCTGTTAAGATGAGAAAGTGATTCCGCCTCCCTCCAAAATAGAAAACATTTGGTTGCCGCCTACCACACAGCAGATGGTTATGGCGAGAAAAACTATTAAAAAGTCTAGAGTGGGAGTCGTAATGGTTGAGCGTGGGGATACAGCAAGTAGCGAGAGGGTTTTCCCTTTAAAGTGATTGGACATGGAAATACTGTGAGATAAGAAAATATTGTCTATAAAATGTATTTTATCTCTGTTTTTGTTTAGCTTATCTTGTTTAGCTCATTAGCTAGAATGTAAAGTAAATTTTAGGATTATCAGCAACGCCACTGACTTGGTTCCTCCAAGCTCTTCAAAGAGGGGATAATGGATTATTTAGGTCCAACCTACCCTTTATAAAAACCCAAACTTTGAGAAGACAAGTCGGTAGTTACATTCTAAGTTTTGTTGAATTTAACTAAAACCTCTAAAAGTAATTGTCAGTAAAGAAACATAAGATTTTTATATTTAAATAATATTTTGCAGTTTGTTATTATGGTAAGTTAAAGTTTTTATTTTAATATTTTGGGTCTTGTTCGTTTTATAGGTCATAAGAAAAGTCTTGTAACAATTTGTAAATTGCAACAGAGTTTTATTTTGTATTCATTAAGGTTTGTAACGTTTTTAAAACTGTTTCATATTTATTTTATTCACATAAGAGATCTACTACGGTACCCTCGTTTAAGGGTTCAATTTAAAATAAAATCGTACCCGACAAGTTGGTGGAGGCTTGAGGCTTGTGTGAATAAGATCTTGCAAATAATTTTGTAAAATTAATTTTTTTAAAAATTATTTTTGCTTTAAAAATTTATAATTTTTTGCTAATAATTTTTTATTTATCAGTTTATTTTTTATTATTTATTATTCATCAATTTGATTTTTTTTAAATAAAATTTATTTTTTAGTCAATGAGACAAACAAACCCTGTACCGAATTCCGACCAGGTAAAACTGAACTTCTTCAAAACTTGGAGGGCCCAAAGTTGTGCTACCCCCTGGTCCGAATTCTATTTTTTTTATTTTGATGTTTGAGGTTATTTTGATAGGGGTAATTTCAATACGCGCGTTATTTTTTTGTAATAAATAGAAATAGCCAATATTACAATTTGAGATATTAAAAATGAGACCGGGACCCCGGCAAAGCCAAAGTTTGTATCCCCAAATTTATGTGATTCCTCCTCAGAGATTGTTGCTCGTGATTTTGGAGCATTTTGAAAGATGTTCAGGTCCAAAGTTTTTGGACAGAAAAAGAAAAATTAATCTATTTGGCACTTATTTAGTATACGTGGCTTTACTTGGTTTCAAAAATATAAAGAAAAAGCAGAAAATCAAAATAAAAAATGAAAAAATACGCCAGATATGCGATTTTTTAGAAAAATTTGGCTCAGTTTTTTACAAAAGTGAATTATAAATTTGTTTATTAAATACAAAGCAAAAAGAGAATGAAGATATTAAAAAATATTATTTTCTATTAACAAATATTTGTGACGAATATGACGAATCTATGACTTTTTCTAATTTTTTGGAATATTTTGAAAGTGGTTTGCATAATGATATACTCACGAGTTATCATATTTTGCGAAAAGAACCTCCGTCGGTCCCAGATGATCTTTTGAATTTAATAAATCGCTTGAGTGCAACAAAGTTTAATAGCACATTAGTTATTAAATTTTGTTTACATTTTTTGCTTTATGAACTTTTTTTTATATATATTTGTAGTATATATTTATAAAGGTATCAAGCACACACTAACTTCAAAAATTTTTAAATGTTCAATTTTGTTTATTTTTTCTGTAAATTAAGGTTACTATTTTTAAAATAATTACCTAAGGTAAAATTTTCAATTAGAATACATTGATAAATTTTATTATTTTAGTATTTTTTATATTTTAAGACGTGCCTTATTGTTATCATGTTGAAAATTAAGCACGCATCTCTTACTTAAATTTCGAAAACCCAAGAACTCTAAAACACCAAAGTTGAATTACTCTTTGTAAAAATTTAAAAAAGTTAAAAAAAAAATATTTTTTAATATTTAGAAGCGAATGTAAGCACATTTAAAAAAAAATTGGTACAGAAACACTTAAATTTATATTTTTATTTATTGAACGCGATTTTTTGTAAATATTTCTTATGCAAAACACCCACTTCTAACTTTGACATTCAGTAAGACAATATTTCGAAAATACGAAAAAATTATATTTTAAACAACAAAATTGGTATTGGAATGAAAAGGAAAAAATAAGATTTGTCAGTTTATGAAAAACCAAGTACAAGTTAAGATTTCATATTATGTTTTTGTTAGCCACAAAAGACCCGCTTGAGGTCGCATTGGAAAGGCTCTCGATAGCCACTTGAATTAATTAGACTTTCGTGTTCTAAGAATTAAACTAGTGCCAAAATAAGAAGTTTTGCCGTATTTAATTATGCTTTCGTGAAATAAATTACACAGATGGAGTGAAATAAAGTGAATAGTTATGTCCCAAAAGCAATGGTTTTCCAAAACACGCATTTTTAAAACATTTTTGGTTTCCTTCAATGATTTTTTTCAAAACATAAAAGGTTGAACTAAAGTTCATAAGGAACTGCAGCGCCACAGGCAATACATTTATTAAAAAGCTCATATAAAATTGTATTTTTAAAAATAGTTGTTTTAAAGGTATTGAAAATAAATCGTAAAAAAGAAATGAAGGATGGATTTCTGAAAAATTGGTAAATAACATAACCTTAAACTCAATTAGTAGAACTTTGTTTTTAATTAGCGCACGGAAAAAGTTTTAGAAAAAACTTATATAAAAATAGAATAGCAATATCGCTATAATTTTTAAACAATTTTTTCTGTTAATCTACTAAACTTTTAGGTATAAAAAGCGATTTCGTGGAAAATCACAGAATGTTTTTCTTGTTTTAAAATCTGGACATAAAAAGAAAGTACGGTTTTTAGTAACAAGGATAGAAAATATCGGCAAAATATTTATACAGGGCAAATTTATGAAATAGGCAAAAAGCCAAGTTAGATATTTTATTTTATTTAAAAAAAAAAAGATTAAATCAGTCAGTCGGAATTTAAAATTTCAGACTATTAAAAATGTTAAGTGCTTTGAACGTCAATTTTTTAAGTCAGTTAAAGTCGCAACAAGAAAGGAAGGTAAAAACATGTTGTAAATTTAGTTGTTTTCATAACTATTGCTCAGCGCTGGAAAAAATTGAAAAAAAAAACTTGAAATAAGTTATAACTTATTATCCATAAAAAATTATTTTAATATTTTTTCCTACAAAAAATAACATATAAACGACTTACATCGGTATCTCCAAGAAAAAAATGAATTCTTTCGATGGATGGTGCATACAGAATTCAAGTGTAATGTAGAACTTCAACATAATGTTTATCCACTTATTTTCACAATTTTTTTTAAATATTTTTAAATTTATTTTAGCATAAACACACATACTAATATAATTTTTTTTCTTAGGTTGACACGTTTCACAATTTTGGAGATCACACACATTACAGATACATAAATTACCGAACAGGACGATTTACTTTTTATTTTATTTTTTTTCACAAACCGACACGACGAACCTTTAATGCCAACTTTTTGGCAAGACACACGTCCAGATATTTCACGACGGACGAATAGCGACTAAAACCTATTCAAAACCCACACAAGTACGACGAAACACCCAACAAATGGGTAACCTGTGCAAGTAGGGACTTTTACAGGAACAACGAAATACAGGGCGAGTGAAAAAAAATTAGTAATTAAAAAAAAAATGTTTTTTGTATTTTCTGAAAAACATAAAGCTAAATATACAAAAACAGTAAGATTTAAAAGGGCGCGTTTTGCGCATGCCCCAATAGAGCATATCTCTTAGCAATAAAAAAAAAACAACATTTTTTTTTAGTGCTACTGTACATTATTTGGCATATCAGTATGAGTAATGGCCAGTGTTCAAATTGGTTAGCTGAACTAAATAAGCACGCAATGACCCTTCAGCTTCACTCGTAGCTGAGAAAGCCAACAACTAATCAGTTTGCACAAAAAGTTTAACTGTTTAATATAAAATTTAATATTTAGCATAAATTTTGTCTCAAAAGATCTTTTGGCATTTAAATAAATTTTACTAAAAACAAAAATATTTTTTTTTTATTTTAATTTCTCGAGAAATGGGCTAAGCATATTTTCAAAGACACCCATTTAAAACAGGACTATTGTGTCAATGTCAAATTAGGACATTATATTAAAAATTCAAATAGCACATAAATAACTGTGCAGATTTTTTAATACATAATATTAGCTCAAAAGATTAACCTAAAGCTATTTAGCTCAACTGTCAGCTTTATTAACCAAAAAGTAAATTTTTGTTGAAAATTAAAAAGTATTAATACTAAGATTTTTTTTAAAATTATTAAAGGTATTACAATACCTATTTTCTTAATAAAGAACATTTTTTTAACATGTAAAATTTCCTGATGAGAGACTCTGTATTTGTTAAAAGTAATTAAATTAAAAACGCCAAATTTGCAGTTTGATATACGTATACAAATTGCGTTAAGTACTTATCTTAACCTCTATAGAAGTCAGAAGCTAAAAATCAGTGAATTGAATTACATTAAGACCACAAATGTTTCGTTTGAAATTATGGTTTATTATTTATTTATAAAAAGATAATTTTATACTTTTGTCCCTGAATCTTTAAAGGATTTCAAAGATATAAGAATATATCTAATGGACACATCTTAAGTAAAAATATAATATAGCTGCAGCTGCTCTTAAAAATAGAAAGCTTATATTTTTATAATATTTTGAAAATTTGAGATGTTATTTTAATGATTTGATTTTATGCATGCATGTTTGAATTTTGGCGGGGATACGATAATGTAAAACTTTAGAACTTTTTTGTTCCTTGCAAGGTGAAGATACATGATGAATATACACGGTGAAAATACCAGGTGAACATACAAGCTGGATTTTTTCTTTCACTTACAAGGTGAAAATACAAGGCGGATTTCTTTTCTTTCACATAAAAAAAAATAGCTATATAGCGATAACAAACGATTTTGCTAATTGCCTACTTAAATAGTCTTAGGTAATGCGCGCGCATCGTATAAAATATTTATTTGGTTAAATATGTGTATTAAATATTTTGAAAATATGAGAGAGATATTTTTCTTCAAAAATATAAATCACTTTTTGCTTATAATTTTGTGATTAAGTGATATTTGGAAAATTAGTTTTTAGATACTCTGTTGGCAAGACCCAAATTAATTATTTTGAAAAGGAATATTTGAATACTTTTATTATAGTTAATTTTGTATTCGTACTATACAGGACATATTTATTTTAAACAAAATGTATTTTTTTTTGCAAATGTAAATGATTTAATATTTTGATAATTTTATACTAAGTAATTTTATAATTAAACATAAAGACATTTTTTTAAATATTGTAAAGATAACAACATTATCTCTCATATTTTGAAAACAATCATCGGTATAAGCTCAGAACTAATGCCTCACTTTTGTTACATGTCAATGGTGCACAACACACGAAAGCAGCCTAAAAACTCCCAGCATTTGATATCAGTACCACAGTAAAGATGAATGGTTCCAAAGTTTGGTTATAGTCAAATCCAAACAACCCTTAGACCATATAACGTCAGGTCGTCGAGGTCGCCGACAAATTGGTGGGGGGCATATGTCAGGAATGCAAATAACCCCTGACTGTGCCACTGTATGAAACCATCTTGGAAAAGCGACAAACACAATTATGGTTCTGTTAAGATGAGAAAGTGGTTCCGCCTCCCTCCAAAATAGAAAACATTTGGTTGCCGCCTACCACACAGCAGATGGTTATGGCGAGAAAAACTATTAAAAAGTCTAGAGTGGGAGTCGTAATGGTTGAGCGTGTTGATACAGCAAGTAGCGAGAGGGTTTTCCCTTTAAAGTGATTGGACATGGAAATACTGTGAGATAAGAAAATGTTGTCTATAAAATGTATTTTATCTCTGTTTTTGTTTAGCTTATCTTGTTTAGCTCATTAGCTAGAATGTAAAGTAAATTTTAGGATTATCAGCAACGCCACTGACTTGGTTCCTCCAAGCTCTTCAAAGAGGGGATATAAATTATTTAGGTCCAACCTACCCAAAAAACTTTGAGAAGACCTGTCGGTAGTTACATTCTAAGTTTTGTTGAATTTAACTAAAACCTCTAAAAGTAATTGTCAGTAAAGAAACATAAGATTTTTATATTTAAATAATATTTTGCAGTTTGTTATTATGGTAAGTTAAAGTTTTTATTTTAATATTTTGGGTCTTGTTCGTTTTATAGGTCATAAGAAAAGTCTTGTAACAATTTGTAAATTGCAACAGAGTTTTATTTTGTATTCATTAAAGTTTGTAACATTTTTAAAACTGTTTCATATTTATTTTATTCACATAAGAGATTTACTACGGTAACCTCGTTTAGGGGTTCGATTTAAAATAAAATCGTACCCGACAATACCCAACCCCCAGCTAACAGTGGCATGGACTTGCAACCGGTAGGATGCGAGATATAGGTTGTCCAAAAAAAATTTAAAAAATATGCTTTTGTAATAAGATTTACACAAAGAACCTGTTAGAGTGGTTCATGCTTCATCCCCGGATACTAGTGGCTTGGACTTGCAAGCCGTAGGTTGTGAGATATAGGGTGTCCAAAATTTTAAAGCATCAAAATTTAAAAAAATCATTATTTGAAAACTATGCTTTTGTAATAAAAATTATAAAAAGAACCAGTTAGAGTGATTCATACTTCATCCCCTGATACCAGTGGCATGGACTTGCAAGCCGTAGGTTGCGAGATATAGGGTGTCTAGAATTTAATAACATTTAAATTTTAAAAAAATCATAATTTAAAAACTATGCTTTTGTGATCAGAGTTATAAAAAGAACCACTCTAACTAGCTCTTTTTATATATCTTATTTCCAGTGGCGTATATAGAAAAAAGTTTCGGGGTGGGCCCGAGACAATTTTGGGGGGGGGGGGGGCTGAGGCCTCATGAGGCTGTATTTTATGCTATTTTATGTTTGTATTCATGAAATATGTGGAAAATATCCAAAAAAGTCTTAGCTTCGGGGGGGGGGGGGGGGGGGGCGCATATACGCTAATGCTTATTACAAAAGCATAGTTTTAAATTATGATTTTCTTAAATTTTAACGTTTTTAAATTTTGGACATCATATATCTCGCAACCTACGGCTTGCAAGTCCATGCCACTGGTATCCGGGGATAAAGTATGAACCACTCTAACTAGTTCTTTTTATAAATCTTATGACAAAATCATAGTTTTTAAATTATGATTTTTTTTAATTTTAACATTTTTAAATTTTGGATACCCTATATCTCGCAACCTGCGGCTTGCAAGTCCATACCACTGGTATTACGGGATGAAGTATGAACCACTCTAACTGGTTCTTTTTATAAATCTTATTACAAAAGCATAGTTTTTATATTATGATTTTTTTAAAATTTAACGTTTTTAAATTTTGGATACCCTATATCTCGCAACCTACGGCTTGCAAGTCCATGCCACTAGTATCCAGGGCTGAAGCATGAACCACTCTAACTGGTTCTTTTTATAGAACTTATTACAAAAGCATAGTTTTTACATTATGATTTTTTTTTTAATTTAACGTTTTTAAATTTTGGACACCCTATATCTCGCAACCTACGGCTTGCAAGTTCGTACGACTGACATTACGGGATGAAGTATGAACCACTCTAACTGGTTCTTTTTATAAATCTTATTACAAAAGCATAGTTTTTAAATTATGATCTTTTTTAAATTTAACGTTTTCAACATTTGGATACCCTATATCTCGCAAGCTACGGCTTGCAAGTCTATACCACTGGTATTACGGGATGAAGTATGAACCACTCTAACTGGTCCTTTTTATAGATCTTATTACAAAAGCATAGTTTTTAAATTATAATTTTTTTTAAATTTAACGTTTTTAAATTTTGGATACCCTATATCTCGCAATCTACGGCTTGCAAGTCCATATCACTAGTATCCGGGGGTGACGTATGAACCACTCTAACTGGTTCTTTTTATAAATCTTATTACAAAAAAACAGTTTATAAATTATGATTTTTTAAAAAATTTATCGTTTTTAAATTTTGGACACCCTATATCTCGCAACCTACGGCTTGCCAGTCCATGTCACTAGTATCCAGGGGTGAAGCATGAACCACTCTAACTGGCCATTTTTATAAATCTTGTTACAAAAGCACAGTTTTGAAATTATGATTTTTTTAATATTTGATGCTTTTAAATTTTGGACAGCCTATATATCTCACAACCTACGGCTTGCAAGTCCATGCCTTTTGTACTACGAGATGAAGTATGAACCACTCTAACTGGTCCTTTTTAAAGGTCTTATTACAAAATCATAGTTTTTAAATTATGATTTTTTTTAAATTTAACATTTTTAAATTTTGGACACCATATATCACGCAACATACGGCTTGCAAGTCCATGCCACTGGTATCCGGGGTTGAAGTATGAACAACTCTAACTGGTTCTTTTTATAAATCTTATTACAAAAGCATAGTTTATAAATTATGATTTTTTTTTAATTTGAACGTTTTTAAATATTGGACACCCTACATCTCGCAACCTACAGCTTGCAACTCCATGCCACTGGGGATAAATCATGAACCACTCTAACTGGTTCTTTTTATAATTCTTATTACAAAAGCATAGTTTTTAAATAATGATTTTTTGAAAATTTTACGTTTTTAAATTTTGGACACTATATACCTCGCAACCTACGGCTTGAAAGTCCATGACACTGGCATCCGGGGATTAAGTATGAACAACTCTACCTGGTTTTTTTTATAATTCTTATTAGAAAAGCATAGTTTCTAAATTATGATTTTTTTAAAATTTAACGTTTCTAAATTTTGGACACCATATATCTCGCAACCTACGGCTTGCAAGTCCATGCCACTGGTATCCGGGGATGAAGTGTGAACCGCTCTAGCTAGTTT
This sequence comes from Aspidapion aeneum, assembly GCA_963576565.1. Classification (NCBI taxonomy): domain Eukaryota; kingdom Metazoa; phylum Arthropoda; class Insecta; order Coleoptera; family Brentidae; genus Aspidapion; species Aspidapion aeneum. The sequence goes on from OY755040.1 coordinate 98,112,449, forward strand.
TTTTATCAATCTTATTACAAAAGCACAGTTTTTAAATTATGATTTTTTTTTAATTTTAACATTTTTAAATTATGGACAACCTATATCTCGCAACCTACAGCTTGCAAGTCCATGCCACTAGTATCCAGGGGTGAAGCATGAACCACTCTAACTGCTTCTTTTTATAAATCTTATTACAAAAGCACAGTTTTTAAATTATGATTTTTTTAAATTTTAACGTTTCTAAATTTTGGACACCATATATCTCGCAACCAACTTGCAAGTCCATGCCACTAGTATCCGGGGGTGAAGCATGAATCACTCTAACTGGTTCTTTTTGTAAATCTTATTACAAAGGTATTTTTTTTAAATTAAAAATTTTTTAAATTTAAAATTTTTTTTTGGACAACCTATATTTTGCATCCTACGGGTTGCAAGTCCATGCCACTGTTAGATGGGGGTTGGGTATAAACTACCCTATCTAGTACTTTTTGTAAATTTCATTACAAATTCATGTTTTTTTAATTATGATTTTTTTTAAATTTAATTTTTTTTTAATTTACTTATATTTAAGTCCTAAAGAATTTTAGGGTTTTTGGGGATTTTCAGGTTTTAAATAGCTTTATAAGTAGAGTTTTATGGCAAAGCAAAAATATTATATATTGTTCATTATTTTTTCATAAAAAACTTCACACCATTTTATCTGCCAGCAGAATCTGCTGAGCATAAAATGTCAAAAATTTTGTTGTGCAGTGTATCGCGTTCGGGCGACATCGGCTGAAAAAATCTGCTAGCCTAATCTGCCATCTTCACACCGGTAAATATACATATGTACTAATAACATTTAGAAAACCATAAAATTAAAAATAATACCATCAATATATGGTTATTTTTATAACGTTTTTCCTAGATTTCATTCCTAACGTTGAATTTAAGATACATGAAGCTTATAAAAGTGTTGCTTCTTTAACATTAAAAATCTATAGAGGGCCCTGACATCGTTTCACTCCAGAACCTGCCTTTTAGTTGCGTTTTGCGAGTTGATACGAGTCGGAATAGAGACGCTTTGTGTTATTTTGATTAAAATAAATGCCTTTCGAAAAAACAAAACATGGCAAATTAAAAGCACAAATGTAGAGTGGAAAGGCTAAGTGATCTAAGTGCCAAAAAGCATTTTTGTGGGAAACAAAACAAAACTGTACAATTTATGCAAGCGGTCTTACGGATAACGTCATTTTAAATATGCCATATAGAGCATAAGGTGGGGAAATGACACTTAGATCTTATAGCCTCATATTGGCCTTGACGCCTAAATCATTTTGGGTGGAAAATCTAAAAATTGTATATTTTGGCACTTAGATCATTTAGCCACTCTACAAATATTAAAATATAATAACAGTAAACACATATTTGGTACCGAATATACTTCAATTGTGTGGCAAAGATCGTATAGTTAAAGAGCAACAAATGGGTATGCAGTGATTTAAATGAAGTAGCACACAACAAGGTAAGAATATAGCATACCTACGTTATATGTAATCCGACAGGGAATGCGACAATTCGCCGCGGCCGATTAGCCGCCGGACTTTAACACGCCTCTAATTCATGCCGCCGGTTTTGGCGCGCGGAGAGTTGGTTTGCCGGTGAGTAGGGTCGGATGCGGCGAATTATCAGCGGGGGGATTGTCTTAGACGGCATTCTTTAACAACTTGCCACTTACTACAAAATAATTGTTTACATATAATTTTAAATTTAATTTTTAAAAGCTACGAGAGCCGAATTTCCTTCCTTCCTGTCGGCGTGTCGAGTTCACAAAAACCTCAACGGGCGTTTGCTGCTTTGCGTTTCCAAAGTAGAAGAAAATAGAAATTTAGTTACGATATTTTGGAGGTATTTGAAAAAAAAATTTTTTTTCAGTGTTAAAAAAAACTTTTGAAAAATTATTTGTTTTTTGATGTTGGTTCAATCAGTTTCCAATGTTAGAAAAACATAAGATTATTTTTCTAGCGTCAGAAAACGGTTTATTAAGCTTCTTTTTCACTATGAATAACGTTAGAAACTAACGATATATTTTTCAATTAAATATTATTTTAACGTTATTAAAATGTTTTTGTGTTTAGTGGGCACATTGAAAACTGACAGTTGATCTTTCAAAATTGACACAACAAAGTCGAATTTAAAAATAAGTCGTTTATTTTCTTTTAATAAAGGAAGGCGGTATTTATTCCGGTTCATATAGTAAACAAAGGCCTTATATTGAAAGATCGCAGCTCAGTAGCGGATCTTGGGTAAAATACATCGTGGTCAAAGACAAAATTTGGCGCCCCATTCTACGATTTCTGGCACAATTTGGCGCCCTTGTTGCGTCCCTGGCGCCTGGCGTCGTCGTGCGCAGGTGCCCACTCTCATTAAAATATGGCGTCTGAAGAGCAGGTCGCACAAATTACAAACGATCTGAAAAAGTTAAATAGACTCTTTAATATTTTTAATTGTGAATGGAAAAGTACCTGCTGGTGTGTCTGTTAACGACAATGTATTAAGTTATCTTGAAGAACGATGGAAAACTCCTGACGAAGCAGATCTTGATGATACAAGAAATACCATTATCGATACCGGTAGTAACGCACAGGTATGCAGTAAATTAAGTTGCAATCACACCAAATACAAGCTGAAACTAGCCACTTCAGAAATTAATTACTTAAACCGCCTTAATGCACAGCAGCAATCAATGATTGACTCTTTAAATAAGGTATTCATTCATTAATTTCGGTTTGGTTGGCCTATACATCGAAGGCCGTCTAGCCACAGTCTGCATTTTAATGCTCTGATTTCTGATTTGGACAATCACAACACACTTACATTCATACACATATAGACCCCCATGGTAGGCAATTTTTATTTTCTCATGGAGGATTTAATTTTGCCTGATGCTCTTTGTCGAACACAGGGGTCTTTATCGTGCTAGCGCCATCTACGCTCTTAACACGGGACCACCGTCTTACATGACTTCCGAACCACGGTCTTGTATTCATCATCAACTTTGCCTACTTCGTTGATGCCCAAACTTCGCCCAAGACAGGCTTTACCCCTACTTCCGGTAAATCTGTATTCACAAACGGAGAGTAGGTTCGAGTTTGTAGTGGCAGGCATGGGATTCGAACCACACACCCTCTGATTGGAAATAACCACTGAACTAATCAGGGCCACGGGTAAGTAATATAATTCAAGAGGACCGCCAAAATGAGGTTAAGTACCACGACAAATCAAAACAAACAACAAATTCGGCTAGGAGAGCCTATACTAAGAACTCGGGCTCGACACCTGTGAGAAACCTCAGAGCTCTCTCACCACAAGGCTCCACTGGGGTACCGCAAGGAGGTTCGTATGCAGTAGCCGCTTTGTTTCGCGACCCAGAAACGAGGAGAGGCAATAGCGGATCAGTCGTACCTGACATGTACGAGCGCGACATCGAGTCAAGGAATGATGCTTTGCATACCAGTACGCCTGCTACAGAGTTCTAATTTCAGCAGGCTGTTTCAATATTAGGGTCCGGTAATCAGACAAGCGAATGGAAAAATCCGACGCTCTGCGGGCAGGAAAACACAAACCGCAGTGGAAACTGGTGCAAACAGCTTTATTAAGGCTGCTCCTTCTTTCTTCCACTATTATGTATTTCAATTAGATCCATCAGTTACGGAGGACCAATTAAAAGTCCATTTAAAAAATTATTTTCCTGAAGTAACTTGCGCCTATTTGCCCTCAAAGCACCCTGACGAGTATTCTTTTTTTAAAGTTGGAATACTAAAAAGTTACAAGGACAGATTTGTGAAACCTACGCTTTGGCCAGTGGGTACCAAAATTAATAAGTTTTTTTCACGTAAGGAAAAGGCATCAAGTCAACCATTACAAAATAGGGAGAATATTGACGATAATATATTTAGTATTCTACATTGGAACATTCAGTGCTGCAAATATGACGATTTATCAATTTATTCAAATGATAAAAACTTTAGTATTTTGTGTATTAGTGAACATTGGTGTAAGAAAAATATTTTAGATTGTATTAATATTACAAATTTTAAATTAGGTAATTCATTTTGTAGGACTAATTATGAAAGGGTATACTCGTTAGGTCAGCTTTATTGTTTAAATTCATTAACCTGGAAAACTATTGCCAAGAGCTACATGCTGAATTTTGTGCAATAAAATTGATATCGGAAAAAATCCTTATTATAGCACAATTATTATTTGATGTTTCGTCAACTTATCAAAAAATCATAATACTGGGCGATTTTAATATCGACTTTCTGGTAGAGGATGGGTACCGCAAGGAGCTAACAAATATTATCCACAGCTATGGAATTGAGCCTTCGATCTTTGAGTATACCAGGGTAAGAAATGGTGCCAAATCATGCCTGGATAATATTTTAATTAATATAAATAAAATAAATTTTATGAGTGAAGTCTGCTATCCAGGTCAATCTGATCATGATGCACAGGTCACTAAATTTAACGATTAATTCAAAAGTCAAAAAAATTAGAAAAATAAATAATAACGGTATGGAAATTATCAAAAATTCTTTCGAGGTATTAAGCTAGTCAAGTTTCCTCTTATCAAATGATGTTAAATATATGGCCTTTTTTCTAGTAAATAACTGCCAAAATTTAATACAAAATCAATTTCCTTTAAAACCCATTCATAAAAATAGGCAGCCCGTAAACTGGTTTAAACAGGATCTAAAACAACAAAGGCAAATATTAGCAACACTTAAAATCCTTAGAGACTCTAAAAATGATGAATATTATAATACCTTATATAAAAAACTAAATAATGACTACAAAAACAACATTAAATCGGCCAAAAAGGAGGCATATAGTTACTTTGTAGATCAGTCTGACAGAAAGGCACAGGATGTTTAAACCCTGGTGAACTATGAGCGAGGTGTTTTATCTAAAAAGAATGAGCTGAGTAAAATACAAGGACTTTAACCAATACTTTTCAACAGTAGCAGAACAAATTTTACAATTGTTACAGATCGACGAAAATACCCAAAACGAAATTATAAACCGGATCCCGGAGAGAAATTGCTCTTTCCACTTTATCCCAGTTTCTGACAGAGAGGTACATGAAGCAATATGTAGCCTTAAAAATACCAGCTCATTTGATGTATATGACATTAATGCCAAAATCGTAAAAGAAATGTTATTTCAATTAGTTGTTCCTTTTACGACGCGACGTTATATAATAAGTGTATACAATTTGGTATTTTCCTTAAATGCTTTATAGTGGGAAGAGTGGTTCCTTTATTTAAAAAAGGAGATAAGATTTCACTAGAAAACTATAGACCAGTTTGAATAGTACCAATCTTTGGAAAAATATTAGAAATTATTTAAAAAAATCAGCTCGAAAATTATTTTGTCAGCAATGGATTAATTAAAATTGGTTTTAGCGTTGTTTGCATCAAACAACGGTTTTAGGCAGGGTAGATCAGCCGTTCATGCTATCTCTAAAGTTGTTTAGATGGTTGTGAGGGGTCTTGAGCAGAGTTAGGACGTTAACATAAAGTTGTACGATCTGAGCAAGGCCTTAGACTGTCTATCCCACAAATTGCTCTATCAAAAAAATTCTCCAGGTATGGTATTGGAGGATAACCTTGATTTGATTGAGTTCTATTTAACAGACCGCCACCAGATGGTCATCGTTGATGGAGAAAGCTCTTCCATACTACCCATAAACAGGGGCATATTAGGCCCTTTAATTTTTATAATATACATGAACGATTTGTTTCAGCATGTCAACCCTTTCGACTGTTATTGCTAAGGTGATGATACGTCATTGGGTTGTTCTGCGGAACATATTGATATCTTGCAGGAGAAAAGAACTGTTATGATTAACTCAGCAAACACTTGGTTAACTCAAAATAATTTAAAACTAAACTTGGACAAAACCCAAAATTAGAAAATGACCAAACGGTAAAATTACTCGGTATCACTTTGGATGGTGGGTTAAGTTGGGGTCCCCACATAACATCAGTGGCTAGCAAACTTTCCTAGGCAAAATTTACTTTAGGAAGGTTGCGAGATATTCTTGAAAAAAATACTCTGGTAACCGTTTATTATGCACTTTTTAGTTCGCATATTTCGTATAGTATTCATCTCTGGGGAAACTCATCTTATGCAATAAAACTATTTAGAATGCAAAAAAAAGCAGTCAGAACAATAATTCACGCTGGTTACAGAGACCACTGCAGGCCATTTTTTAAGCAGTTAAAATTGTTAACCCTACCGTCTCTATATATTTTGGGTCAACTTATTGAAATACACAAAGTAATAATTTTCGTATAAATTCTGATTTTGAGGACTATTGTACAAGATCAGCGGAACTTATCAGGCCGCACAGTGGAACGTTTGACTAATCTAGGTGGACATGGTTAAGTACTATAAATTAACATTTCAGCTACCTACAATTAAAGAGCATATTCCATACATCCTAGATCCAAAATATTATTTTTTTATCCCCTCTGGTTGTCAAGATATTTGCATTGAAAGTTGCATCTTAAAAATTTTCTGCTTAGACATTTTAATCTTATGTATGGGCAATGCTTTAAAACAATATTGTTTTTTCCCGCGTAGTAGGCGCTGGAGTAAAACAAGTGCCAGGCATTTTTAGAGTGACATGTCCTCAAGACTAGGGAAGCATTTTGACTGTCATTGTTGCAGTGTTTTACTTGCTATGATTTTATGAATTCGCTGGTGTTTTGGTAAGGAAAATTTTATTTTAGCTCACACATATACTATAATATAGTAGTGTGAGCTATGGTGATCCTAATTTTTTCGAGAAAAAAAAAGTTGCTCCGATTTCAAAAATTTTTATATATCTTTGCGTTTCAGATGATTTTGAAACTTTTTTGTTGCGCCGTCTGTCTGTCTGTCTGTCTGTCGGTCTGTATGTATGTCTGTCTGTCTGTCTGTCTGTCTGTCTGTCTGTCTGTCTGTCTGTATGTCTGTAACGACCAACGCGCATAACTCAAAAACCGCTTGGCTGATTTTAATGAAATTTGGTACCTAGGCTGGGTCTTGGGTCGAGATAGTTCCATTTAAGAATGAACAAAATCCACCGAACAGAAACCAAATAAAAGGGTGGGGGTAGATTTCAAAAATTAGAGTTTATGTGAAAATATGGCGTGTGTGATATCAAACGAAAGGTAATTGAGTCTGCAGTTAAACAAAATACATTTTAATTTATTTAAAAAAAAAGGGTGGGGGTATATTTTAAAAATTAGAGTTTAAGTGAAAATATGGCGTGTGTGATATCAAACGAAAGGTAATTGAGTCCGGAGTTTAACAAAATACATTTTAGATTTTTGTTTTTTTTTAAGGGTGGGGGTAGATGTCAAAAATTTGAGTTTAAGTCAAAACATGGCTTGTGTGGTATCAAACAAAAGGTAATTTAGTCTGGAGTTAAATAAAATATATTTCAGTTTTTAGTTATATTAGCTCACACGTACACTATAACTATAGTACCTAGTGTGAGCTTAGGGGCCCATATATTGGCAGAGTATTTATATAGTTTTTGTTGGACTGAAACTTTAGTTTGTTAGAATTTGTTGATGTTAGTTTTATTATCTTCTAATTAACCGAAATCTCTACTTTCTGGCGCAGTATTGAAATTTTGTCCTTTTTTTGGCGGTAAACTTGTACTTAATTATTTTGTTAGCCTGCAACTCTAAAATAGAAAACGTATTATTTGTGTTTAATGATATTTTCTTTTTGATACCTTCACAAATGTGCCTTTTGGGGATTTTCTAACCTAAATTAGTCAATCTTCGTGCATTTTTCTATATCTATATAGTCAATGTGTCTGTTTGTCTACAGGGTGTCCAGATAAAAGTAAGTACATAGGGCTTTGTGGGGTTTTTAGAAACGGTAACACTTACGATATTCGTTCAAAAGGAAAAAAGTGACGCTATGGCGAGCTAATCGGATGCAGTGTCGAAGTTAAAAATATCTACAGGGGGTTTCAAAATATTGTTTAAAAACTTAAATTGTGTTATTCGAAAAATTTAAATATTGTCGCCTTCTTTTAAACAAATTGAATAAAACTATATAAATATGACTAGGCCAATAAAATGAACAATTTTTTTAGGACTTTATTTTTTTCAAAAAGTCACAATTTTTAGTTTTTGCCTTCCTAGCCCGCATACCCACATAGCACATATCAAAACAACGTTAAAAACATGTACTTTTTTAAGTTTAATAGGTCGCTTTTTAACGTTATTTTCTAAACCACGTTATTTCGGTGTGATTTTAACGTGGTTTTAAAAATAACGTTAAAAAGCGACCTATTAAACTTAAAAAAGTGGGTGTTTTTAACGTTGATTTGATTTGTGCTATGTGGGTAGCAATGGTATTATTAATAGGTATTATATTCTTTTTTTTAAGATAATGCCGAAAATGTGTTATTTGGGTGTATTTTGACCTATCTAGCAATATCGTCGTGATGTCTGTCTGTGTGTCTGTGTTTATTATTTCTGTCCGTAACTCGATAGCTCCTAAACCGCTGAACCGATTTTTATCAAATTTTCAGGTAAAATAGTACTCGACACTCTGATTAGATTTTGGTCAAAATCTATTAATGCTAATGACAGTTTCTCGACAATTAAAATTTAAAAAAAATCTATCTTTTTAACGGAACATCGTATCAATATACAGTTTTCGTAATATAGTAGACTATATTTTGCTCAATAATTCGTGTTATAACTAAAAACTTCGTAAGAGCTTCAGTTTCTCAGATATATACAAAAAACTTTTCAAAGCTGATATATGATCGTGGTTTCACTTGAAATGTACTAATAGGCTAGCTAGGAAGGTATCAGATCCCTCATGGATCCATTTATTTCTCAATATTTTGAAAACGCATATAAATGTTTTCTTTGATACAGCTCGGAATAGCGCCACTTTTTTACCAAAATTGGTATGTCTTCGTCTCCTAAATTCTCATAAACCCCCTTGTAGTTTATCGGCCGATTCCTAAAGTACGTAACGCTCAAGGGGGAAGGGGGGTTGCGTTACACTGTCATGATTCTTGAATATATTTTTTCTTAAAAATGCATTACGGAGGGGGGAGGAGGAAATACGTAATTTAAGAATATGCCCTATGTATTTCTGTAGGATGGGTTTTTGAAACTCTCAACATTCACGAATTTTTGTAAACAGTAACTTTTCACTCTGGCACAAGCTTAACCAAGCTTAATAAAAATGCATCTGCACCAAACCCCAAGGGAAGTTTTTTGAGGTTAAAAAAATCCAAAAAATTAAGTTTTAAACGGAGCGAGTTATTATTATGCGGTTTTAGAAATATGATATGAATATATTTTTCTTGTCTTTTTTGTGTCAGATTGAGAAATTAATTAACACAGTTTAGTTTGCAAGATAATAATAAAATGGACTTCTGTTAATTATTCTATTATTTGCTATGTTAAGTAATGATATTTTTCAAATAAAAATGGAATTTTTCAATTGAATAAACTTTCTTAGTTATATAAAATTAAAATCCAAATATCTCTTAAATTTTCTCACATTAAACCACTTTAAAGATAATGCCATCCGATGAACATTTTTCATTATAATTTTAGGGGTTGGTTTCACCCCGGGCAAGGGGTGAGAGATTTAAAATTTTTAATGCATTTATTTTTCATATAGAGACAGATGAGAGCGGAATTTTTTTCTTGATCGTACCTTACCGCCTAAAACGTCTTTATTTAAATTTTTCTGAAACACTTTGTATATTGCAAAACTGTTTTATTTAAATTCCTTCTTGCAAAAACTAAAAAAATATATACCGTTACTTCATTGTTATAAAATTTGTTGAAACAATTTTCGTTAAAAACATACAGTATGACTACAAATCTTAAAATCGTTAAAATCTGAATCACCCTATATAAGAGGTAGGTAATATTGCAAATACTAAATGCTTTTAAATATTTTATGTTATATTAAAGCTAAAAAAATCAAGCATTAAACAGTGTTAATGTTGCTCAGGGGTTGTCCACCTAGATCTTCAAAACGTTCCACTGTGGGCCGCCCAGGTTTCGGCTTAACATTTCAAGAAAAAACTCTTTAAATTTTGAGTTATATATGTGTGGGATATAAAAAATCTAGATTTTAAGAAATTTAAAACTAAAACAAAGTTATTCTTAGTAATTAAGGTATTTTGTTCCGTTGAGGAATACAAACTATTTTTAGTAAGACACAGAGACGCCATATTTAGATTCTTAATTTAAAAAATTTTTTAACGTTTTAAAATTTAAATTCTGTTTTGTTCCCGCTTTAGTCATCTTGTCCAAAAAGTTTATTGTTTTTGTGCATCTTGGAAAATTTTTAACTTCTTAAGTGTATTTAGTTTGGTTTAAGAATTTTAGCTCACACTACTACTATACAATAGTAGTATGAGCTATAGTGATCCTAATTTTTTCGAGAAAAAAAAAGTTGCTCCGATTTCAAAATTTGTTATATATCTTTGCGTTTCAGATGATTTTGAAACTTTTTTGTTGCGCCGTCTGTCTGTCTGTCTGTCTGTCTGTCTGTCTGTCTGTCTGTCTGTCTGTCTGTCTGTCTGTCTGTCTGTCTGTATGTCTGTCTGTCTGTCTGTCTGTCTGTCTGTCTGTCTGTCTGTCTGTCTGTCTGTCTGTCTGTCTGTCTGTCTGTCTGTCTGTCTGTCTGTCTGTCTGTCTGTCTGTCTGTCTGTCTGTCTGTCTGTCTGTCTGTCTGTCTGTCTGTCTGTCTGTCTGTCTGTCTGTCTGTCTGTCTGTCTGTCTGTCTGTCTGTCTGTCTGTCTGTCTGTCTGTCTGTCTGTCTGTCTGTCTGTCTGTCTGTCTGTCTGTCTGTCTGTCTGTCTGTCTGTCTGTCTGTCTGTCTGTCTGTCTGTCTGTCTGTCTGTCTGTCTGTCTGTCTGTCTGTCTGTCTGTCTGTCTGTCTGTCTGTCTGTCTGTCTGTCTGTCTGTCTGTCTGTCTGTCTGTCTGTCTGTCTGTCTGTCTGTCTGTCTGTCTGTCTGTCTGTCTGTCTGTCTGTCTGTCTGTCTGTCTGTCTGTCTGTCTGTCTGTCTGTCTGTCTGTCTGTCTGTCTGTCTGTCTGTCTGTCTGTCTGTCTGTCTGTCTGTCTGTCTGTCTGTCTGTCTGTCTGTCTGTCTGTCTGTCTGTCTGTCTGTCTGTCTGTCTGTCTGTCTGTCTGTCTGTCTGTCTGTCTGTCTGTCTGTCTGTCTGTCTGTCTGTCTGTCTGTCTGTCTGTCTGTCTGTCTGTCTGTCTGTCTGTCTGTCTGTCTGTCTGTCTGTCTGTCTGTCTGTCTGTCTGTCTGTCTGTCTGTCTGTCTGTCTGTCTGTCTGTCTGTCTGTCTGTCTGTCTGTCTGTCTGTCTGTCTGTCTGTCTGTCTGTCTGTCTGTCTGTCTGTCTGTCTGTCTGTCTGTCTGTCTGTCTGTCTGTCTGTCTGTCTGTCTGTCTGTCTGTCTGTCTGTCTGTCTGTCTGTCTGTCTGTCTGTCTGTCTGTCTGTCTGTCTGTCTGTCTGTCTGTCTGTCTGTCTGTCTGTCTGTCTGTCTGTCTGTCTGTCTGTCTGTCTGTCTGTCTGTCTGTCTGTCTGTCTGTCTGTCTGTCTGTCTGTCTGTCTGTCTGTCTGTCTGTCTGTCTGTCTGTCTGTCTGTCTGTCTGTCTGTCTGTCTGTCTGTCTGTCTGTCTGTCTGTCTGTCTGTCTGTCTGTCTGTCTGTCTGTCTGTCTGTCTGTCTGTCTGTCTGTCTGTCTGTCTGTCTGTCTGTCTGTCTGTCTGTCTGTCTGTCTGTCTGTCTGTCTGTCTGTCTGTCTGTCTGTCTGTCTGTCTGTCTGTCTGGCTGTCTGGCTGGCTGGCTGGCTGTCTGTCTGTCTGTCTGTCTGTCTGTCTGTCTGTCTGTCTGTCTGTCTGTCTGTCTGTCTGTCTGTCTGTCTGTCTGTCTGTCTGTCTGTCTGTCTGTCTGTCTGTCTGTCTGTCTGTCTGTCTGTCTGTCTGTCTGTCTGTCTGTCTGTCTGTCTGTCTGTCTGTCTGTCTGTCTGTCTGTCTGTCTGTCTGTCTGTCTGTCTGTCTGTCTGTCTGTCTGTCTGTCTGTCTGTCTGTCTGTCTGTCTGTCTGTCTGTCTGTCTGTCTGTCTGTCTGTCTGTCTGTCTGTCTGTCTGTCTGTCTGTCTGTCTGTCTGTCTGTCTGTCTGTCTGTCTGTCTGTCTGTCTGTCTGTCTGTCTGTCTGTCTGTCTGTCTGTCTGTCTGTCTGTCTGTCTGTCTGTCTGTCTGTCTGTCTGTCTGTCTGTCTGTCTGTCTGTCTGTCTGTCTGTCTGTCTGTCTGTCTGTCTGTCTGTCTGTCTGTCTGTCTGTCTGTCTGTCTGTCTGTCTGTCTGTCTGTCTGTCTGTCTGTCTGTCTGTCTGTCTGTCTGTCTGTCTGTCTGTCTGTCTGTCTGTCTGTCTGTCTGTCTGTCTGTCTGTCTGTCTGTCTGTCTGTCTGTCTGTCTGTCTGTCTGTCTGTCTGTCTGTCTGTCTGTCTGTCTGTCTGTCTGTCTGTCTGTCTGTCTGTCTGTCTGTCTGTCTGTCTGTCTGTCTGTCTGTCTGTCTGTCTGTCTGTCTGTCTGTCTGTCTGTCTGTCTGTCTGTCTGTCTGTCTGTCTGTCTGTCTGTCTGTCTGTCTGTCTGTCTGTCTGTCTGTCTGTCTGTCTGTCTGTCTGTCTGTCTGTCTGTCTGTCTGTCTGTCTGTCTGTCTGTCTGTCTGTCTGTCTGTCTGTCTGTCTGTCTGTCTGTCTGTCTGTCTGTCTGTCTGTCTGTCTGTCTGTCTGTCTGTCTGTCTGTCTGTCTGTCTGTCTGTCTGTCTGTCTGTCTGTCTGTCTGTCTGTCTGTCTGTCTGTCTGTCTGTCTGTCTGTCTGTCTGTCTGTCTGTCTGTCTGTCTGTCTGTCTGTCTGTCTGTCTGTCTGTCTGTCTGTCTGTCTGGATAAATTAATTAACAAACGACTTCGGTTTTAGAGAAGGGATAGGAACAATAAATGCACTTGCAAAACTAACGGACACAATAAAACGTCAAAAACAAGAAGGAAAACATCAGGTTGTAATTGCTCTAGATTTAAAAAATGCCTTTAACAGTGCTTGGGCTCCTTATGTAGATTACCAGATGGAAGTCGCGCAAGTGGGAAGGACATTAAGGACTCTTTGTGACAGCTTTCTAAAAGACAGACAAATAAAAACAAGGACAACGACAAAAGACATGCAAAGAGGCTGTCCACAGGGCTCAAGTCTCGGACCAACTCTATGGCTGTTAGTAATGCAGGGTTGGTTTAAGACATTAGATAAAGCTGAGGAGAATTACGGACAGGCTCACACAGACAGACTGACAACCATACAAGCATTCGCAGATGATCAAGGTTTAACGATCACAGGTACGTCTCGGACACAGATAGAAAAAAAATGGGAAATCATATGGACGGCTTGTAAGAAGTGGGAGAGAAGCAGCGGAGTAAAGTACAACATAAGTAAAACCGAAGCACTTTTTATACCAAAAGAAAATTTAACGAGGGGACCGACAATACGTGTAGACGAACAGACAGTACGACTTGATATTAGTTTTAAATATCTAGGGGTGTACTTGGACAAGAACATGACCTTTGTAGAACACTCAAAAGAAATTCGTAATAAAATTGGAAAAACAGCAAAGAGCATAATTGGACAGATTTCAAAAAACTACGGACACGACAAAAACATATTTAAGACTATAATAGATCGAGTCTTTAAACCCGCCGCACTGTACGGAAGTGAAATATGGGGTAGCAAGGCAAAAACGCATCAGGTAAAGACACAGCTAGATGCAGCTCTTAGACCACTGCTATTTCTTGTAAATAGAGCATACGCTACAACATCAACAGCAGCGCTCCAAGTCGCAGCAGGTATACCACCGTGGTGGCTTGAGGCTGATAGACGGAATTTTGAATGGACAACACAACGAACAGACTTTGACAGATCACGCCTTAATACAACCGACAAACCACATCCTACAACCCGAAAAGTTTTTAGACAGGGTCAGATCAATGAAAACAATGTACATTTGTATACCTACAGCACAGTATTGCAAAACGAAAGTACAGGAATTGGCATACATTTGTGGAATGGAGACGATATACAGATTAGAACCAATCATCCCAACTTACACACAGCGGAACTGGTGGCAGTACTAGTTGCCATAAAGAAGAGCACACTGGAGAGAAAATCTAATATTGACATACGTACTGCCAAACTGGAAGTTGTAAGAGCAATCAAGAACAATACAATCAAAACTAAAATAGTAGGACACATTTTAAAAAATATAGAAGAAAGACATTCACTAGGATGGACCACAAACATAACTTGGATAAGAGGGTACGGGCAGAACAGAGAAGAAGGAAATAAAAAAGCACATCGGGCTGCATTAAGAGCATTAGAACTACAAGACATAGACCAAGAACATGACATTTATTTTTTTAAATCAAAACAACAAAGACAACGGGAGAGATGGGAATCTTTAAAGCATGACTGGGAAAACGTGGAGACGGGAAGGGTGTTCTTTGGGAACTGCACAGTAGTTGGTTTTGATAGAATCCCCCTTACCTTTAAGGCCACACAGTTACTTACTGGACATGGCAATATGCGCGCGTATACAAGGAGATTCAACTTAAATGAAAACCCAGCAGTGTGCGACTGTAGACTCGGCGAAAACGAGACTCCATTGCATATTCGTGAAACATGCGAACATGCGTTTAGGGTTGCAATAAGACAGGAGATTCGCGACGAATTTGGTAACTTAGCGATTGCATTGAGAGTTGGGGGAAAAATATGTCAAAACAATGTCAGAAAGGCAAATTTGTGGGCAGAACATTCAATAAACTAAAAAAAAAGCAAGAACTTGTAAAAGTGGATAATTTAAATAAACTTTATTTTTAGAAACTTAGTTTAGGATTTGACCTAGATATAGTTAAGCACCGTTTACAAAGTAATTTTTAAACTCGTAAATAGGATTAGGTTGGTTATTTAAAAAAAAAAAAATTAAGCAGGGATACCAGGCTGTAAAAAATGTAAACAGACTGTTAAAAAAAGTATAGGAAAAAGAATGCAAAAAAAATAATAATAAAAAAAAAGACAAAAAAATCTATAAAGCTAATAAAAGTAGGTTAAAGCAATAAAATTAGATGTAAATATACTTTAATGTAAATTACTTAACATTAATTTTAAGTAGAAAGGTACACAAAAGGTTTAATTGGCTAGCAAACAAAAAACATAGGAAAAATTAGGGCTTAAATGGACACAAATCACAAATAGGTAGGACACGGGGTATGACTGAGATGATAGTGTGGATGACGTAAGAGTGAAAGACGGAGAATAAACACAAAACGCAAATAAATGGCGAGTAACAACGGCGTAAACCGAAAGGTAGGAAGCCTAGCCACTTCTGGGGGGATCACTCGATCCGATAGCTTGACTTCGGCGACGCCCCCCTGTCTGTCTGTCTGTCTGTCTGTCTGTCTGTCTGTCTGTCTGTCTGTCTGTCTGTCTGTCTGTCTGTCTGTCTGTCTGTCTGTCTGTCTGTCTGTCTGTCTGTCTGTCTGTCTGTCTGTCTGTCTGTCTGTCTGTCTGTCTGTCTGTCTGTCTGTCTGTCTGTCTGTCTGTCTGTCTGTCTGTCTGTCTGTCTGTCTGTCTGTCTGTCTGTCTGTCTGTCTGTCTGTCTGTCTGTCTGTCTGTCTGTCTGTCTGTCTGTCTGTCTGTCTGTCTGTCTGTCTGTCTGTCTGTCTGTCTGTCTGTCTGTCTGTCTGTCTGTCTGTCTGTCTGTCTGTCTGTCTGTCTGTCTGTCTGTCTGTCTGTCTGTCTGTCTGTCTGTCTGTCTGTCTGTCTGTCTGTCTGTCTGTCTGTCTGTCTGTCTGTCTGTCTGTCTGTCTGTCTGTCTGTCTGTCTGTCTGTCTGTCTGTCTGTCTGTCTGTCTGTCTGTCTGTCTGTCTGTCTGTCTGTCTGTCTGTCTGTCTGTCTGTCTGTCTGTCTGTCTGTCTGTCTGTCTGTCTGTCTGTCTGTCTGTCTGTCTGTCTGTCTGTCTGTCTGTCTGTCTGTCTGTCTGTCTGTCTGTCTGTCTGTCTGTCTGTCTGTCTGTCTGTCTGTCTGTCTGTCTGTCTGTCTGTCTGTCTGTCTGTCTGTCTGTCTGTCTGTCTGTCTGTCTGTCTGTCTGTCTGTCTGTCTGTCTGTCTGTCTGTCTGTCTGTCTGTCTGTCTGTCTGTCTGTCTGTCTGTCTGTCTGTCTGTCTGTCTGTCTGTCTGTCTGTCTGTCTCTCTGTCTGTCTGTCTGTCTGTCTGTCTGTCTGTCTGTCTGTCTGTCTGTCTGTCTGTCTGTCTGTCTGTCTGTCTGTCTGTCTGTCTGTCTGTCTGTCTGTCTGTCTGTCTGTCTGTCTGTCTGTCTGTCTGTCTGTCTGTCTGTCTGTCTGTCTGTCTGTCTGTCTGTCTGTCTGTCTGTCTGTCTGTCTGTCTGTCTGTCTGTCTGTCTGTCTGTCTGTCTGTCTGTCTGTCTGTCTGTCTGTCTGTCTGTCTGTCTGTCTGTCTGTCTGTCTGTCTGTCTGTCTGTCTGTCTGTCTGTCTGTCTGTCTGTCTGTCTGTCTGTCTGTCTGTCTGTCTGTCTGTCTGTCTGTCTGTCTGTCTGTCTGTCTGTCTGTCTGTCTGTCTGTCTGTCTGTCTGTCTGTCTGTCTGTCTGTCTGTCTGTCTGTCTGTCTGTCTGTCTGTCTGTCTGTCTGTCTGTCTGTCTGTCTGTCTGTCTGTCTGTCTGTCTGTCTGTCTGTCTGTCTGTCTGTCTGTCTGTCTGTCTGTCTGTCTGTCTGTCTGTCTGTCTGTCTGTCTGTCTGTCTGTCTGTCTGTCTGTCTGTCTGTCTGTCTGTCTGTCTGTCTGTCTGTCTGTCTGTCTGTCTGTCTGTCTGTCTGTCTGTCTGTCTGTCTGTCTGTCTGTCTGTCTGTCTGTCTGTCTGTCTGTCTGTCTGTCTGTCTGTCTGTCTGTCTGTCTGTCTGTCTGTCTGTCTGTCTGTCTGTCTGTCTGTCTGTCTGTCTGTCTGTCTGTCTGTCTGTCTGTCTGTCTGTCTGTCTGTCTGTCTGTCTGTCTGTCTGTCTGTCTGTCTGTCTGTCTGTCTGTCTGTCTGTCTGTCTGTCTGTCTGTCTGTCTGTCTGTCTGTCTGTCTGTCTGTCTGTCTGTCTGTCTGTCTGTCTGTCTGTCTGTCTGTCTGTCTGTCTGTCTGTCTGTCTGTCTGTCTGTCTGTCTGTCTGTCTGTCTGTCTGTCTGTCTGTCTGTCTGTCTGTCTGTCTGTCTGTCTGTCTGTCTGTCTGTCTGTCTGTCTGTCTGTCTGTCTGTCTGTCTGTCTGTCTGTCTGTCTGTCTGTCTGTCTGTCTGTCTGTCTGTCTGTCTGTCTGTCTGTCTGTCTGTCTGTCTGTCTGTCTGTCTGTCTGTCTGTCTGTCTGTCTGTCTGTCTGTCTGTCTGTCTGTCTGTCTGTCTGTCTGTCTGTCTGTCTGTCTGTCTGTCTGTCTGTCTGTCTGTCTGTCTGTCTGTCTGTCTGTCTGTCTGTCTGTCTGTCTGTCTGTCTGTCTGTCTGTCTGTCTGTCTGTCTGTCTGTCTGTCTGTCTGTCTGTCTGTCTGTCTGTCTGTCTGTCTGTCTGTCTGTCTGTCTGTCTGTCTGTCTGTCTGTCTGTCTGTCTGTCTGTCTGTCTGTCTGTCTGTCTGTCTGTCTGTCTGTCTGTCTGTCTGTCTGTCTGTCTGTCTGTCTGTCTGTCTGTCTGTCTGTCTGTCTGTCTGTCTGTCTGTCTGTCTGTCTGTCTGTCTGTCTGTCTGTCTGTCTGTCTGTCTGTCTGTCTGTCTGTCTGTCTGTCTGTCTGTCTGTCTGTCTGTCTGTCTGTCTGTCTGTCTGTCTGTCTGTCTGTCTGTCTGTCTGTCTGTCTGTCTGTCTGTCTGTCTGTCTGTCTGTCTGTCTGTCTGTCTGTCTGTCTGTCTGTCTGTCTGTCTGTCTGTCTGTCTGTCTGTCTGTCTGTCTGTCTGTCTGTCTGTCTGTCTGTCTGTCTGTCTGTCTGTCTGTCTGTCTGTCTGTCTGTCTGTCTGTCTGTCTGTCTGTCTGTCTGTCTGTCTGTCTGTCTGTCTGTCTGTCTGTCTGTCTATAACGACCAACGCGCCTAACTCACAAACCGCTTGCCCGATTTTAATGAAATTTGGTACCTACGCTGGGTTTTGGGTCGAGATGGTCCCATTTAAAAATGAACAAAATCCACCAAACACAAGCCAAATAAAAGGGTGGGGGTATATTTGAAAAATTAGAGTTTATGTAAAAATATGGCGTGTGTGATATCAAACGAAAGGTAATTGCGTCTGGAGTTAAATAAAATACATTTTACTTTTAAAAAAGGGTGGGGGTAAATTTAAAAAATTAGTGTTTATGTGGAAATATGGCGTGTGTGATATCAAACGAAAGGTAATTGAGTCTGGAGTTAAACAAAATACATTTTAGTTTAAAAAAAAGGTGGGGGTAGATTTGAAAAATTAAAGTTTAAGTCAAAACATGGCTTGTCTGGTATCAAACGAAAGGTAATTGAGTCTAGATTTCAATAAAATATATTTCAGTTTTTAGTTATATTAGCTCACACGTACACTATAACTATAGTACCTAGTGTGAGCTTAGGTGCCCATAGATTGGCAGAGTATTTTTTTTATGTATTCAGAGATTTTTATTTACAAACAGTAATCAAATAAATTCTTGATTCTTGATTCTGCCCACGCCTAGATCCGCCACTGCGCAGCTTATCTTACAATATAAGGCTGTCACAATACTACCTGGTACTCTTACAGCCTGGCTTTATTGCAATAAGTCCCTATTAATCTTATAATTGAATTTCTATATCTCGGAAATGAAAAGCAATAAGGATCTGAATATTTCTATATAAGCTCTAATAATTAAAATGATACAACTACTTAGGTGTTGTAGGGTTTTTTAAAATTACTACTAAAGAAAATTTATTTTTTTACACTTCTTCTTCTGGCATTACTACAAATCCTGGTGGGTTTTAGCCTGATAAACCAGAGCCCTCCATTCTGGCCTCTCTGGCACGATTCTTCGCCAGCTTCTTATTCCCCTTTTTCGTGTTCTCCCTCTTACTGTCCATCCTGCAGGTCTCCCGTTAGTTATTTTCTTGGTGGTTAATATGATTTATAATTCATGTTTGCACTGGGCCGAAGTTTTTTTTTAATATTTTTCTTGTTCTTCATTCGCTTGTGTCCATGATTCGCCGCTATATGTCACTACCGACCTAACCTTTACTATTAGCGCATTGTAGGTATCTACACTGTGGTATTAGTAAGAATATTAGTATGCTGGCTTAAATTAAATAGGTAGGTAAGTAAGCAGTGGCGCAGAAATATGTCTTGGTGGAATGAGTGGAAAATATCTAAAAAATCTTAGGCTTGTGGGGGGCCCGGCCCCCCCCCCCCTGGGTGCGCCCATAAAGTAAATGATTTCACTATGAATATAACGTTAGAACTAACATCCAGCCTAACTTTCGCACATCCCCTTTGAAACCGTCGTAACTGGAAAATTTTCATTTTGGTTTACTTACCAAAAAACCCTGAAATTAAATCTCAAATTGGAAAAATATATTTTGAATAAAGAACTACGGATTACAAAATTTTGTTTTGCTTCTCCGGTAAAATTATAACATTCTGACTTACAACGGTGTCGAAGGGGATGTGCGCTTTATGTTTTTCAATTAAAGTGTAGTAGTGCAGGTATCTACACTGTGGTATTAGTAAGAACATTAGCATCACGGATCACCTATAAGGTGATCCTTGGTTAGCATGCTGGCTTAAATTAAATAGGTAGGAAGGTGATTAGGCTTGTGGTTAAATACTTAGACAGATAATAGACAATTTTTATTTAATGAGGTAGCTTAGGATAAAGAACACTAAACCAGTATAATATATAAAGAAAACGACTGTTCGGGTAAACCTTTTATACTTCTTTTTTCTTCAAGATATCCTCCCGTAATCCAGATTTACCAAAGGTAGAAACATCACGGTTGAATTAATTCAATTGTATAATCTCTTAGAGGTGATTATGTCTTATGTAAATTTTTAACACCCAGTAGCATTCTACTAGACAAGTATAAAAGATAATTTTTGAACAGGATTCTGAAACGATTTTAAAAAAATGATAACGTAGGCGGTAGATTATAAATACAAGAATCGATATAGATTTTTAAGTTGAGTTATGAACACTTTTGAAACATTCAAAGTTGTATTGTTGTTAAAACTTAACCAATTAATACTAATTATGGACTACAGGTGAATTTTAAGAAAACTAAAAATTTGATTTTAACGAAGAATCCAGAAGTCGTTGGAGATTTGACGATAGAAAACACACCAATACAAATATCTAGAGGCACGTGTATAATCTAAAAAATGTAATGAATTCAAGATATTAGATCAAGAATCATTAAAGCGAAAAAAGTATTTATAAAAATCAAAGAAATCCAAAAGGAAGAATTCTAAAAAAGAAAAAGGTTGAATACTTTGCCCACCTAATAAGAGTCTTCAACATAATATAATATAGAAGGTAAATTTAAACATCGTAAAAAAAGCCAGGGAAGAAAAAGAACTTAATAATATCAGCGACTGGTTCTGTCAAATTAACAACCTTGAAATTGCGACAATTATTTTTAACCTTCACTGGAAGTTGGAACTTTTAGAAGAAGAAAAATAATAATTTGGCCTCCTGGTCCTTCGCGACGGATCAGCTTTTTTCTTCTTCATTTGCTGCTATAATGAAACAAAAGGTTCAAGGAAACTATTTATGTATAATTTTGTGCTTTGGATGAATTAATAATGAAAAGAATCTTTGTGATATAATCCAACATGAAATTCCAGCACACATCATCTTGAAAAACAAGCAGTCGAGTCCTGTCAAGAAAAACTCCCAAATAACTTCTGACATAATCCCGTCCTTTATTAGCCCTAACTTATATTTCGCCTTTTATATGAATGGTTGCTTCAAATCTCCTGACAGCTTCAATATTTTCTCAGATGGCAACGACGGTGTAAGAGCTGCAATAGACTCAAATTTAAAAGAGATTGGTAACAATATTCAGTTGCCAGGAAAAAAGACCGAAGGAACGGAACAAGTTTTAAATTACAGTAAACCAGCAAAATACGCGATGCCCGTTTTTAAGGCCTTTTTTCGATTATTTGTGGTTTAATATAACTATAGCGTTGCAGTAGTGTTCATTATATGTCTGATATTATTTTTTATGATATGTTTCTCTAAACATAAGATATCGGCAATTATTCTGAAGTAGTTTATGTTGGTTCTGGTTCTAATTTTGAAACTTATGTTTTGCTAAGAAAATCAGCCAGCGCGCAGCGGTTTTCAGGATAATCTATTTCTAAGTCACTTCAAATGTCGTTTTATCTCTGCTTGGACCTTACGTTCCAAATCTACTATCATTGACCACAGTACAGTAGTTCGACCTGAACTTTTTTGTTTATTCAGAGAGACTTAAATCCCTCTATAAGCCATTAGAACATCTTATCACCCATTGGCTGTTTTAAACTGTGGGAAGAATTTCCTCTCTTATAAAACCATTCTTGGTTACTGTGTTTTCCAAATATTTTAAACTTATCTATCTCTGTGATATCCACAGTATCTTTGATTAAGACTTCAAATTCAAAATTTCTGTTTATAGCCAGATATTTATATTTCTTTAAAATTAAATTGCAAGTCCCAGTTTTCATGTTTATTAGGTACATTACTTTTTTGGTCATGAATTCCATCATTAAATGTTTGACTGATTAATTTGTTTGCACTAAAATAATAAATTTTGCAGGCCCTAACACTGCAGCTTATTGAACTTTTTGCTCTATGTTTTCCTAATTTAGGGGGTTTTATGATTTCTCCAGGAGATTTTTGGTTCTACAGAAGGGCACTCTAATATGATGTAAGCAACTGTTTTGTCGGATTTATTATATGATCTGCAAGTGAACAGATAGGCTGAGTTTTGTGCAGGTGTTTCCTCCGTATGCAGTGACCGATTAGCTTGATGGCTTTACATGCTAAGGAAGATTGCACCATTGTCTTGCTGTAATTTTACTTCGGAAACAGTAGTAGTAGTTGTAGTGTGGGGTAGGCTCTAGGCCTTGCGACTAGGCACATGAAGCGCCCTTTTCGCCAACCCACGGGCATCCCCCTACTGCGTTTTTCCTTCGCTAAGGAATCTGCCCGTCTTCTGTACATAGGCCAGAATATCGTGCCACCTTAGATTCAGAAGGTCCTCCGTCACAAGGGCTTCCTCTTCGAATACCTCTCTTCTTGCCTCCTTGTATGCTTCACATGATGAGAGGAAATGCGCCGAGGTCTCGTCCTCGGCCCAACATCACTCGCACGTCGCGTCCTCCTTCACTCTCATCTTTGCCAGGTGTCTCTGTAGGACGTAGTTTCCGTTTAGGACTCCCACTATGGGATCCGTATTGGATCCTCGATCTTATGATGGCCGTGTAGATCCAGTGCATGATCCTTGGACTGAGTCCCCACTTTCTTCCTACCACCCTACTTCGGAAATAAATGCCATTTCTTTCAATGTTCCTCTCTAACTCATTACTGGATATAGTCAAGTATCGAGGTTTGTGAGAATTAAGATAAAGGTTCTAAACCTTAGAATGGTACTTCTGATTCTGGTTGTTACTAAGGAATCTCCACGTTCGTTGGCTGCGTTCTATAATCCTTGAACATATCTTATAAAGCCAAAACGCGTCGGGTTGATGGTTTTTAGAAATAAATTAAGCATAATTTAATCCAAACTACGCTTTTTATTTCTCAATCTATCAGAAATTTGTGGAGTGAGGACGTGAACACTTGTGTGCCAAAGCAAGGTTAAAAAAGCTTTCATTTCTGCTTTCCTATCTAGAAAAATGTTGATATCTTTATTGACTCGGTGATGTGTTTACTCAAATATATAAACTAGTTTGCTTTAGGGGCTAGGCCAGACTCCTGCTTCTGATCCACTCTCTGATTTGGATCTGTTGGTGTACCATACCAATTTTCCCGAATGACTAGTATATTTCTCGAAATTTTTTGCCAATATATAGTTATATTTAGTCCTGCTTATTGCATCAGTCATCCCTTAAGTCTTCTTTTAAATAAGCAACGAAAATTAAGGGAGTAAGAAGACGTCTTTCTAGTGAAAAAATAAGTCTATGCATTTTCCAAGATGACGACGGTATAGCGCGTAAGTCAGAGCTCTAAACACAGCGAATAATGTCGTGTCAGCCGCACATGACAAACTACAGCACTCTATCATAGAGCAGCCGCACGTCTCCACGCAATAACGCGAGCACAAAGCCGCTTTTTCAACGCTCGCAATTGAATTCCTTTTTGCGTTGTTGATGCTCCTGTCAGTATCGTGTTTTTTATTATTTTTTTATTATAAAAATACAATTATGTTATGTTAAAAATTTATCTCGAATCTGGATTGAAGTATCCAAGAAAAAGTCGAGTTTAGGCCTAATCTCGGCCAATTGGCTACTATCTTTCAGGCCAAACCGATTACTGACCACAAATTGACCAGCAGGACAATAAAAATCTCTGACAGTCAAGCAGGCTTAAGAGCGCTTGATTCCTATAAGGTCTCATCGTGAACCGTAAGTAGCTGTAGGGATTCGCTGATTGCGCTTGGTGGCGCTAACAATCTACCATAAGTAGGGCATTCTGGGCAAGAGGGAAATGCGGCTGCAGACAAAGCTACGAGGGAAGCGATCCGCATAATTGGAAAAAATAATTTAGACGAAGCATAATTTTGGTGCTCCGTAAAAATGTAGAAAATGTTATAGTTGAATCGTAAAAGCACTGAAATGGAGTTTAGTCGAAACGCAGAATGTACAAACCGTAAAAAAGTTAAATCGAAAAAAGAAAAGTACAAAAACCGAAAAATAAAAGAGAAAAAAGCAATTCAAACCAAACGTTTTTTTGTCGATCCGTAATATTTTCAAAAATAATATAGTCGAAAATAATTTAGACGATGCGTAATATCGGCGATCCGTAAAAATATCGAAACGTAAAACATCTAAACGGAGTTAAATTAAATGGCAGAATGATCGAATCGTCAAAAAGTCGAATCGCAAAAAGGCCGAACTTTAAAAAAGTCGAAAAATAAAAAAATCCAAAATTATAAGAGATTAAAGCAACTCAAGCGAAACGTTTTTTGGTCCATCCGTAAAATTGTCGAAAATAATATAGTCGAATATAATTTAAACGAATCGTTAATTTTGTCGATTCGTAAAAATGTTGAAAATAATATATATTCGATGATTTTGCCCCTCCTTTCCATTGCGTATCGCGCGTTTAATTTTCGACTATATTATCTTCAAAATTTTTACGGAGCGACAAAATTACGATTCGATTAAATTATTTTCGATTGCATTATTTTCGACAATTTTACGGATCGACAAAAAAACGCTTGACTTGAATTGCTTTTGTTTCTTTTATTTTTCGATTTTTGTACTTTTCTTTTTGCGATTTACCTTTTTTACGGTTTGTACATTTTGCGTCTCGACTAAACTCCATTTCAATGCTTTTACGTTTCAACTATATTATTTTCTACATTTTTATGGAGCAACAAAATTATGCTTCTTGTAAATTATTTTTGACAAATATGCGGATCGACAGAACTACGTTTCGTTCAAATTATTTTCTTCTATTTTACTTTCGATTGTTTTATTTTCGACCAAATTACGGTTCAACATTTTTTTTTCGACCATTTTACGTTTCGACAAAACTTTTTTCGATGTTTTTGTAGGTCGTCGAGAGTCATACTTAGTTCCATATTCATGTGCTATAAATTCGCCCTCCCCTCGAGTGCTCTAACGATGGTATTCTAATGTAAATCCCAAATATAATTTAAATCATTTATATTGTGAAAAGGGATCGTCCCTGTCCGAAACATCATTAAATTTGTGACTTTAGTGAGACAAACCTCATAAATCTGATAAACAGGCCGAGCCACTGGATTGCTGCAGATCCCCTGAACATGCCAGAAGCCCGTATTTAATTATTATGTTTTTTATTCTCATTCAAAATTTTAGTCCTGAAATAATGTCAAGTGTGACACACACATTTCTCTAAAGAAACCATCAACCGGTTATGTCCAGCAAAATTTACTAAAAAATTTTTACCGAGAATATCATGATTGACACAACGACGCACACTCGCCGAATTTCCACCAAGGCTGACCATAATAGATATTTTTGTTTGCGGTATTTGTAATCAAATTTATGACAAAATTAGTTATAACCTCAGAGTAATAACATATAAAGAGGAGTAGTAGCCCCGGTTTCGACGGTCATTCATTCATTTGTTGTAAAATTTTATAAATAATAAGTAAGGTTCAACTTCTTACCTTACCAAAATATATAGTGCTTTGAGTTAGTTAGGCTATTCAAACCGTGCGATAATTTGTCATGCGCTTATTAGCCCGCGTCGCGTCGTTTTATGCTGTATTTCTTATTACAATCTGCGATAAAAACTCATTTAGACAACATAATTTATGAACGGACCCTTTTTCCCACAATTTTTTCAGGGCGTGGCAACAGGTGTCTGACATCATATTACGGATTTCGTGTTAGCAGGGCCGGGTTTCGTTTTGAGCTACTTGGACTATATCCCCAGGTAAAAAGAGAATCCTTTTTCCTATTGTAGAGGACGATATTATATGTAATAAGGATATTCTATTTTATTATTTTAAAATGCGGCTTTTCTGTTTGGAGAGTTGAAGCACTATTAACCATTCAAACGAAAATTTCATAGGATTGTTTTAATTTTCTCTAAGTATTTAGTAGTTTTGTAGTTTTTCTGTGTGAAACCACACCTTAAGGAACACAAGCGTCTTGGAATTAAATAAGTGGATCCATGACGGATCTGATACCTTCCTAGCCCATTAGCACACTCCACGTTATATCAACCTTGAAAACAGTTTTTTGTAAATATCTCCGAAATGAACGCTCCTACGAACTTTTCGGTTTTCACATAATTTTTTTCAAAAAACGCGCGCTACTATATTTCGAAAACCGCATATTGATTGGCGTTCCATTAAAAAGTTAGCATCATTTAAACTTTTTAACTGTCAAAAAACTGTCATTTGCATTTACCAATTTTGACTAAAATCTAATCAGCTCGTTGCAGTATCGAGTACTATTTTACCTGAAAATTTCATGTAAATCGGTTAAGCGGTTTAGGAGTTATCGCGTTACGGACAGATATACATACATACACACACAACACAGACAGACATCACGACAATATTGCTAGGGTAGGTCAAAATACACCCAAATAACACATTTTCGGTTTTATCTCAAAAAAAAATTTGTCAAAAACAATACCTTCTCTAGCCGTTGCTGTGCGGGCTAGGAAGGTAAAAAGGGGTCGGGCCGACTGCACACCAAGTAGTATAAGTAGTAGACTGGATTGTTTAGTTTACACTTGAAAACGGTTAGATATACTTACTTACTGAAACGTCCTGTTTAAAATAAACCAACACAAAAACATTTCATGTAAAAAAGAGCCAAGTACGCGAAAATGGCATTCCGTAAAAAGAATTGAGATAAAAGTAAGGCCAAGTTCTCCAATACAAATTTCATAATGAAAGATTTTTACTAGTTGGAAATGTTTTTCTAAACTTTGGTATTACAGCCAAACTTCTTTATGTTCAATTTAGAACTGTGCCTGAGTAATTTACAGCTGCAATAGCCAAGTGTAGAAAAACATTTTCAAACTAGTTTTTTAATTTCATTTTGAAATTTGTATTGGAGAACTTGACTTTACTTTTATCTCAATTCTTTTTACGGAATGCCGCGTACGTGGTTATTTTTACATTGAATGTTTTTGTTATGATTTCACTTCTTTGTTAAAAGAATTGGATAATATTTAATTTTTAAAATAGTAAAATATGCGGAATATTGTTCAAAACTTTTGCAATGCCTTACTTAAAATTTTGAGGTCTTTTAATTTTTTTCCATGGTTTTATCATAACTGCTATCAGCCTTCCAAAGCTCAGCTCTCTAGCGTTTCTGAAAGTGGACAATGTTACTTTTGCATAACTTTACCTGTATAGGGGAGGGAAGTAAATTAAAATGTTCGTGTTTTTAAATTTTTTCCTATAGTTTTATCATAGTTCCTATCAGTCTTCCAATGCTCAGCTCTCTAGCGTTTTTGGAAGTGGGTACTGTTACTTTTACATAACTTGACATTTATAGGGGAGGAGAGTAAATGAAAATTTTTGGGATTTTTAAGTTTTTTCCCATGGTTTTATCATAGTTTCTATCAGCTTTCCGAAGCTCAGCTCTTTATCGTTTCTGGAAGTGGGCAATGTTACTTTTATATAAATTTACATTTATAGGAGACGGAAGTAAATTAAAATATTGGTGTTTTAAAATTTTTTTCTATAGTTTTATCATAGTGTCTTTCAGTCTTAAAAAGCTCAGCTCTGCAGCGTTTCTAGAAGTGGGCAGTGTTACTTTTACATATCTTTAAATTTATATGGGAGGGAAGTAAATTAGAATTTTGGGGTGTTTTTCTCTATACTTTTATCATAGTTCCTATCAGGCTGCCAAAGCTCAGCTCTCTAACATTTCTAGAAGTGGGTAATGTTACTTTTAAATAATTTTACATGTATAGGGGAGGGGAGTAAATTAGAATTTTGAGGCTTTTTGATTTTTTTCAGGGGTTTGGTCATAATTTCTATCAGTCTGCCAAATTTCAGCTCTGTAGCATGTCTGGAAGTACAGTTGAATTTTGATCTATACACGAGTGAGTAAGTCAGTGAGTGAGTGGCAATTTCGACGTTTTTTGAAATTTCGTAACTACTTTACTACTTTATAGAAGTCCACGAAACTTGGAGGGGTTGTTAACACTATGAAGGTCTACGACTGTGCAAAGTATGAGTTCCGTAGCTCTTTCCGAAGTAGAGTTTTAGATAAGTCAAATATGTGCTGAAATGTTTCAAGAAAAGATGGTACCGCAACGCGAACTTGGCGAGGCACTGCCGTGCCCTCAGATAAAGACAATGGAAGTCCAAAGTTTTATTTCTACTCAATCATTGTCTACGAGTTTCAAACAAAAGATTATTTTTTCACTTATATTATGGCAACAAGTTTAATTAGGTGGGTCCTCAAGTCGTGAACGGTTAGCCCAGATCTTCCTAAGCTCTAAGGTCGACACTGACAGTAACATGTGTTTGTATTAAATGCAGTGTTGTCTTGGCTGTCGGACTCGGTATATTAAATTTTCGGTGTTATTTCTGTGTGCTGAGTTTTATTTTTGTAAAATAGAACTTAGTTGGACGTAAAAATAAACAAGAAGTGCTATGTTTCTGAAAATACTGTGAAAATTCAGCCCAGTGTGGTTTTTTCGAGATGATTCCAGTGACGCAGCTATGTTGCCATCGCCGGGGATTCCGCAAATTCTAAGTTTTGAGGAATGACCGCCACGAATAGGGAAAATTTACACGGAGCCGCGGTTGACTTTTAAAAAAGCAATCCATGTGTTTTCATTTATTGCACCGGCCTGTCAAACTTACGTTATGCTTTTGTGTTAGCGGTATTAATTTCACGAAAAATAAAAGGAATCCATGACGAATCTGACACCTTCCTAGCTAGCCCATTATAATACTTTAAGTGAAGCCATGATTATATATATTAGCCTTAAAAACAGTTTTTTTTAAATATCACAAAAACTAAAGTCTCTACGAACCGAACCGAACAAGAATTATTGAGCAAAATATAGTTTATACCATATTCCGAAAACAGTGTATTGATACGATCCTCCGTTTAAAAGTCAAAAAACAGTCATTAGCATTAATCGATTTTGACTAAAAAAAAATTAAAAGCTCGTAAGAGTGTCGAACACTATTTTACCTAAAAATTTTATGAAAATCGGTTTAGCGGTTTAGAAGCTATCGTGTTACGGACAGAAATAATATACACACACACATACACACACAGACAGGTAGCCCGACGATATTGCTATGATAGGTCAAAATACACCCAAATAACACATTTTAGGCGTTATCTCGAAAAAAAATTCGTTGAAAATAATACCTTCTCTGGCCATTGCTACGCGGGCTAGGAAGGTAAAAATGTTGATAAGGTTTGCATTTATCTGGCTGTTTTAAAAGTCTACTGTCGTTATTAGAGAATTATTAAAATACAGCCAGGCTATAATTGTGCCAGGCACTATTTTGACACATTCACATTGAAAACTGACAGTTGATCCTTCGTCCAAAGTAGAATTTAAAACTTTCGTCGTTTATTTTCAATTAATAAAAGAAGCCAATATTTATTCCGGTTCATATAGTAAACAAAGGCCGTGTGTTGAAAGATCACAGCTGATACTACAATGTGAAGGTGTTAAAATTTTGCCTGGCACTATTATAGCCTGGCCTTATTTCAATAATCCTCTAATAATTGGTTATGGATAACAGTAATTAAGGTATTAAGTTAAGTAACTAACTAATATTTAAAATATTTTTATATTTCTGCTCATTGCTTAGCGCTGGTGACTTAAAATCTAAAAGGTTGGTATATTAGTCAAATCATAATTACAAATTCGTAATTACTAACATTTTTGTTAATGATTTCACCATATTCCTGACTACAAATATACTCCAAATTAGTTATTACATACATACAAATATACTCTAAATTATTTATTATATTCTGAAAAAAGATACCTATCAAAAAAAAACTTGCCGAATTTAATATTTAATTTTTTTTTGTTATTTTTATTAAAATGCCTATTTCATATTTGAATAATAAATTAATAAAAAAATTAAAAACTCGTAATTTGATTAAAAACTTTTTTTGAGTCCAGGATGTTAATGTGATTTTTAATTGTTGTGATTGAAGTATCTGTGATTTTTTATTTTATTGGTTATACTCAGGTAAAAAACGTTTTTCTAGTAACAAATTTGGTTCTCAAAAATGCTAATGTTTTTGACATTTTGTTCAAATTTGTACTTTTTTAAATAGCAAATTTTTAAAACGTAGCAAACCCAAAGCTTAATTTTACTTAAAGATTTAGATATTCCCTTCAATATTTTTTACCTTTTTTTGGGAAGTGACATAGAGGTACAAGTAAAGGGTCTAAATTATGCAGATTTTGTTAAAGGGTTATTAACAGCTTTCTCAAAAAATTTGGTTTTTCCTATCAGGAGATGCGATTACTGCTCCCTAGCGGGAAGCTTAAGAAAAAATATATTTTAGGTTAATTCGCAAAGCCCGACTTAATAACAAAAAATCCCGTCATAGTCATAGCGGTATTAGTTTCTGATATAAATTCGGCAGTCACCCCTAAAAAAATTAAAGTTTTCTATTAAAATACAACAACTATATTTAAATATTACTAACTTCAAACAAAAGCTGATTTATTTTCGTATTTAGAAAAAATGTAGCTATATTTAATTTTGATCGCGCTGTATAATTTGAGGTTTTCATTATTTAAATATTTAATACAAAAGTTAAGTTCCAATAATTCACAGACGGCTTTTTAAAAACTAATTTTCTTTATTTAGTAAAACTTATTACTACTACTATGCTACTACTGCTATAGCTAGAACTTGAATGAATTATCTGATTATAAAATGTGCTTTTATATGCTGACCTTTCACTTAAATGATAACATAATGATATAATGTTAAAAACAACTTATTAAGATATTAAACTAATGATGTACATAATGATATTTGGTTCTTAATTATAATTTTAAAAACAACTTATTAAGATATTAAACTAATGATGTTTGCATTCTAAAGTTTAAAAGCAATTTACTTATCAATAACAATTTCATAATTGTTATTGATTTTCTTAATGTTCTTTTAAATACTAATTATTATTATTTTTTAACACAGAATAAGGTGGATGTATAGAAGTACATTACTCCTCCTTCCTTAAAAAGAATCGTGTCCTCACGATTTCTCTTGTAATTCTATATCTTCATCTAATTGTTTATCTTCTTCTAACCATCTTTTAATAGTATTTCTAGATATTACCTTATTTCTAAAATATTTTTGAAAAATATAAACTATAGTAACGATAATCAAAAGGAGAATAAAAAACAATAAATAATTATGCCCATTTTTCTGAAAACTGCAGGTTTCTAATTCTAATGGTTGAAAAAGATTTTCATTAATTTTTTCTGGCTGCAATACATGATTTAAATTCAAATTTATTTTTGAAGTGCTTCTAAAAGGTTTTAGTTCAAGATGATAATGTTCAATAGTATTAATTTTTGTTTCATATCTGTTTTGATTAAGAACTACTGTACAATTTGATTTAACAATGTTACAGTTTTTCACGTCTTTACGTACTATCTTTTGACACAACTCTAAGATAGGGTTAGTTTTGGAAGTGCAATAAATAATTTGTTTATTCTCCGTTTGTATGACATAATTATAGGAATTAGAAATTTCATGTTGAGTAATATTAAAGTTATTAATTTGATTATAGCAATACCATTTATGATTATTATTTTTACACGTTTTAAACCAATCTGAATTACAGACATAACTTGAAGGTATTGTCATTAATAAATTATCATAAGGAATCGGATAAACAATTGACATTTTACAAGTGTAATCCCTAAAAATTGGAATTCTTATACCTAAAACTAATACATTATCTTTGATAAGAATTGCGGTTTTACATAATTGTACTAACTCTAAAGGCTGTCCTAATGGCCATAAAAACGATTTAGGATAGTGTGTTCGTAAGTATTCCCAAAGTAATTTAATTTCAGTCGGATCCAAAATTTCTAAATTTAGTGTTTCGGTCTGGGAAAATGATATTGTTCTTTCTAACATTTCTAGGTAGTTTTTAATTATTTGTACTTGTAAATTAATACTCAAAATATTCCATGTTTTATCAGTTTCATTATATCTTTCGGTAAGAACTCTTTGTAGTTCGCCTGAATGAAAATTGATATTATTTATAAGATCATTGTATTTGTTTGAAATGTGTTCGGCTAATGAACTATAATCATTTAATCGAGATGTTAATTTATTTTGATTTCGTGTCAATATGTCGAAGTGTTTATTTATTTCTTGTAGATCTTGCTCGTCAAGATTTCCTGTTACGAATTTTATTCCTGTACCCAAGAAATTTGCTAAGCCGCGTTTTTCACGATTAGGAATTAATTTATGATATGTAGCAAAACAATTTGATATTAATTCGTTTGTTGCAAAAATCTGTTGTTTTACATAAAAATTTTTTGATCTATTTATAATACTAAATGATTGATTTAAAATTTGCAATGTTTCAAAAGTTTGGGATAAGTTAAAATTTACATAGGTAGAATGAAGGTGGTCTTGTATGTAGGTTTGGTTAGATAGCGTTTCTAAGTATGTAGTTGCGTTAATTGGTGTTATTTCCAGAGTTTGAACAGTCTGAAGAAGTAGGAATCTGAAAAGAAAGATTCTTTCTTAATCTCTTTATATGTCTTATATGTGTATTAGTATTTCTATTTTGTTTGGTTCCTACTGTTAATATTGGTCCTTTTTGTCCTTTTATGGTTTGCTTTTTGTAAAGTGGTTTGTTCTTAGTATTAATTTGTTTGTCGCGTATGAAAACTATCTGGTTATTTGAAGTGGATGGCATTGAATCGGGTGATACAGGATTTTGGTTTTGTGTCCTTTTTTGTTGATTTTGTAATGTTTTTTGATAAATTTGTTCATAAAAAGGTAAAATCTCATTTTTGCGTTTTTGATTATATTCTTCGTAAACTGTCATTTCACTAATTTCTGGTTCAAAGAAACAAGGTGAGTTTATGAGAGCAAATGGTGGATAACCAGTTGTGGAGTGGATGCTATAATTATAATTTAAGATTACAGTAATCATAAGTTGAGCTAAGGATTCATTAGGGGTATTTTGATTTTGAATCCTTAATTTTTCTGTTAATGTGGAGTGTAG
Organism: Aspidapion aeneum; assembly: GCA_963576565.1. Classification (NCBI taxonomy): domain Eukaryota; kingdom Metazoa; phylum Arthropoda; class Insecta; order Coleoptera; family Brentidae; genus Aspidapion; species Aspidapion aeneum. The sequence continues at coordinate 98,145,458 of OY755040.1, forward strand.
CCTTTCTACGATACTATTTGAAGTAGAATTACAAGGGGTAGTAAAATGAGTGTCTATGTTAAAAAGAGAACAGAATTCTTTCATTATATTATTGTTAAATTCTTTTCTATTGTCAAAGACTACTTTTCTTGGGTAACCATGTTCAGAAAAGAAATGACGAAGTTTATTTAAGATTGTTATGGCATTTTTATCTGATATGGCATAAGCTTGTGCAAATTTAGAAAATGAGTCTATGATAGTGATAAATAGTTGATTACTAAATTTATAAAGATCGATATACAGCGTTTCAAATGGTTTAGGGGCTATTAAAGGTCCTTGAAAATTTAATTTGTAAGGATTTCGGTCGTATTTATTTATTAAACATAATTCGCATTTATTTATGTAATCTTGGATGTACTCTCTTAATTGGGGCCAATAATATTTTGTTTTAAGATGATTATAGGTTTCGATTATACCATTATGATTTTGTGAATGATACTGTGAAATAATTTCTTTTTGTTGCGTTTTGAGAACAATGTCAGGTAATAATATTGTTGAAAATTTTATGCGTATTTTGCTATTGCCATTTTCCTGTAAAAATTTAATAAACTCAGTTTTTAGAGTTTCATCACGGATAAATAAACAAAAGGTTTTATTGTCAGTTAAATGTTCCGTTAGGATTCTCATAAAGTGTGCATTTAAAGAATCTTTGTTAACTGTTATTACTTTATGGTTCTTTTCGAAAGGGTGGCTAGAGAAAACGTGATAATTTTGACCAATTTTAATGACTATACGTTGGTTACTGTAATTAATAGGCAATTCCGAAATAGACAGATTGACATTTAATGCACCACTGTCACTATGTACGGTATCATTTTCAAAGTCTTCGATGTTTGCTGTGTCATTTGTGTCATTATTAGCAATATTTGATTCAGTTTCTAATGCGTTAATTTGAATTCGTGATAGTGCATCGGCAACTTTATTTTCTTTGCCTTTCTTATACCTAATATCGAAATTAAATTCTTCAAGTTTGAGTTTCCATCTGGTTAATCTTGAATTGGGTTCTTTAAGAGATGTGTACCATACAAGAGGATTGTGATCAGTTTCGATTAGAAATTTTTGTCCGTATAGGTAGGGTCTAAAGTGCTTAGTTGCTTCTACGATAGAAAGAAATTCTTTTTCAATGGTAGAGTAATTTCGTTCGGCTGAATTAAGAGTTCGAGAATAAAAAGCTATAGGGTTATCATTTTGAGATAAGACGGATCCTATGGCTACATTAGAAGCATCTGTGGTAAGGTTAAATGGCTTTGAAAAATCCGGGTAAGCTAGAACTGGCGAGTTTGTCATTAGTTCTTTACATTTCTCGAAAGCGTTAACATAATCTGGATCTGTGGGATTTAATTTAGTGTTTTTACGTAGGCATTTGGTTAAGGGTTGAACAATTTTCGCAAAATTTTTAATGAATTTTCTATAATATCCAACGAGACCAAGGAATGCTTTTATTTCTTTTTGAGTTTTTGGAATAGGATATTTTTTAATGCACTCTATTTTAGATGGATTTGGTTTTATACCTTCTGGGGTTATTACATGGCCCAAAAATGGAACTTCTTTACACAAAAATTCGGTTTTATCTAATTGGACTTTTAGATTGACTTCCTTTAATTTTTGAAAGATGGTTCTAATATGAAGGATATGATCGTGAAGTGATTTAGAAAAAATAATAACATCGTCCATGTAAACAAAGCAGAATTTAAAAAGATATTTTCTTAAAATTTCATCCATCATCCTTTGGAATGTGGCGGGGGCATTTTTGAGACCAAACGGCATTCTTAGATATTCATAATGACCGTTGTTAACAGTGAAAGCTGTTTTCTCAATAGATTTGGGGTCCATTTCAATTTGATGAAAACCTTGGGCTAAATCTAAGACAGTGAAATATTGACATTTTCCCAGGTTATCCAGAATTTCTTCTATTTTAGGTAATGGAAATTTATCCTCAATTGTATTTTCATTTAATTTTCTGTAATCGATTACCATTTTAAATTTTTTTTCTCCGGAGGCCTCTAGTTTTTTCGGAACTATCCAGACTGGTGCGGAAAAAGGAGAGATAGAAGGTCTTATAATGTTATTATCAAGAAGTTTTTGAATTTGTTTATTTATCTCTGGTAACATAGATGGAGGGTGTCGAAATGATTTTACATAGATTGGTTTGTCATCTTTGGTACGGATATGATGCTTGACATGGCTAGTGAAAGACAAGTCAGATTTATCAGTGTACATGATTGGTGAAAATTCTTTACAAATTTTGATGACTGCCTCTTTTTCTTCAGAATTCAGGTGGCTTAATCTAAGAGATTCAATTACATGGGGATTCTTAATATTTGTAAAATTTGTTTGAATATTAAAACATTCTGAAGGGATTACATTATACCTTGCTTTGAATTCTGTGACAATCGGTTCGTCAAAGGGATTAGGTATCTCGCAATATCCATTTTCTATGTGGACTAAACAATCTGGAAATGTGTAATTATGTAATTCAAATGAAGGTAGAAGTCCAGTTCCAAAATTCTGATTGACAGGAATTTTTAATTTATCAGATGAATGGGTTATTTTAGGTGGTGGTTTGGTCATAGCAATATGAAATGGAATTAACTTATTTTTCAGGCGTAGTTTATTTGTAGAATAATCAATAGAACCTTGCATTTGTTGAAATTATGTCACTGCCTATAAGAGCATCGTAATGTTCGTGCCAGTTAATGACGTGAAAGTCTATAATATTTGTAATATCTAATTCACTTAAGAGGGGGTATCTAAAATTATATTTTTCTATAATTTCTCTGTTGCAAGAAATTACTGAAAAGGGCTGTTCATATATGCAATCTGGAAGTAAGTTACCAAACCAAGTTAAATTAACGAGGTGAAATGATTGAATGTGAGGCACCAGTGTCTATGAGAATTTTAATGTTTAATTTTTGAAGATATAAGTAAGGGAGGGATGAAAGACGACCAATGTGATTTAAGTCGATTCTAGATGTCTCGAGACTTCCTGAAAATTTGAATTATTTTCAGTTTCATCTTCCCAGGTGAGTTCTGGTTGGATAGGCAAATATTGGTTTGATTCTGTATCAAAATAGCATGGAATTGGTGCAAAATCTAAAGACTCAGAGTTTTCGGAAACCTCAGAATTTTCTTGATGTGTTTCTAAATTAGTTAGTTCTTCGAAATGTTGTTTAAATGGTGCAGTTTGTCTAAAGAAATTGGGATTACGTTGCTGATATGCTTGTTGAAAAGGTGTTTGTTGAGATGTTGATGGTAATGGTTTAAATACTGCGGTGGATACTCCTGACATAGGTGTTGGTTTCGAATTAGGTGTGGGGTGTTTAAACATTGGCGGTTTTCTGAATGCAGGAATATTGAGGGGAATTTTTGATTTATTGGTTTTGATTGAATATTAATTGGACCTTGTGGAAATGATTGTTGTCTAAAGTTTGGAGGAGGAAAAAAAGGTTGTCTTTGTGTGTTTTGATTTTTTATTTGAGGTTGTGAAAAATTTTTAGGTTGATATCTGTTAAAAATTTGATTTGTTATAATGTTATAATTAGATATTTTGTTTTGTAAGTCTGTCATGGTTTTTGGTAGTTCTTGAATAAAGACAGGTAGTAGGTCATCTGGTGAATTGGAAACTACCGTTAAAATCGCTGTTGACTCTGCTTGGTCTAAATGAAAAATTTTTAAGTTTACGTCAGAAATTTCACAGTTAATTTTAGTGTTGATTTCATTTAGGAATTTTTTAATTCGATCAAAAAATTGTTGTATATTTTCATTTTTATCAGTTTTCAAATTTTGCAAAGATTGTAGTAATGATCTTAAATCAATGGGGTTTCCAAACTCTTTCTGTAAGGATGCTTTTACTTCATCCCAGGTTTTAAATTGCGGGTTACGGAAAATATATAGTTGCGCTTCCTTTCTTAATTTAGATTTTACAGCATTTAGCGCAAAATTTAATTTTGTTGGAGTTGTTCCATATGTTGTAAGAAATTCATCACAAGCGAGAATAAAATTTTCTAAATATTCAATTTGTCCGTCAAAAGTTGGTAAAAAGTCGCAGGCTAGTTTGAATGTTTCGTCAGGCATGTTTCTTTGCGTGTATGTGTTAATATGTGGTATTTGCGGTTGAATAGGAGGATTAGTAGAGTTTCCTTGAGAGTTAGATATCGCTAAATTACTTAAACTATGTTCTAACCTATCTAAATCTAAATTTTCAGTTTCTAAGGAAATTTTGGAATATAATTGAATGTCTTCTTCGAAAGTTGGATTTTCTTGGTTTTCTAAAGTTTTGAAGGAAGTAAGGTCTTTATTGGACGTGCTGCCTTCTTTTAGTTTTTGCAGAAATTTAGTTTTTATGTTGTCAGTGGTTTTGTCTTTAGCAAACATTTAAAAATTTACTTACAGAAAAAACATCTCTATGGTAGGTAATCTTCAGTTGCCGTAATAGACTTGTCCAAAGGCCGTTTGTGCGAAATGGAGAGGTAGTCTTCGGTCCCAAGTCGTGGTTGTTTTTCTGTAGTTGAACCAAGTTGACTATGGATACAATACGAAGGTTCTCCCGGAACGTGTTCTTTTTGGTAGCTGGAGGCAATATGTCGTTTCTTATGCAATATAAGACCGTCAGGATAATGCCAAATAGCTATCCTGTTCGCAGCGCCAGTTAAGTTCCAATAATTCACAGACGGCTTTTTAAAAACTAATTTTCTTTATTTAGTAAAACTTATTACTACTACTATGCTACTATTGCTATAGCTAGAACTTGAATGAATTATCTGATTATGAAATGTGCTTTTATATGCTGACCTTTCACTTAAATGATAACATAATGATATAATGTTAAAAACAACTTATTAAGATATTAAACTAATGATGTACATAATGATATTTGGTTCTTAATTATAATGTTAAAAACAACTTATTAAGATATTAAACTAATGATGCATTCCAAAGTTTAAAAGCAATTTACTTATCAATAACAATTTCATAATTGTTATTGATTTTCTTAATGTTCTTTTAAATACTAATTATTATTATTTTTTAACACAGAATAAGGTGGATGTATAGAAGTACATTACTCAAATATTGAGAGAGTTTCGTGTTTTAAAATGGTTTAAGAATCTACAAATCATTTTTAAATGTCGTTTTTATCGTTAGAGATAATTGCTACACCCTGTATATAATTATAATAATCCAATTTGTATCTAGAACACGATATTTTCAACGTGTAATAACCTATAACCTTATTATGGCCAGTTTTTTTGAAAATTCGACAGGTGTGCGACGAGTCGTTTAAAATTTTTGGTGTCGTGAGACGTAAATTATTGATCTTTTCGGTCGTCTTGCCTACTTCATTATCATTTCATGTCCATATCAGTCATGTATCAGAAGATATTGTGTGTTAATCATCTCGATAGTTGTCTGCGTATATATGTGTGACCATTCTTAGTGCGGCTTCTTATTTCTGCGTTCGGTTAGGTATAAGCTGAAATCAAGAAAACCTACATGTTCGTCTAAGAACGTAGAACATTCCGCTCTGTACATTAAAATTGGATTTATGGGATCTGATTAGGCCATAGCCAGGAATTTAGTTTACTGTCGCTACGCTTTCCTTGCCTTACTCGTCTCTCGTCTCGATGTTTTCTGTGTATGTATTGAAGGTTCTCATATAACTTTACTCTTACGGCCAGGAATAATTGGACCTATCATTAGATATCAGTATTTTTAAAGAATGGTGTCCACGAAGCTGTCTTTTGCATCTAATGGATCGTTCATACTCGTCTTTTGTCTTGGTTTAGTCATATGTCTTGTCATAAGAAAGTTAAAACTACTGTTTCTTATGGGAGTGTTCATACAATGCTTTTGCTTTTGTTTTTGATTAGTCTTTGTCTTAAGAGTTGCCAACTTTCAATCCTTAGGACAACGACTAAGACGAGTGACAGACATCAGCTGATATTTGTTGTTTTTTTTTACAGGGCGTCCGAAGAGAGCAAGCGCGCGGCCGAAATTTTGAATTTACGACCATTAATCATGTTTTTAACAGAAAATCTCAACATAACCTCAAAATTTTATTTGTTTTTTTTTCTTTCTCGCTTTTGTTCTTTCGTGTCTGTGTTTCGTGCACAGATTAGGTTAAATAAAATTGTTTTGTGAAGAAAATGACCCTTTTTATTCAAATTGATTTTTTTTTTCAGTGGGTTATGACTAAGACTAATCAAAAACAAAAGACGAGTATGAACAGCCGATTTTGTTTAAGACAGCTAAGACTAATCAAAGGACAAAGACTAATCAAAAACAAAAAACTAAGACGAGTATGAACAATACTTAAGCCATTAATTTACTGTGCGTTGATTAACTTACTGTGCGTTGGATTTCTTGGATCCTATCACCGGCGTATACAAACGGGGGGGGGTACTAGGGGTAATTACCCCCCCAAAGATTGGTAAAACGTAAGGGTTTTTCCACAAAAATTCAAAGTTTGTGCCTGCGGCGCATTAAACTTTCTTTATTATTGCTGAATGCGGATCACCCTTAGTGATATTTCTTAAAAATTAACTAAATGGCCTAAATTTGTAGAGTAACACATATAATATGTGCTCCTATTTAGCAAGTATGTGTTGTTTGACTAAATTACCCCTCCGAAGATCAGGGTCTGAATACGCCACTGGATGCTATTTCTGGTGGTAGCATTGATTTCAGTATCCAAACCAAAGGCAAGTCAAGTTTGGCAAAAAACGACGTGCTGCTTCTATATTAGAGACTTATTGCAATTAAGCCAGGCACTAATTCTGCCGGGCACTATTCTGATAGTTTCGCATTATAAGAACAGCTGTCTTCTTTTAAAATTAGGCCTTTGTGTGTCATATGAGCCGGAATTAATAGTGCCGCCACTATTATTGGAAAATAAACGACTGGATTTATAAATTTGACTTTGGTATGTTAATTTTGAAAGATCAGCTGTCAGTTTTCAATCGAAAACTGTCAGAATAGTGCCCGGCCCAATTAGTGCCTGGTCGTAGTGCAATAAGTCCCTATTATTGATGCAAACTGGCTAAACATAAAAAACAGCGCTGCCAACAGAAATTGGATCCAGATTGTCAAACACGTGGTTGCAGTGATTTTTAGATTTTTTAGTTCTGTGTATCAGCTGTCCATGTTCAGGTGTAAGAAATCTACTGACACTAGATTTAACACTCAATAATTTTATTTGTATACTTTTATGTAGTTAGTGGATATATATTTTTTTTTTTAATACGACGATTTAGCTTGTAGAAAAGGAATAACACAGGGGTTGTGACAGAGAAAACCTTGGGCTTTATTCACGGATTAGTCACTTAACTTTGAGCTGTCCGGGTGATGTATTAGACCAGTTTGTAATTGATGTCTCTGGGTCTCCGGTTGACATCCGTAGTTTACGTTAACTGATGACTTGGGGTCGGGCCCGGATTAGAGTACCTTTAACCATTAGTTTGACGCCTTCTCTAATATTCTCTGGTCTGCGGTAATTTACTCGAGATTTTTTCGGAGACAGTAACATTTTTTATCGAGATGCAGCGAATAAATTACTAGACATTTTACTTAAAAACATAATATTGCATAGTTCTGTGTAATAAAATAAATTAGGAACTTTAGTGGAATTTAAGGTACTTCCAACGATGACGGGAAAGAACATGGGAACACGGACCTTACCCGAATTTATGAAAGTAAAATGTAAAATGATGATGTACTACTTTTTACAACAAAACCTTACTTTAAACAAAAAACAATATTTTGTCTAAATAGTTTAGGCCCTACATCCGAGATTTAATGATAGAAAAGCAACATACTTGGTATGGATAGGCATAAGACTCTCTCGAACATTTTACGAAAGGGAACCACCCCCCTAACCCCGGCAGGGGGGTGGTTCCACCCCTTAAACGGGATTTTTGATAGTTTTTTGTTAATAACTCGAAAACTGTTTTTACAAAAATCTTCTGAAGATCATTTTTCAAGCGGTTACAAGTTCCTTTTCAACGATATACCTTAGACCCTCTGACGGCAGTGGTGCACGTTCCATTAGCGTACGAAAAAAAGGGAAAATTTTTAAAATATTTTTTTGTGGTATTTTTTATCATTAATTCTATTTTTTTCTGAAAAAAAAAATTGGGATTAAAAGGCCTTTGTATACAGTTATATACTTATTAAGCTAGACATATATTTTTTTTAATAGCCGCCTTGAAATAATAAATATGTTTGTATAAATGTATAATCCAACACAAATGTTAAACATTTATTTTTGCAACTTAGTAAATAAAAATGAGAGTGAGTAAAAAATTATTTACCCCCTCTCACCCCCCTCAAAAGTACTTTCTTAAAGTATTTCCAAACTTTTAACTTGGCAAAAAACAACTAAGTAACAATTATTGAGGTTGATGAAAAGTACTCTCTAATAGGCATTTAACTAAATCAAAAGTGTCGAAAAACTATTTTTTTAATTTTCCTAAATTTTGCTGTCCCACATGTCTGGTTTTAAAACGTATTTTTAAAGCCGAAGAAATTTCCTTGCCAAAGATGTACATCACACCCCCCTCAACGCAGCAGTAGATCTTGCATAGACGCCCCAAAAATTGTCAAAGTTGATATACCAAGTAATATTAAATGTCGAAAAAAATATTTAGGGGGATCCTCCCCCCACCAAGAGTGGGCGGATGATTCCCCCTCGTTATATTTTCGGGAGGTATACTGTATATTCATACCAAGTGTGTTGCTTCTCCGATTAAACGCAGTGTGTGTATTAGTAGTGTTCCAATGTGGTTGTCTTAAATGAAGATTCAAGTCTAAACCAAATTTGACCATTCTTGGTGGGCCTATGCTAGATCTACCGCTGCCTTAAGGGGGGACCGATATCCATCGTTGGAAAGGAATTCAACTTTAAAAATAGGTTTTAAAACCAGACATGTAGGACAATAAAATTTAAGAAAATTTCCACACCTCTCATTTATTTAAATGCCTATAAAAGTTGTGCCACTGATGTAAAGGGGGCGTGTTATACATCGTTAGAGGGGACTTTTGGTCAGACTCAATACTATTATTTAGGTGTTTCTGGTCAAGTTAAAAGTTTGCAATTAATTGCGAAAATACTGTAAAAGAGTACTTTTGAGGGGGTGAAGGGGGATGTATGTACTTTAAAACTTTTTATCTTAACCCGAAACTGGTGAGGTGAGGTTTCCCAATCCCCAGCTAGCCATAAAATCTCTAGCATATTGAATACTGGTGGGAGGTCCACCAGTGAGGTAGCTTTTGGTTAGTCCTCCGTCAGTACTCAGTGTTGGAACTTGGTGTGCGATATTAGGAAAAAAAAATAAAAAGAAAAAAGAATAAACCAACTAAGTGTGACGTACGTGATCGACTACAAATCTCGAACGGCGCGGCGAAAGATAAATATGAATTATCTCCTTTTGCGAACGGCAAGGCCGAACTTTGCCCAACTTTAACGAACGGCAACTTATAAATCAGGGGTAAAGCAGGCGCGGATCTACCGGAGGGAAAAAATGGGAAATTACCCCCCCCCTCACGCCCAAATTTTAAAGTTTATTTAGTTTTTACCTCGGTTTTTACACACAGAATACACCTCCTGGTCACTGTGCGAAATAGTTTTAGGCAATGTTTATTATGATATTTCCCCTCCCAAATAAAGTTTCTAGATCCGCCCCTGCCTAAAGCTACTTTAAAGGATATTCTTCTATGCATAGGCATGGCGTAGCATATTCTTAAAAGAATATGCAGAGCCTAAGTATATAATTAGTATATATGCTTCAAAAAATATTATTATAATATATATGTGAAGATATTTCGTTTTAACACATGCATAGTATATACCAAATATGAACCTGCCAAAAATAACCTTGGATTAACATGCTAAGAATATTCTGAAATGGAGTAGAAAATGTATCAAAAGAAAATTTACTTAAGATGAGATTCATAACCTTTACGAGAGTGTTACATGTCACATTGAGAATTTAGTGTTCTGATGATTTTAGGATAAAACAGCAGTGTCAATACATTGGACTCCATTAGATCTTGGAACCTCGTGGGTGCAAAGCTTTTGAGCGACCCATGGAAAAAATGTAAATCATTTTATGTTCCAGAAACTAGTATAATACTAATTAATGGTGATTAGTTGACAAGTATAAACATTCCTAAAAGGATGCGTTTAGAACATTCGAAGTATATTCGATGATTATTGCCAGGTACATATTAAGTATGTAATTAGCAAATACACAGGCTTGGCATCAAAATAGGGTCCTCTGTAATCTTTTCTAAGCATCTGCATAGGTAGTGCGCAATGTAAATTCGGAACAATCTTAGCATGTGCACATTCCCCATTAAAATATGAAATGCTGTTCTAGCATGTATAATTGCCACGTGTGATAATGATTTAAAAAATACATTAACACAGATGCTATTACTAAAATAAATAAATTACAAATTAATCTATAAGGTGAGTCAAGTTTCTAATTAAAATCCATAAATCAAATTTAAAGTTTCTAAAAAATCTTGAACTCTACTTCCTTCAAAAATCATTTGTCGCCCAGGTAAGGTGATTAATCACGTTACACTTTAAAAAACGCGTCTTAATGTGCAGGTAATCTAAGCGAAACCCGCCTTAAGCTCTGAGTCGGGTTAGATTAAGTGACAGATAAACAGCCTGCGCGGTAATTAACAAAATGTTGTTAATTGTTTAGTCAGAAGGCGACAGTTTCAAGGATAGCGTTGATTGATCGACCGTGTTTAATGATAATATAATCTTAATGACTTTGGGGTTTAAGTGTACTTTATTTGCTGTGCGGAGTGGATTGTGGAAGAGATTTACAGACTTGCCTTTTTAATTTATTACTTTACAGTATCTTACGTTAGTTATACTTTGTATCGAATGTTTTATTTTAAGGTTATTATATAAAATAAAGTAAACAGAAAAACAACCATAAAAACTTCCCAGTTAGACAATAATAATAGAAATCAGATTTTCGCAACTTTCCAATCTACCTTAGTTGATTAAAAACAGGTATTTTTCAATTTTTTTTCACTACGCCACTGAGTTCCAAAACCAATTAAATTAAATGTTAGTTAATAGATCTATTTTTCTACACTCCTTATAGTACAATGAATAGAGGCGTTTTACCCTACAAAAGGTCCGGTACTTCTGAATTTTGGATATGTTATTAAGGTCAAAAGGGTAGAAATAAAATTTCGGACTTCCATTGTCTTTATTTATTTTAAAACACGACGTTTCGGTTAGTAAGTATCTCTAAACGTTATCAAGTGTAAACTAAACAATCTAGTCTTTAGGCTACTATTTACACTACTTGGTGTGCAGTCAGGTGTGACGGCCCGCCCCCTTTTTTTTTAATCCTAAGACGCCTGTTTTCCTTAAGGAGTGGTTTTCATATGTTTGGTATGTCCGTGCTTGGTTGACTGAAAACTTCTTTATTCTGCATTATAAATGCAGCTTCAATAAACTTTCCTTTTCGCTAATGCGACTCCTTATGTAAAACTTTAGCTTCTGACCACTGAATCCTGTGATCATTTGACCATGCATGATCTGCTAAACCGGATTTTTCAATATCCCCTAATTGGGTACTTTTTAGATGTTCATTTACTCTAACCTGAAGAGGGCGTTTCGTTTCACCTACATATGATTTACCACACTCACATGGGATTTGGTAAATACATTCCTTATTATTTGAGGTTTTGTTTTAGGTACAAAACTTCTTATCGTATTTCCCGAAGAAAATACTGTTTTTATATTATAGTGTTTAGCTATTCGTCTTATGTTTTCTGAAATCCATTGAACATATGGAATGTTAATAACACCTAACGGATTATTATTTTGAGAATTTGGTACATTTAGTTTGTTTTTAATTTTAAATATCGTTGAGTTTATTAATTTCTCGGAATAACCATTCTGTTGTAAGTCCTTTTTAATGTTGTTAATTTCTCTGGTTAATTCTTCATTATTACTACAAATATTTATGGCTCTTAAATACAAACTTCTTATAACTCCTTGTTTTGTAGCAACAGAATGATTAGACTTAAAATTTAGGTACTGTTCCGTGTGTGTAGGTTTCCTATATACAGTGGTTTCAATGTTTCTGTCTGATCGTTTGACAAGAACATCCAAAAAAGGTAAGGCCGAATCTTTTTCAATTTCCATGGTGCACTTGATTGTTGGTCGAATACCGTTTAAATGGTGTAGAAAATTCTGTAGTTCGTCTTCATTTTCCGGCCATATAATAAATGTGTCATCCATGTATCGTAGCCATAGTTTTGGTTTGACTCTTGCTGTGTTGATCGCATGGCCCTCGAACCACTCCATGTAGATGTTTGCTACCACTGGCGAAAGAGATGAACCCATTGGGAGTCCATCATTTTGCGCGTAAAACTTATCTTTCACTTGAAAGTAAGAGTTACGGAGACAGAGCTCCCAAAGATCCATCACCCCCTCCACCGATAGCGTTGTACTTGCGTGAAGTGTATCATCAGTTTCTAATTTGTTTTTGATGATACTGAGTGACTCATTTATTGGCACGTTGGTGTAGAGACTTTCTACATCAAAACTTACAAATCTATCGCCCGGATCTAATTCGATACCTTTTAAAACCTCGACAAATTGTTCCGAGTTTTTGACAAAAGATTCGGACTTACCCTGTAGTGGTTGAATTATGTCCAACAAAAACCTCGACAAAGTGCTGGTCGGTGAGTCCCTGGAGCTGGTGATTGGTCGCAGTGGTATATCCTTCTTATGGATCTTTGGTAATCCATAAAAATGTGGTGCCTTACTGTGGTGTGGAGTCAGGCGGGATCTAACAGCGTCCGGGATATTTTTAGCATACTTCTTCAAAGTCCTGTAGATGCGTCCTTCTATGGTGGTAGTTGGATCTTTGGGTAGTTGCTTGTAGTCCCCTTTCTCCAAAACTTCTTATTTTTTTTTGTCGTAGGTCTCGACATCTATAATCACCGTCGCGTTTCCTTTGTCGGCCGGTAGAATCTTGATTGATTTGTCAGCCTGCAGGTTCTTGATTGCCCGTTGTTCTTGACTGGTGATGTTTCTTTCTTTCCAACGTTGTTCTTACTTTATGGCGAAACTCATCAGCTTCGGGTTGAGGTAGACTAACGGTTTCTATTGCCGCAATAATTTCCAGTGTCGGTGTCTGTGCCGGTGCAATGACGAACTTAAGTCCCTTACTGAGTACCATTTCTTCGTTGGTGCTCAGAGTCCTTTTGGAGATGTTCACTATAGTGCTTGGTGTCGTTGAGTCTGTTCTATCTTGAGTACGTGTTTGTAGTTTCTTAAGTTTTTCTCGGTGAGTTGATCTTATCTTCTGTCGTTCTCTGTTGCACGTACTGTCAATTTTACTCAGTATCGGTTCGTAGTCTTCCTCCCATGTGTGTCGTCTAATTTCGTCAAAACGCTCCTCCATTTCGGTGTTGAAGTTGGCTTTTCTCCATCGATGGTAACTGATTTGAGATCGGATTAGTTTCTTGGCTGGTCCTCTCTAAGATCTTCTTCGTTCTCACTCCCGGAAAGTAGGCTTTTAGGCGGAAACCAACCGGAATGACACCACAGTCGCGCGCCTCGCACAAGAATGAAATGTGTTCTTCTTCCTTTATCACTTTAATTTTGGTCTTCTCGTAGCCTCTGAATAGATTGTTGATTCCGGGTCCGTACCGTTATTCAACTCTTTGTTTTAAACTCGTAGACAATGATTGTGTAGAAATAAAATTTCGGACTTCCATTGTCTTGTCAGTGTTCCTCCGCCATCTTGAAAAAACCATCAAAAATTGGCACTTTTTGAAGTTTTTTGCCTGTAACTTCGTTCCAGTACACTAAATCGCAAATTTTTTAGAGGATATAATTATTTACAATTGGGTGGTACTATGGTGGTTCTGCGAGCAGCAGTAACGGAGCTAGGTAATTTCCAAAAATGACTAAAATCACGTGCTTGGGCAAATTTTCAGATTTTTTCTATTTTAGACGGCATAAGCTCCGAAATACTTTGTTCTAGTGTAAAAGTTCTAAGAAAATAACTTGTAGAGAATTTTATCAGCTACAAAATCCATTCTTTAAATGTATTTTTATATATTGTAATGGAGTGGGAGTAACTTTTAACTTAAAGTAAGTCAGTTAGAAAATAATAACTTTTTTAAATGAAGTGCTTTAAACGACATGTTTTTTATTTATTTTTATTTTTTTGTGTAAATTTAGTGACGTACAAAAAGGTAAGAGAGCTTAGGGGTCAAACACCTCCTTAAACTAACCACCTCTTCAAAAACCCCCCAGAACCCCAAAATCTAACATATGTAGGTTTTCTCAAATTTTCTCAAAAAATACGCTTCTAAGAGAAAAATGTGTAATAAACTTTATTGTAGACAATGAAATTTTGCTTTTGAAAAAGGTACAACTCGATGAAAGTCAACTATTTATAAACTCTTCAGCGGCGTCCATTAATTGAAGTAATTTAAAAAAGTCAAAAAATATCCATGTTTTTTCCATGATTTATTCGATTTTTTTTTAAACCAAGGTTTACAGAACAAAATGTGTTATACATTATTGTAGCAAATAAAATTTCCTTTAAAATGCTGTACAAGAAAGTCGGATTGGTTTTATGGTTATAAATTCAGAGGCGCCCGTAAATTTAACCAATTTCAAAAAATCACAAATTAAAATATTTTTGTTACAAGTTTTATTTAATTTTTTCAAAAACTAAGCCTAATTTAAAAAAATGCTATGATGCACTTTATTGACAGTAAAATTCTCTTTTCAACGGTGTATAACTCGATGGGGTTTGACTTACAACGAACCCGCCAGCGACGTCCGTAAACGGGGGCCATTTAATTAATTTTTCTTTAAATTATGCTTTGCACAGGTTTTATTTGATTTTCTGAAAACCATGCCCTTTATCAAAAAAATTGTTTTTTACCTCATTGTAGATAATAAAATTTCCTTTTAAACGTTGTGTAACATGGTCAAAAATATTTCATATTTACCGCTCCAGTGGTGTGCTTTAATGGGCGGTATCTTAACAAGGGATGCTCCAATAAAGTTTCTTTGTATGAAAGATCCTATCTTTTTTTCGATGAGGAATCATCCCCTTAAATGTTTTACACTTATTTAGTTACACCCTGTATGAATTAAATTGATGTAATTTTATCTGCATTTTAAAGAACTAAAATTAAAAATATATTATGATAATTCTATGTAATTGTGTAATCCTTTCTATGTGCAACTTTAATTTCGTGCTCTTGAATTCATACGTTGCCTTCGATTTATCTTTAAGCGAGACGCCAAACGTACCCTTTCTTTTAGTCACGTGATTTTGAATTTAACTCTCTCGCATATGATCACGTGCCTGAAGTAAATCGAACAGCATTCGGTTTTTGGACAGTTATTTGGTCGTTCCATCTAACCCAAACCGTTTTAAAACAGTCCTCGTACTCCTTGTACTACATTGCGCGCGCATTGGGATTTTTTGGACGGTTCTATGGCCGTAGAACTGTTTGATGGAACAGAGTTATTGTAAATCATTATAAAATCCTGTTTTAGTCAATTACTAATGATCCCAAAATTGTCTTAATCAGATAGTAAGGTTAGTGTGTAATTTTTTTTTATTCTGAACGATTTGGCATGCACATCAAAATTCAGGTAGCTATATTTATACAGGGTGTCCCAAAAGTCCGAGTCCACCCAAATATCGTATAAAATATTTATTCAACAAATGTTTTCTATGTAGAATACGTAAATAAGGGGGGTAAAAAAGCATTCATTATTTTTAATTTTAGCGCAATATCAATTTTTTTAATCGGGTGGTATAGTCTAATGACCGAGAAGATCGCAATGTAAAAAAATATCTGTAACGAAATAGCGCGGAACTAAATATCCCCATTTTGATATGGGAATGAAAAAATTCGCCGCGGGGACTAGACGCCACCGAAGTGGTTTGAGATTGCAATTTTGTTTATTTCGTGTACAAATATATTTTTAAAAAATAGTTTTAAAAAAAATCAAAAAAATTAAAACCCTTAAACCTCCCGGTGATCTTAAGCCTAGCCTTGGCCTCCCTTGGTAATTATATAATAGGATATGATGGATTGAACATGCACTTATCTGATAGACACCATTTAAAACACGCGGTATTTTGATAAGCGCCATTTGAAAAAATGTTGTTTTGATACGTGCAATGTCTAGTAACATCTAATGTCCCAGGGACCTACTTTTTAGGTCCCAACATCTCCATACCGAAAAAGTACATTTTAAAAACTTTTAAAATGGAACGTTTCACAAACGTCCAATTTGGTCCATTTTCAAATCTTACCAAAAAAACGTTTTAAAAACATGCAAATCAAAACGTTTTTAAAATATACGTTTTGGTACCTTAATCAGCGTTGCCACCTCTACCGATTTTTCGTACCGAATTACCATAGTTTTCTACCGATTTTTTTTTCGATAAAAACTTTTTTTTTTTGATACGCCTTGTGATCGCCTTGAGACAAATACAATTGCGGGCCTGCTATATACCAAACAATATATCGACAAAGATGTATGCCACAGTTTTCCAATTAAAAATAATCTTCTTTCTAAAATGACGGATGCAAATTTAAAAGGGAAAAATTAAAAATGAGAATTAAACTAAACCATTTTGTATTTTCCTACTTCTTTTTTTAAAGATTTTATTTTAACTATTATATTATGTTTTGTTTAAAATAAGTTTATTTATTACTGTAATAAATATACAGATTGATAAAAAGTTATTTAAGGGTTGCTTTTTTTTATAATATTATCTACCTTATATGTACCTAATTTTTTTATTTAATTCTTAATTTTGGTATTTTGTCAGTAAAAACAAATCTTAGAAATACAATTTACCTACTAAATCAATAGTTAGCTTAGTTACTTAGGGCCCTGACCTTTGCGTACCTATAACGTACGTTTTTAAACTTCTAAAAACGCGCAAATCTAGAGGTTTTAAAAGTGTAATTTGAAGGTCCCTAAGACCCCAACCTTTGCGTACCTAAAAAGTACGTCTTTAAAACGTCCCAAAAAGCGAAAATCTAATTTTTAGGGCCATTCTAGGTTTCTAACTTTTGAGTACCTCAAAAATACGTAAATTAGGATGTTTTTAAAGGCGCTAGGTCAATAGCGCATGGGTCATTTGCGCGCGGACAATGCGCACCACCGATAGCGCCCAAATACCGCGCATTGCGTGCACAAATTTTTATCAGGGAACTAACCAACGTATAACCAAATTGAATTGCCCTGTCCAACCGAGGTTAGGTGACCCGGTTAGGTTATTATACAAGCAAAAACTATCCTGCTCTGCTTAGGAAAGTTTTTTTTCATATACTTACCTAACCGGGCCAGGGTAGAATACTAATCTAACCGGGTCAACTAATCAACTATCCTCGGCCTCTGGTCCTCTTCGGCTGGACAGGGCAATTCAACTTGGCGCATTTGTATTGGAAAGTGTTATAAAAATAGACTATTAATTTTTCGTTGTTAGTTGCGTGCATGCAATGAATACACGACTCTATGAGAAATGCAGCTTAATTAAGGACACTCGAGCCCCTAGCATAAAGCAGCGGGTAGATGGATCTGTTGTTACTTCGACTAGTACGTAGAGCAGCGGGTAGATGGATCTGCTGTTACTTCGGCTAGTACGTAGAGCAGTGGAGAGAGGGTGCTATTTTTAAAGATTTTTGGCGGCCTCTCTCTGCGAAATCTGAGATCTAAAATTGGGGGCGACTGCTCGATCGGGAAGTGGGCGCCATCTCTCTGCGAAAGAACTAACTCGTCCTGTGGCCTGGGTGAGTAAAGTTTTTTATATAAATGGGGTCTTTTCATAAAAAATATATTTTTATGTCTTTATCGTATCATTTGTAAACCCGATTAAGCAATAATAATTCGTAATTATATCGTCATTGCTTTCTTTAAAGCTCTTACCTATGTGTTCAAAAGGAAATTTTACAGTATGTGCAATAGTATTTATTTACACAAATTAATGTTTAGGTTAATATTTAATTATGGTTGTAAAATCTCTATAGGAATATTTTAAAATATATAGATAGCTTAGTTACAATAGTAGGGTAGGCCGTGAATATTTATTGGAAATTATAATAATCAACAATTTTTCATTCTTATGATGATTTTCTGATGGTTTCAAAAGGTGAGTAGTTAGTTCTAAATCTTTTACAATAAGTAGAAGAGATCATGAACATTATAAGAAAAGTACTCTGGCTCATCTCAATTGGTGAAAAATATACCTGACAGAAAATTTGCGGATCCAAAAAGTGAGTTATATTACACACTAGAGTTGGCGGGAGAACAAACAAGCTCCCGTTACGACATCGACAGTGTATTTTCTTTTAAATCTGTGTAGTAAAGTCCTTGCCATGGGCAGTTAAACTTTTGTGACATTTCCAACCTCTTTATTTATCATAGGCATACTGACAGCAACAAAAAAAATTTTGAACAATGGTATGTCTTTGAGTTGTTTTTATCCGTGCATTTTATTTGTTATCCTACAGTCAGCATCTTTTTATCCAGAGTCAATGACAGTTTTACCTTTAAATTTATACCAACATGACATGTTTACTTGTTAATATATTTCTGGTTAGGAAATATGTTTATTTCATGTCAAACTTAAAAAAGTGTAACTGCGAATGGCAAGGACTATAGACAATGGAATAAAATTCATTCGACTTGATATGACAGGAGGAGCAAGAACTGGGAGGAGATAAACAGAAGAATTTGCTTCTATTTGCTTCTCTTTCTAAGCAGGCTTCCCCATGGCCTTTTTCCTATGTGGTATATTTTTTAAAACTTGTAATTTAAAGTAATTACCTTTCGGTGTTGTGTAGTCAATGCTTTCGAACCGATGTTTTTTTAACTTTGAACCATTGAACCAGCTAAATTATTGTTTTTTAATCTACACACAATGACTACATATTATGTATCTGCTACATGCCATTCAGGGCATTCATCTATCTTTTTTAAACTAATAAGTGTTTACAAAATTGTGTTTCAAACATTTAATTATGTGTTTTTCAAAATAAAGTTTCGAAAACAAATACGACTTATTTATTATTAGGGATTTTTTGGGACTTTTAAAATAGCGGGTATTTTAGTCGATATTATCGTTAATTTCACTAATCTTAAAGATGACATTTGGATAGTTGGTTTACAAATAAAGACCCTGCCATCTGTCACTTCAATGTGATTTAAAATTGACAAAATATTTTTATTTACTTACTTTTTGCAACGTAAAGTTATAAAACACCCGTAAAAACACTGCAAACATGTCAACAAATAGCCAGACTTTCTAATCTATCAATTTTAAGTTTAAGTTAAAGCACAGATTATGAACAGATGGCAAAATTGACGCCGCGCAAACAAACCATTCTTGTGAACTCTGATGATGATTTTTAAAAAATGATTATTTTAACTAAATAGCACTAGACCCTTTTTTGCCAATTCCAGATTTTATACCAATATTTTTCAAATTGTTTTTCAAACTGATTTAAACTTCTAACTAATTACAATTCGTTTTTCGAGCTAAATAACATTGGATATGTTTTTTAAATTAAAATGATTATGACTTAAGCTGTTGTTCCTTAGGTTGTTCCTTAGATCAACATTTTTAAATTGCGTAACGCAGAAATTTTCTAGAGCATTTTAAAGAAAAAAAAATTAAAAGCATTGAGACCAAGAGTGTAACCATAGGCTACACCCCTTGAGGGTTACGTAATTTAAGAATAGTGCCTTAAAACTACATACCTATTTACCGAATTATTTTGCAAACTAGGGCGGTTTCTATTATAATGGATAGCTCTCTACATAAACATTGCTTGATATTTATCGCAAAAAGCAATAATATTTTGTAATAATTTTTATTTGTTCAGGATGACTTACAAGCTTTTTAGTTTCATAAGAAGACCTGTAATTTATCACGATGATTATGATGATTATTTTAAACAATTAAATAACAATAATAAATATATTAATTAAAGGTAAATAAAATAAATATATTATTTTAAGTAAAACGATTTTATTAAAAAAGTGCCCTAAAAATAAAAAATAATTTAACAGGTTTCTTTTTACTACAGTTTAGTTTTAACAATCGCGATGGCGCGATTATTAAAGAAGCCCACCAAATCTAGATGTATACTCGCAACCATTTATATCGGCCTTAAAAATATGTATTTAAAAAAGTGTTTTTATATTTTTTACTTTTTAGTCTTAATTAAAAAGAAACAAAATGCAGGATGGTTCATTATTACAGTCGAACCTTTGTTACTCGAACCTCTATAACTCGAACCTCTCTATAACTTAAACCTTTTAAGTGGTCCCTGCACTTTTTATATGTATTTTATCCTCTTTTACTCGAATTTCTATAACTCGATACTGTTTTAGTTGTCCCTTTAAGTTCGAGTTATAGAGGTTCGACTGTATTTATAATAAATCATAAATCTAAAAACCGCATATTCGTATCTGTTTCGATTTCAAAGTTCAAAATTTATCCCCTATAGACTCTTTACCAACCGATTTTTTTCCTAAAATTGTTTTGTTACCAGAATAAAGATTTGATTCAAAAGTAATGAATTTACTCCCTTTACAACCCTTACTCACGCCTACCCACGTTGTTTGTTAATAAAATTTTATTGTCACCAGATCAAATCATAAACGTGAAAACCGCATATTCTTATCTGTTTTGGTTCCAAAGTTATGAATTTACCTCCTTTAGAGCCCTAACCTACCCCCTACCTTCGTTTTTTTTTCCATATAATAATATTGTCTCCACATCAAATCATAAATCTGAAAACCGCATGTTCCTATCTGTTTGGTTCCAAAGTTATGAATTTATCCCCTTGACACCCCGCATACCCTACCGGACCAAATTTTTTTATATATTATTATATTAAATACTCTGCCAATCTATGGGTACCTAAACTCACACTAGGTACTATAGTTATAGTGTACGTGTGAGCTAACATAACTAAAAACTGAAATATATTTTATTCAACTCCAGACTCAATTACCTTTCGTTTGATACCACACAACCCATGTTTTGACTTAAACTCAAATTTTTAAAATCTACCCCCACCCTTTTTTTAAAAACTAAAATGTATTTTGTTTAATTCCAGACTCATTTACCATTCGTTTGATATCACACACGCCATATTTTCACTTAAACTCTAATTTTTGACATCTACCCCCACCCTTTTTTTTAAATAACTTGAAATTCATTTTGTTTAACTCCAGACTTAATTACCTTTCGTTTGATATCACACACGCCATATTTTCACACAAACTCTCATTTTTGAAATCTACCCCCACCCTTTTATTTGGCTTGCGTTCTGTGGATTTCGTTCATTTTTAAATGGGACCACCACGGCCTAAGACCCAGCCTAGGTACCAAATTTCATTTAAATCGGACAAGCGGTTTTTGAGTTATGCGGGTTGGTCGTTACAGACACATACAGACAGACAGACAGACAGACGGTGAGACAAGACAGACGGACAGACGGCGAAACAAAAAAGTTTTCACTATAGTATAGTAGTAGTGTGAGCTAAAATGAATCGCAATATTTGATAGACAGTCAGACATGCTTTGTGAAGTTAAATAAAATCGTTTATCAAAAACAAACTAACAAGATATCCGTATCATCATTACCACGCCCCCAAACTTGTTTCTTGTTTGTTTTAGATATGTTTGCAAAAAATTAAAATTAAAAATGTTTTTTGACAATATTTAACAAACTAAAATTAAATTACTTTGGACTTGCAAATTGTGCAAAAACCCTTCGAAACAGGAAACTTAACGTTCAATGAAGCACTTGGCGAACAGGTTTTTCTGAGGGTTTGAAGGTAGATTCCGATATGACTTATGACCACACGATTTTGCGTGTAGAAAAATAAGAGCCACAACATAAAATCTTATAGCAGAATTTGCGGGAATGACCATGACCTTGTGTTTGGCCCTAATAGATTTATAAAAAACTTCCCTATAACCTTTCATTTGTTTGGTGATCCGCGCTCTAACCAGGTTGGTTCTAAAGTAATCAGGATGAAGTGTGAATATTTTAATTGTCCAAACACTCGGTACAATTCAAAAGTGGCTTTTTTTTCATTTCCTACAGACCCTTCCTTGTTGCAAAAATGGAATTATAATTGCGGCAACGTTAGTTTAATGTTTAATTAATTTGTCATGTTGAGCGCTGTGAAATACTGAAGCAAAAGTAGAATTCCTTGTTCTCTCGTCTTCTCTGACTCGATTTCCATACTTTATTAACTAGTATGAAAATCATTATCTGTTTTGTCATTCAATTTGAATTTTCTTTTTTGCGAGGGATAGGGCGATTCATTAAGGCCTCAGGATACTAGTCTTATTTAAAAAATCGTCTTTTCAATCATAATGGCATTGCGATTCTGACTTTGTTTGCCACTACTAGGGTAGAGAATCCGTTTTTACCTTATAATGGGTATGGAAGGCTAATGGGATCGTCAAGTAAAAAACCTAAAACACGTTATTTGAGGAAAAAAGATTTAACTACTAATTTTGTGATGGTGTCTGATTGTCTGGGACACCAAAACTGAAAAACTGATAAACCAATTTTAACGAATTTCGCGATATTCATGGATAAGGGGTTGTGGGTTTCAAGTGGGTGAAAGAGAGCTTAAAATTACAAAAATAATAATTTTAATTCTACAGCTGCTAGCAAAACGTGACTTCACATTTAGATTGGGCATTATATTCTCAACGAAATTAATCACAACGTCGCAATTCGTCAGAGTCGCAATCGATTCGCAATTCGCCGCCGGTGTAATCGCCGCGGAACAATTCGCCGCGAGTAGTATTTTTATTTTTATCTTAATTTTTCCTGTGTAATAAACATATTTTTAAAATTGTATAATCAAACCCAAAACCAAAAAAAAACACATGAAGATGGCAACAAAAGATCGCTGTTTATATTAATAAACTTGTTTCCCATTTAATCCCATGAAAAATACAGGGTGTTCAAATATTTTGATATATTTGGAGGGTTTTAGATCTCTCTAGGGGAGCTACGGCTACGTTCTTATGCTACTGGGGGTTCTTGAAAGGTTTATTGGGTTTAAAATATTTTAAAATGTTTAAGTTAAAAAATAAAAATATAAAAAACAAAAAAATAATATCAATATTTTAAACATTCACGCTGACCTCAAAAATCGAATTAAAAGGGGCTAATCCACAAGAAAAACCTTATATAATATCTCAAAAGCTAAAAGTGACAGATAAAATTCAATGTAACAATGAAATTCTTTATTGAAAATTTCATAAGAGAGCAATTTATACAAAAGGCAAATGTTCATAAATAAAAACGTTACAGGCCCCCTCTCAAAATGCAGACTTTTCAAAAACCTCCTGTAATTTAAAACCGACTTGCTATATGAAGATGCAGTTTTTACCTTTGATCATGTCCAATGAAGTGTATTCATTGCCATGTCTTGATAATCAAGCCTCGCGCGTTGGGATCCATTTTTTTAAAATCCCCTATAAACATCGAATTTGGGACACCCTAGACAAACTATAAAAGTTTTGAGTGAATTTACCTAATACCTATTTTAATAGTTATGAATACTAAATTAACAAAATTTAATACTTAAGTATACCGGGTGCGCAAAAAAAACAGGACAATTTTTCTGTCATTATATCTTTTGAACTCTACAATCGATGTTAATGGGACAAACTATACTTGGCAGAGAATTAATCAGAGTTTTGGCTGAATATACTTTTTTTCCGCCATCTTAAAATCCAAGATGACGGTCGAAATTAAAATGTACCCTTTAAAGATGCTCGTTTATTCATGTGTCGCGAACTCGTTTTAATTATTTTTTTAAATCAGTAAAAAAGCTGCATTCTTGCCGCGCACAACAAGGTACGAATCGGCAAAATATGTTCAGCAGTTCTAAAAAAAATGCTTTTGTTTCGACCATTGTTTTGCATAATATACGATTGCCTTGCCAATTATGTCTGCATATATTTCCTTATAAATTCATTACCACTGAACCGATTTTAATGAAATAAAAAAAAATCTAGTGAGAATAGATTGCCCTTTAAAGATCATGATCAAAGTTTATCGCTGTCTTAAAATTTAAGATGGCGGACACAATCATACTTGATTCTTAAAAATGGCGTGTTTCTTCTTATTTTTCGAAAATGTTTCAGTTTTTTTTTAATTTATAGAAAAGCACTACTTTTCCCCCACACAACAAGGGAGAAATTAGTAAAATCGGTTGGGTGGTTCTCAAAAAATCTATTTTTGTCTCAACCATTGTTTTAGAGATTATATAAAGTTTTTGCAAAGTCAGTTGAACAAAGGTGAAAGCCGACCATCGGCATATTCTTTAAAGAAAGTGACATGGGCGGCCTGTAGATATACTCATGAAAAATATTTCATTTAATTATGGCGTAAATAAAACTTTCTCTTCCTACACCAAAAGAAACGACACTGATTTATTTTCTAACTCTGCATACTGCCGACTAAAGGGGTCCCGAAAGAAACACCTGAAAGCAATTAAAAGCCCGTCTCAAAAAAATCTGCCAATCAGGTGCCGTGTATCCACGTGGGCTGGGTCGGTCTCAAAACAAATACTTTGTCGTCGGACCGCAAAGAGTCGCGCCGTTTCTCTGTCGGTAGGGTTGAAATTGTGCCGTCTATCCACCTGTGCTGGGTCGGTCAGAAAAAAAAGCCGCGCCTTTTCTCTGTCGGTGGGGTTGAAATTATACCAGGAAGATTTTATATGAATTTGGATAACTTCTGAAGGCCAGATTGAAGCAAAATTTCATGAAAACGATAGAACCCCGTATTAGGAGCATTTCAGGTGACTTTGCAAAAACTATACCTACACAGAAAAAAGTGTTTGGTTGAATCAAATAAACCAATTTATTTGAAAAAAAATATTTGGATTAAATAAATCTAGTTTGGATCAAACAAATATATTTATTTCGGACAACAGTACATTTTGTTACGACAAAAATCATTGTACATGTGAATTAAATAAATTACATATTTAAATTTTTTTGGCAATAATAATATTTAAAAAAATGTTGTTTACCGTATACTTAAATAATTGATTTTTTTAAAGCAACTCAATTGCTTTTTATTTTTTTAAATTCTCAGATTGACTAAATAATTGTTTCAATTATATAAATTAATAATTTTAATATTCTTAAGTAAAATTATTTGAAACAACTAAATTAAGTTTTGTTTATAAATAAATATACAAATACGATTTTTTTAAATTCCTTCTTTCTTGGTTTTTATTTTCAATAGTAAAACATTTTAAAAATTATATATTAAATTATTTGACTCAATCAAATTAGAATTTTGACTTTGTCAGTGCATATTCTTCATTGGTCCATATAAAAATATTTATTTTAGCCAAACAAATAATTTAGTCGCTTTAAATAAGACTTAAGAGATTTTAGTATACGGTTTTCTGCCATTTTTGGTTTTGAAGCAAAATTTGGGGGGTCCGAAGGACCGCGAATATGCGTCCGGCGTTTTTTTTAAAGATTTTTACAATTTTTGTTATTCCTTTTTTTTTAAATAAAAAAATGAGTACCGGAGGGCGATGTTGTAATGTGTTTTTTTGGTTTGGTATGGGTTGGCTTGAGTTGATTTGAGTTTGTTCAGGTTAGTTTGGGTTGATTTGGAAAAAAAAAATTAAAAACTCAATTTTTATTTTTTTTTAATTTAAAAATAAAATCTCCGGTCGCCGATTCAGGGTCCTAGGGACCCCCCCTAAGTGCCTCCAGAAAGGATTTTTCATCAAAAACCAAAAATGGCAGAAACTCGTGTATATATATATATATACTAAATAATTACCAAGTTACCTAATAAGGTTAAATTTTTATGAAATTAGATTTTAGAAATTATCTGTAGTACTTAAATATGCTAAAAAATAACAATAAGTACAACCTTAAGGACAACTTTTTATCTTCTGTAAATACAGCGCGTTGCTATACCTATTAAAAATAACAGCAAATCGCTACTGCGCTGACGCAGAATAACGATAAGTGGCAAAAGAACGGTCCAAAAACACCCTATATAATATCTACAAGAATTTTATTTATTTGAATATAACAAATAACCAAAAAAGTGAGAATAAAATTGAGGTACCTACTAAGGTGAACTTTCTAGCTGTCACGCTTCTAGAAATACTGTTTTGTCTCATGTCCAATATGATAAAAAAGAGGAGCGCAACAGATCTTTTTGTTTTTCTAATGCACAATAGACAAAGAGTTTCGATCCAAAGTTCCGATTGATTTGCGGAAATCCGACCAATAACATTCCGCCCTAAAGTTTAGAATTTTATTTATTTGATTTAACGAATTTTCTGTTAAAACCATTAAACTCGCCATTAACCTGCTAGTACTTCTCTAGATTGCTTAGCGTAAACATTAAAAAACGTGTACACAGCTTGTGAAATTCTGTGAAATTTTGGTGAAATTCTGTAAAATTTTTGTGAAATTGTGTGAAATGTTAGCGAAAGTTTGTAAACTTTTGAAAAATTTTGAAAATTTTTGTGAAATCCTGTAGCTTGTGTGTGAAATTTTGTGAAATTTATTTGTCTTTGTGAAATTTATTATTATTAAGGGACCGGAGCTAAGGCGGCGACGTTACTTTTTTAAATGAGATTTACCGGGTGTCTCAAGGTGAGTGGCTTTTTAGATTATTTTGGAAAATATACAATAAAAACTTTCTGTTCTTAAATACGTCCTTGTAAAGTATATTTATAAAATACTTTCATGTTGCAGCTTTATTATTTTAAATAAACCAATTTTGCATTTTTGGATTTTACAAAAAATTTTATGTATGATGTCTTGACATTTTGTAACTTTAACAGCCCGTAACATCAAAATGATTAAGAATAGAACAAAACGGTTTCTACATTCCTATCTTGGTTTTTCAAAAGCTATTTTATACTATTTAGAATTAGTTCAGGGTTAAAATATTCCATGATTAATTTAACCCTGGGTTAAATCTAAAAGTAGTCTAAAGTGATAGCTTGTAAAAAGCTAAGATAGGTTTTGATGTTACGGCCTGTTAAAGTTACAAAATGTCAATTTTTACCTGTTAATATTTTACAACAATTGAAGATAGGTATAAGACGTTCTACGCAGAGAAAAATATCTATGCAACAATTTTCAATACGCTGTGCAACTGAAATTGTGCAAAAATATACAAAAATT
This sequence comes from Aspidapion aeneum, assembly GCA_963576565.1. NCBI lineage: Eukaryota > Metazoa > Arthropoda > Insecta > Coleoptera > Brentidae > Aspidapion > Aspidapion aeneum. The sequence continues at coordinate 98,172,754 of OY755040.1, forward strand.
GTTGAAATAAACGAATAAATCTGTTTTAATGTTACCAATTGGATTGTGTAACTTATTTTGTGTAAAAATGTTACACAACAGTACAATTACCCTCAACAGCGTTGTGGAAAGCCCATTGTGTTATAAATTTACACAGATAAAATGTAATTTTTTTAATGAAAATTTGTGCAAAAATACTCCAAATTGTAGAAATCAGTCGTCGGATTGATTCGGTAAAAGTCGTTTCAAGGGATCGCCCCACCGCATCTGGCTTCCTTCAGTGTTCTGTGAGTTTAAATTTGTGTTTTGGCTGGTCAGTGAGGTGATCCGTACAGGGTTAGTGTCATTAATTGATAAGTTCTTCCGTCAACGCTAAACGTGTAATGGATTATATGGATTTTGTGGAATTAGTTCTCGAAAAACTGGAGGAATGGTGCCTACTTGCAGTCCACAAAGAGAGATTTCGGGGTAAGTGAATTACTACACAAAGGTCTACCCAAGCTTTTGAGTATAGTTGATCCATTTTTGATTTTTCTTTATGTGTTTTAAAAAATGTGTTTGAAAGTAAATGACAACATTGTCCCCAAAATTGGCTTGGTTTAGCCAGTCCGAAGCTCGAAACATTTCTGCGCCTGCGCACTCTCTTAGGAATCACTTTCAAGAATTTTCGCATAGACAAAATTGGGCTTCTTGACCAAATAAACCTATTTACAAAATTTCAGCTTGTTACTCATGGCTTAAGCTATTTTTGGTCTAAACTGCGCTTTTTTATAACGGCCGATACTAAAATTCTTCTTCTTTCTATATTTAAACAATTTTTTTATATTTTTTAGCTTGAACTATTTTGCAATGGCATATCCGGAAAACAAAGCCAGTTTTTTGACAAATGTGCAGAAGTTTGTTCAAAACTTTGGGTGCTGTTAAAATCAAACGCAATTTACCAAAGATCAGATACACCACTATTTTTACCATGGTATCTATAAAACTGTAACCTTTATTTAAAGGTTATCAAAATATCAGTCAGAATAATTTGACTATTACATAGAAATCATTCAATGTCCGTTAAACTTAGTACTATTTTTTTTAGCTGACAAGCAGCTATTTTGTCTTCGCTGTCTTCCTTGCAATTTCCAAATAATGGAAAATCCGAACAACGGAAGTCCAGCAAACAAAAATCTTTAAATAGATGTATTTTACACGTTTAGGTAAATTCATTAAGCATGATAATATTGGTTAAATAATTTAATAAACTAATGTGCTAAAATTTTTTGTACTCATAAGAAAAACGAAAATAAAGGTCTTTTAACAAGTGATTTTTTAGTTTGGTATTTTTTTGTCAAATAAAAATTAAACATTATGTACTTGTTATAAAAAGTAATAAAGCGTTTAAAATATATACAAAAAATATATACACAAAAATTAAAACAAAATGCAAAATTATATGTAATTGTAGTTAAAATTATAAGTAAACGTGACAATTTTAACAACCTATTAAAAAAAAAACATCTACATGATTTTGTACACATTCAGGGATACTTTTCATTTAACTGTTAAAGAAAATTACAGAATATTATGTAAAAAATTAATATTTTTAACTATCTTTACATAAAATTGTAGGAAATATATGCACTAAATTGTGCAATTTTGGCGTAACTAAAATTATTTATTGTAAAATATATAATATTTTATATTGATATATTATATTTTTTGTGGTAAAAATAAAAATTAACTGCAAAATATAACCACAATGTAAAAAAATACAAACATCTTTTAAAATATAACTACATAATTGTGCATTTATATTGCACAAAATAGATTAAGAAAATTACACAATATTATGTAAAAATGTTTTCATACTTAATTTTTGCACAAATTGGTTTTATACCCATTTTGGAAACAAATTGTGCAAAAAAAATTAACAATAATTGTTGAAAAAAATTACATACATTTTTCTACATCAGAATCGAAAAATATACAGGGTGTTTCTTTCAAAATAATAAAGTTGTTGCCAACTTTTCCTGCAAATGGCAACACCGCAACTATGAAAGTATTTTGTAAATATACTTTACATGGACGTATGTAAGAATAGAAAGTATAAAAGTTTCTATCATATAGTTTCCAAAATAATCCAATAGGCCACTCACTTTGGAACACCCGGTATACCCTCTATATTTTGGCAAATTGGAATAGACCTTGTCTTTCTGTTTCCAAAACTACTTATTATACCTAATACCTTTTTCTCTAACAGTTTTGAAATAAAGTGACAAAAACAAATAAAAAGAGTAAAGCAGACAAAGAGTCATCGATAATTTTTCTTGGTTAACTCATTGCTCTTAACGAAAAGGTTTTGTCATTTTATTTAAAAACCATTACATAAAAAGTAGCATATTAGGTATTTTTGGAAACAGAAAGGAAAGCTTTATTCAAAATTGCAAAAATATACAAGGTATTTTATTTTAAAAAGTAACGTCGCTGGCTTAGCTACGTCTCCTTAATGATTGGTGTCAATATTAGTATCAAAAAAGATACTTTTTGCAAACCATCTGAGTATGTGAAATTTGACTTCTCTGTTTATTTTGATTTCGTAGATATTAGGGGGGTCTCAGGCTTTTGGGTCACCCTGTATATAGGTTAGTGGTCTTAATTATACCATTTAAAAGATTACACAAGTATAATCTCATTAGTATTTACGAAATATTTTTGTTTTATGCATATTTGGTTAATTTTATGTTAATTTGTCTTTAAACGTTTTTACAATTTTACATGTTTTTTGTACCTACCTGCCTATTTTTGAATTAAAATACTTTTTTTCGTGCAAAACATTTGTTTGTACTTGTACAACGCAGTATTCTGACGGTTAGTTATGTAACTGTTTATTAAATGTCTAATCTAATTAAATACATTTTGTAATAAGACAAGAAAATAAATTAGGAATATTAAGAAAATAATTCAAATAAGAAGCAATATTTTGTAAACCAATCAAGGAAAACAATCTTTTGAAACAATTATATTTGGTTTACCAAGTACCCTATTTGTTTGTTTCAAATTATCTTGCAATAATAAATATTTACTTAAATTGAACACACATTTATTTTATTTATAATAAACAAAATAATTTAACAAATTTATTTAATAAAAGTTCGTTATTAAATAAATTATGCTAGTAAGACAAAAAAATATATTTAGAAGATTAAACAAATTATTTATTAAGAAAAAACAATAAGTTTTTTAAAACAATCAAAGGAAACCGTCATGTTAAAGAATTATTTTATTTTTACCAACCATCATATTTGCTTGTTTGAAATAAACTTGTTATTGCAAATAAATAAATTATTAGTATTTGGTTTAAATATTTCAAATTATTTGATTTAAATGGATTTTTGTTTGTCAATTAAACCAAATAATTCAAACGCATCAAATAAATCTTATTTAAATAGACTAAATTAGTTATTTGAAAACAATAAATATTTTTATTTGAACCAAACAAGAGGACGTTTTGGACCTATTGAAATAACGAATTTGGTTGAGTCAAATAATGTTTTTTTTTTGCTTCAAATAAACACTTTTTTCTGTGTAGAATGTTTGTTGCAAATATCGCTTCTTCTATCGTCCGTTTCATAAGGGAGTAAAACGTTTTTGGATCCTTAAAAATTTCTGACTTAACACCGTCGATATGAAAAATACTCTGCCAATTTATGGGCACTTAAGCTCACACTGGGTACTATAGTTATAGTGTACGTGTGAGCTAATATTACTAAAAACTGAAATATATTGTATTCAATTCCAGACTCAATTACCTTTCGTTTGATACCACACAAGCCATGTTTTGACTGAAACTCTAATTTTTAAAATTTACCCCCACCCTTCTTTTTGAAATAAACTAAAATGTATTTTGTTTAACTCCAGACCCAATTACCTTTTCGCCATATTTTTACATAAACTCTAATTTTTTAAATCTTCCCCCACCCTTTTATGTGGCTTTTGTTCGGTGGATTTTGTTCTTTTTTAAATGGGACCATCTCGATCCAAAACCCAGCGTAGGTACCAAATTTCATTAAAATTGGGCAGGCGGTTTTTAAGTTATGCGCGTTGGTCGTTACAGACAGACATACAGACAGACAGACATACAGACAGACAGACGGCGCAACAAAAAAGTTTCAAAATCATCTGAAACGCAAAGATATATAAACATTTTTTAAATCGGAGCAACTTTTTTTTTCTCGAAAAAATTAGGATCACCATACCTCACACTACTATAGGTAGTATAGTATATGTGTGAGCTAATAACGAAATTCGCTATTACCGGGTGGGCCAAAAAAAACCGGTCAATTTTTTTTTCATTATAACTTTTGAACTATCCTATCGATTTTAATGGAACAAACTGCACTTGACAGAGAATGGATTAGAGTTTTGACCAAATATATTCTTTTGTCCGCCATCGCAAAATCCAAGATGGCGGACGAAATGAAATTGTACCCTTCAAAGATGCTCGTTTATTCTTGTGTTGTTTTCATTATTTTTTTTAATTACTAAGAAAGCTGCATTCTTGCCAAGTACAACAAGGTACGACTCAGCAAAATCGGTTTAGTGGTTCTAAAAGAAAATATTTTTGTTTCAACCATGGTTTTGCATATTATACGATTGCCTTGCCAATCATGTCTGCCTTATAAATTCATTACTACTAAACCGATTTTGATGTAAAAAAATGCTTCCCGGTTTTTAAAGATCATGATCAAAATTTATCACCATCTTAATATTTAAGATGCGGACAGAATCATACTTGATTTTTGAAAATCGCCTGTTTATCTTATTTTCTGAACATGTTTAGGTTTTTATTTTCTTTTATAGAAAAGCACTACTTTTCCCCCGAAAAACGAGGTACAAATTAGTAAAATCGGTTTGGTGGTTCTCAAAAAATCTATTTTTGTTTTAGCCATTGTTTTACAGATTATACGATTGCATTGCCAATCCTGTCCGCATTCATTTCCTTACTTACTTTACAATATTACTAAAGCGATTTTAGTGAAATAAAAAAAAACATAGTGTTTAAGTTAATATGTCGGATAGAACCATACTTGACCCTTCAAAGAAACACGTTTATTTTTCGAAAATGATTTAGATTTTTCTGTTATTTATAGAGCACTACTTTTCTCCCGCTTAACAAGGTACAAAGTAATAAAATCGGTAAAGTGGTTCTCACAAAATCTGCCATTTTTATTACAAATTATACGATTACATTGCCAATCCTGTCTGCATTCTGTCTCTTCATAAATTCATTACTACTGAACCAATTTTAGTCAAATAAAAACATCATAGTGCAAACTGATTGATCTTTAAAAATCAATTCCCAACCATGATTTTTTTGTTTCACTAAAATCGGTTTAGTAATAACGAATTTATTTTACTAATTTGTACCGCGTGTGAGGGAAAAGTAGCGCTTTTCTATAAATTAAAGAAAAACTAAAACGTTCTCGGAAAATGAGAATAAACACGCCATTTTGAAAAATCAAGTATGATTCTGTCCACCATCTTAAATTTTAAGATGGCGATGAACTTTGATCATGATCTTTAAAAAGAAATCAATCCTAACCAAGATGTTTTTTATTTTATTAAAATCGGTTCAGTAGTAATGAATTTATAGGAAAATAAATGCAGACATGATTGGCAAGGCAATCGTATAATATGCAAAACAATGGTTGAAACAAAAATATTTTTTTTAGAACCACTAAACCGATTTTGCTGAGTCGTACCTTGTTGTACCTACGTGACAAGAATGCAGCTTTCTTACTAATTAAAATACTCTGCCAATATATGGGCCCCTAAGCTCACACTAGGTACTATAATTATAGTGTACGTGTGAGCTAATATAACTAAAAACTGAAATATATTTTATTTAACTCCAGACTAAATTACCTTTTGTTTGATACCACACAAGCCATGTTTTGACTTAAACTCAAATTTTTGAAATCTACCCCCACCCTTAAAAAAACAAAAAACTAAAATGTATTTTGTTAAACTCCGGACTCAATTACCTTTCGTTTGACACCACACAAGCCATGTTTTGACTTAAACTCAAATTTTTGAAATCTACCCCCACCCTTAAAAAAAAAACAAAAAACTCAAATGTATTTTGTTAAACTCCGGACTCAATTACCTTTCGTTTGATATCACACACGCCATATTTTCACATAAACTCTAATTTTTTAAATCTACCCCCACCCTTTTATTTAGTTTCTGTTCGGTGGATTTTGTTCATTTTTAAATGGGACCATCTCGACCCAAGACCCAGCCTAGGTACCAAATTTCATTAAAATCGGCCAAGCGGTTTTTGAGTTATGCGCGTTGGTCGTTACAGACATACAGACAGACAGACAGACATACAGACAGACAGACAGACGGCGCAAGATATATAAAAATTTTTGAAATCGGAGCAACTTTTTTTTTCTCGAAAAAATTAGGATCGCCATAGCTCACACTACTATAGTATAGTATATGTGTGAGCTAAACACACTACTATAGTATAGTATATGTGTGAGCTAAAAAATAATGAAAACGTGTTCGCAACACAAGAATAAACGAGCATCTTTGAACGGTACATAAATCTATGACCTTTTAAAATACTCTGCCAATCCATGGGCACCTAAGCTCACACTAGGTACTATAGTTATAGTGTGAGCTAATATAATCAAAAACAGAAATATATTTTATTCAACTCCAGACTCAATTACCTTTCGTTTGATACCACACAAGCCATGTTTTGACTTAAACTCAAATTTTTTCAATCTACCCCCACCCTTTAAAAAAAAACTAAAATGTATTTTGTTTAACTCCAGACTCAATTACCTTTCGTTTGATATCACACTCGCCATATTTTCACTTAAACTCTAATTTTTGACATCTACCCCCACCCTTTTTTTTAATAAACTAAAATTCATTTTTTTTAACTCCAGACTTAATTACCTTTCGTTTGATATCACACACGCCATATTTTCACATAAACTCTAATTTTTGGAATTTACCCCCACCCTTTTATTTGGCTTGCGTTCGGTGGATTTTGTTCATTTTTAAACGGGACCATCACGGACCAAGACCCAACTTAGGTACCAAATTTCATTAAAATCGGACAAGCGGTTTTTGAGTTATGCGGGTTGGTCGTTACAGACAGACATACAGACAGACATACAGACAGACAGACAGACAGACAGACAGCAAACCAAAAAAGTTTCAAAATTATCTGAAACGCAAAGATATATAAAAATTTTTGAAATCGGAGCAACTTTTTTTTTCCCGAAAAAATTACGATCACCATAGCTCACACTACTTATAGTAGTAGTGTGAGCTAAAATTAAAATTTTCAGTTTTTTTTCTGTTAATTTGCAACTGCCTCCGCTCTGGGTTTATATCACGGATCACCCAAATATTATAAAACAGAAAATTAAATTGACCTGGGTGGGTTGGTATTTATTAATCAGTCTACCTACTCTACGCGTTTTGCTTGACCTTCGACCGGCCGAATTCGCGTTGACGACAGCCGATGACACACGATTCAATTTTTGTTTTGCACGCGCGCCTTTAGTCTTTCGTGGAACACTCGATCCGGCTTACCTACTTCTTTCTAAATTAAATTCGAATAGATATGTACATGATATTCCCATTATAACAAGGCGCGTGTCGCACCCACAATACCATATATATATATATATATAAATGTATGCCTCTTTATTTTTTACATAAAAAAAAAGTGAGACAAAAGTTTTAAGCTCCGCGCGGGTGAAACAATTTACTTAAAAACCTAGTTTTCTGTTCGACTCTTGTTTCACTCAGCCTTCTCCGCCGCGCTGGTGAAATTAATTCCCAAAAACTCACGTTACGCCCGCCGGCTAAATCTAAAGCGCCTTCGCCAATCGATACCACTAGTTCTGTACCCACAGTCTAGTTTCCTACAATAGTAGTAAATTTCTTCTGTTATGGTCGATTTAATCAACCCAAAATTAAAATTACTTCGTTTCGTAATTTGAGCGACATCTGTGGAGACCGCTATAACTAAAATAATCAATATAGGGACAATTATAGGAGGGCTCGGGTGGCCTTAATATAGCTGCACTTCTTATAGTTGTATTCATTGGTGCATGTCAGTGCAAAATTGGCTGCGCGCATTTGTCTGTGCTAATGGTTGCGCGCAATTGTCCGCGTGCAATAGTTAGACACTAATGGTTGCGCGCATTTGTCTGCGCGCAAATGACCAGCGCGGTATATTCTTTTGACCGTAAATTTTTGTACCTAAAAATTACGTTTTTAAGACGTCCTACAAAGGACGTTTGACAAAGCGCCAATCAGTACGTTTCTAAAACGTACTTTTAAGGTCCCTGTGTGTCTCCCAAGCATGATCATCATTGTCTACAGGCTGATCAGAAAAAAGCAAATGTCAAACTTTTCTACGATTGGAGTGGACTAAAGTTTTAAGAGGTCCAATATAATAGGGCCTAATACCTTAGAGCCCACACCAGGGGGCCAGGCCTACACCTTGTGAGGGTTTCTGGTATATTTCTAAAAACGACATCTGAACGTTTTTTAAACGTCTCCGGAATGTTTTTAAACGTTTTTAAAACGTGCTCGGTACGTTTATTGAACGTCCACAAATTTTGCAGAAGGTATAAAAAATCAACTCTTTGTTTGAAACTCGTGGCAATGATTACACAACCCCTAGATATTATGCAACCCAACAAACTTAATAACAGCAGCAGACAGATGGCTCTACCGTAGATTCATGTAGTTCCAATGACGATACGGCAGAGCCTTCTGTCCGTTGCTGTTATTAAGTTTGTTGAGTTGCATATCTATAGGGGTTGTTTAATCATTGCTTGTAGTCAATGATTGAGTAGAAACAAAATTTCGGACTTCCATTGTCTTTATTTATTTTAAACACGATGTTTCTGTTAGTAAGTATCTCTAACCGTTTTCCAGTTTTACACTTGAAAACGGTTAGAGATACTTACTAACGGAAATCAAATTTGTTAAACGTCCGAAAAACATTCTTAAAACGTTTTACATACGTAATAAAGACCATCAAAAACGCACCACGGACCTTTTTTCGGATATTGATGTCCCTAAACGTACGTTTTTAAAACGTCCCCTAGCTACAAAATAAACGTTTTAAAAATGTCCCCGAAACTTTTTTAAAACGTCATCATAACGTTTTTAGTACCCGGAGCGTTGTTAAAATGTTGCAGGTAAATTTTTTAAACGTCACTAGTACGTTTTCTAGATGTTTTCGATACATTTTGGCAAACGTCCAAAAAACTTTCTTAAAACGTTTTAAAAAAGTTCTGTGGGGACGTTTTAAAAATGTAGAAAAGACCCACAAAAACGTTTGAAAGGCGTTTCAGGGAGTTTTTTGGATAGGGTTTGTTTACGTACGTTTTTAAAATGTCCGCCAGGTCGGTTCATTAAAAATGTTTTTGAAACTATTGATTTTAAGATGCGCTGGTTTGTTAGAAAGCATTTAAGTTTATTTATATTTAGAAAAAGCATCTTGTTTGTTGGTAAAATATGTTACGTAACGCGACACAAAACACTCCCCCACACCCCTGTAATGCGGCTAACATGACGTCTGACCACCTCCCCTCCCTCATGCGTTACGTAATTTAAGGACAGGCGCACATTGCTTCTGATACCACAACTACGTAGAGCACAAGGCACCACATTCGATTTCAAAAAAACTATGAAAAATGCCACTTACAACTAAAACACAATTTAAACAAAAATAAAGCTTGATCGATCGGATCAATCACGATGACAGAAGGGTCTAAACAATATGGCCGTAGGGGGTATAGGGATATTACGCGCGAAAAATGTATCAATAAACACGTATTTAACGTGCTCAGGCTATTCGTTCTAATATATTGGTTAAATTAATTACAAAAATTGTAAAAAGTAAATAAAAGTCATTGTAACAGTGATATCTGTCCAATAGTGAACAAATTTTATTATTTGAACTAGCAGTTAATTAGTATTTTGAAATAATATAGATTCTAACCTACAAACTCTATAATATTGATTAACCGGGTCGACCAAGTCTTCGTCTCACAACACAGACAATGGGAGGAACCAGAGCCAGGAAAGATCCAGAAACAGATGAAGGTACAGAACAGCTTATTTCTAAGGTATGTGAGAATTTTTCTAAAAAAATAGAGCAGAAGATCGATAGCCAGTACGAAAAATTGGAGACCACACTTAACCAAGTAAGCTATTACTCTGGACGCTGGTCTATCAATAGCTTAAAAAAAGAAGTATCTGATAACACTAAATCAATTGTGGCCATAGAAGAAAAAAATGATATTTTGGAACAAAATTTTAAAAAAAACTCACTACGATTCCATGGAGTCGTCGAGGTGGAAAATGAAAATACTGACCAAGTCGTTACAAAAATAATCCGTGAAAAACTAAAAGTTGATTGTTCAATGAAAGATTTTGATTTTGCTTATCGCATTGGAAATACTAATGATCACTCACCAGGTACAATTTTGGTTAAATTTTTGCAAAACACTCTCAGAAGTAAAGTTTACAACCAAAGAAAAAGATTTAAAAATTCGACTTATTCCGTTTTTGAGGATTTAACTAAACCTAGGTACGACTTGCTAATGGACTCAAAAAAGAAGTTTGGAAAAAATAAAGTCTGGTCATCAGGTGGAAAAATATACAGATGGAGTGAAACACAAAATAAAAAGATTTTAATTGAAACCGAAGGCTAAGCACCACGGCTACGTCGAACCGATCAAGCTGCGTCCTACTGCGAGTGTTTTATTTATAGGTTTTTAGCTCACACATATACTATACTATAGTAGTGTGAGCTATGGTGATCCTAATTTTTTCGAGAAAAAAAAGTAGCTCCGATTTCAAAAATTTTTATATATCTTTGCGTTTCAGATGATTTGGAAACTTTTTTGTCGCGCCGTCTGTCTGTCTGTCTGTCTGTCTGTCTGTCTGTCTGTCTGTCTGTCTGTCTGTCTGTCTGTCTGTCTGTCTGTCTGTCTGTCTGTCTGTCTGTCTGTCTGTCTGTCTGTCTGTCTGTCTGTCTGTATGTCTGTTTGTCTGTCTGTCTGTCTGTCTGTCTGTCTGTCTGTCTGTCTGTCTGTCTGTCTGTCTGTCTGTCTGTCTGTCTGTCTGTCTGTCTGTCTGTCTGTCTGTCTGTCTGTCTGTCTGTCTGTCTGTCTGTCTGTCTGTCTGTCTGTCTGTCTGTCTGTCTGTCTGTCTGTCTGTCTGTCTGTCTGTCTGTCTGTCTGTCTGTCTGTCTGTCTGTCTGTCTGTCTGTCTGTCTGTCTGTCTGTCTGTCTGTCTGTCTGTCTGTCTGTCTGTCTGTCTGTCTGTCTGTCTGTCTGTCTGTCTGTCTGTCTGTCTGTCTGTCTGTCTGTCTGTCTGTCTGTCTGTCTGTCTGTCTGTCTGTCTGTCTGTCTGTCTGTCTGTCTGTATGTCTGTCTTTAACGACCAACGCGCATAACTCAAAAACCGCTTGGCCGATTTTAATGAAATTTGGTATCTAGGCTGGGTCTTGGGTCGAGATGGTCCCATTTAAAAATGAACAAAATCCACCGGACACAAGCCAAATAAAAGGGTGGGGGTATATTTCAAACATTAGAGTTTATGTGAAAATATGGCGTGTGTGATATCAAACGAAAGGTAATTTAGTATGGAGTTAAACAAAATACATTTTAGTTTTTTTTTTCAAAAAGGGTGGGGGTAGATTTTAAAAATTAGAGTTTACGTGAAAATATGGCGTGTGTGATATCAAACGAAAGTTAATTGAGTCCGGAGTTAAACAAAATACATTTTAGTTTTTGTTTTTTGAAGGGTGGGGGTAGATTTCAAAAATTTGAGTTTAAGTCAAAACATGGCTTGTGTGGTATTAAACAAAAGGTAATTTAGTCTGGAGTTGGATAAGATATATTTTAGGTTTTAGTTTTATTAGCTCGCACGTACACTATAACTATAGCACCTAGTGTGAGCTTAGGGGCCCATATATTGGCAGAGTATTTTTTTACTTTTGTTTGAAATAAAGGTTTATATATTATCGTTTCCTTTACTTTATTTGGAAATTCTGAATTCAATATAAAAACAAAATATTTTGCAAATATTTATTACTACTTTTTTAGAAAATATGATCACCAATCAGCGTTTCTTTGCTTTTTTTCTTAACGACCTAAATTAGAACATTAATTTTTTAAAATTTAATAGCCAGGGCACAAAAATAAACACAAAATTAAGGCAATAATGACATGCATAACTTTTGCGCATCTAAATATACGATCTAATTTTAAATTTTCTGAAGTTGTTGAGGAGCATTTATTTGACGTCAATGGACTCTCCGAAACTTGGCTTAAAGATGGCTTTTTCAGTGATGGACTTCTTATTAATGGCTAACGCTTAATACGAAAAGATAGGACACACAGATTTGCTAACAGAGGAGGGGGGGTCGCTTTTTATGTGAGAGAGGAGATTAGTTGCACCGTATTGGATATAGGGTGCTAAAATTGGAGGTAGAAAGATATCTTTTGGCGGTCTCTACAGGCTACCTGATAGTAATTTATATCTGTGTTTGGATCAACTTAAAAATAGCTTAATTAGTGTTTTGACTGAATTCGATTCTGTGGTTTTTGGGGGTGATCTAAATGTGGATTTTTTGGACCAGGCCAAACCAGCTTTTAATTTACTATTTTTACTTTTAAATAAATATGGCTTAGCTCAACATGTTTCTGAACCTACAAGAGTGACTGAAAATACTCAAAAGTTGCTTGATCTCATCATAACTTCTTCTATGGATATCGTTTCAGATTCCAGCATTGTCGATATGAATTTTGTTTCTGTTCATCACTTAGTCTGCTGCGATCTTAAGATACCAAAAGCTAAAGAAAAACCATTTTTTAGAACATATCGAGATTACTCAAATTTTAATTATGATTACTTTCTTGAAAATTTATATAGTATAAATTGGCAACATATTTATGTATTGAATGATATTGATAAAATGGTTGATTTTTTTACGTCAAATTTACTTAATTTATTTAATGCGCATGCGCCATTTAAAACAAGCAAAATTACAAAAAAACCCGCACCGTGGCTAACACAAAACTAAAAATTTATGATGAGATTAAGAAACAAAGCTTTAATAAAATGTCTGCCCGCAATTAGAAAAACGATAACTGCAGTGGACTGTATATATTTTAGTAAATGAAAGAGCGAACAAACATAAATATATTGATACGAAATCACGAAATAATCAAAGGTCCATAGGTTAATTGCTGTTACCACACAACGGAAACCAGAAACAAAGCACTCACCAGTTTGCAGCCAATTTCTCGTTCCAGGGGCCCCTCTCTGGATCTAATGATGGCACCACGCAGCTGAAGGGCTGAAGTTTCCAGTTCTATGCTTCAGTACACCAAAATCGAGCACTTTCAAGTGTAGAAAATTGTAATAGTTGGAGAAAGTAATTTAACACGCCATTTTCTCGAGTCGGAAGAAAAGGAACTCCCTGATTCGTGGTGCGCATGTCAAAATGCGCGAAAATGTACTCTGTCCGTCATCCAATTGTGTGGTTTTAAAATTAAAAACAACCGCGAAATTTAGCGGGAGCTAACATAACTGCCCTCCAAAACACACAATTTTAGAATATCAACCGGACAGATATAGATATAAGAAAAATAGATCGACCGATAAATATAAATGAATGAAAAACAGAAAAGTAGCGTAAGTTTATTTAGAGATAACGAAAACCCGAAAAAAGCAAAACAAACAAACAAAATTAAAAAAAATAATAATAATAAAGAATTACCTATTGTAATAATTGACTTCAATAGGTAGACAAAATTAAAATTACTTTTAATTCGGCAAGAGGCACAGTTTTACAACTGGCCGCTTGTAAACACCGGTAGCCGTTCGTACCGTCGCTACACGCACTTGACCGTCTCCGCCGGGATGCAATTCGAGAACCCGACTGACTGGCCATTTCAAAGGTGATTGGATGTGATCACTCGTTATGATAACCAAATCATTTAATTTGATATTTGGGGACGAATCAGCCCACTTGTGTCGCTGTTGTAGCGTATGCAAATACTCTACAGAATACCGTTTCCAAAAATCATTATGTAGTTTTTGGATTAGTTGCCATCTCGAGAGCCGATTTAGGGGAACCTCGGACAAATCTGACTCCGGAATTTCTGAATTAAGGGGTTCAAGGGTCAAAAAATGCCCAGGGGTAAGAGGTTGAAGATCGTGTGGGTCTGAAGAGGCAGGAGATAAAGGGCGACTATTAGATACAGCTTTTATGCGACATGTAAGGGTGGACATTTCGATGATGGACAACTTCTGGTCGCCGACAACTCGAACAAAGTGAGTTTTAAAACTTTTGACGCCAGCTTCTGCCAGGCCATTGAAATGTGGACTGAGAGGGGGTCCCAGATGCCAACGAATAGAAAGTCTGGTGGACGCACTTCTTGCGTAATCAAGTAATTGGTTACGAAACCCAAAAAAATTACTGCCCTGATCTGACCAGCATTGCGTCACGCTTCCACGTCTGGAAATGAATCGATGGAATGCACCTACCAACCCTTCGGTGGACAGTTCCATGGATAATTCCAAATGCACGCAATGTGTGGCCGTACAGACAAATACACAGACATACGATTTGAAAGCTTTACAACCACGGTAACGATGAGGAATCACAAAGAAAGGTCCACAAAAGTCGATAGCTACACTCGAAAAAGGTTTAAGTTGATTGATTCGATGAGCGGGAAGAGAACTCATTATGGGCGGTCTATAGGGTTTAGGGTTGATTCTAAAACATTGCAAGCACTTGGATATGGTTCTTTGAATTGCCCGTCTGGCAGATAATATCCAAACTTGCTGTAAAAGCAGATTATGTAATGTTTTAAACCCAGGATGGAGGTATTGTCGATGAGTGGACTCGATAAGAAGAGTAGTTAAACGATGGTTACTCGAAAGTAAGACGGGGTGTTTTGCAGAATAAGACAAAAGGTCAGATTTTTGTAATCTGCCACCGACTCTAATGATATTATTTTCATCAAGAAAAGGTGAAAGTTTTCGAAAACGTTTCGGTATTGGTTTATCCTTAGACAACGCGGAAAAAAGCTCAGAAAAACAAGAACCTTGAACGCGTTTGATAAGAAGGTATGACGCACTTTGCATCTCACCGGTGGTAGGAAAAACAATATTTTCAAAAATAATTTTTTGGTCCGGTAGATTAGTGGGTTTTTGATAGGAATGGTTTTGAAAAAGGTTAACTATTCGAAGGACATTACAAATGATACGTTGAATTTTTGATATAGATGAATATTTGACAAGAAGCTGATCTAAGAAGTTAACGTCAATTATCGCATTGCAACAGACCTTTGGCTTTTCCTCCAGATTAATATCTCCGAAATCAATCGGCATTTTTGATTTATGAAAATCGGGCCATTCGTTTTCGGGAGACCACAAAAACGACGGTGCGTTCCACCACATGTCATGTGAAATGAGCTGTGAGGGGGTGGCCCCTCGTGACGCAATATCGGCTGCATTTAAAGCAGAAGGAATGTAGCGCCATGAGTTTGAGGGAATGATTTCTTGGATTCTACTGACTCGATTTCCAACAAAGGTTTGCCAGCGATTAGGAGGGGATGAAAGCCAGTGCAATACGACTTGTGAATGGCAGAAAGTAACGATATTTGTAAAAGTTATTTTTCCTTCATAGCTAGATAAGACGAAATCAATTAATTCGCTTAAAAGAAATGCGCCTAGGAGTTCTAGCCTAGCCAAAGTTTGTGACTTTATAGGCGCGACCCTAGATTTTGCAGATATGAGAGAAACAGATATATTGTTTTCCTCTTCTACACGAAAATATACGACGCCTGCGTAACCTCGAATTGAAGCGTCACAGAAGCCGATGATTTGACAGGTATTGGTTTTTGACAGTTTGATTTGTCGGGGTAATTGAAAATTGGAAAGAAGCGGGAATTCAGAACAAAGTTTGTTCCAAGAGTCGATGATAGAAGAATCTGGTTCTTCGTCCCAGCCTATTTTCGATATCCACAACTGTTGCAAAATAAATTTTGCTTGTAGCAACAAGGGACAAAGAAAACCTAAGGGATCGAAGATTGTTCCTATGATAGATAAAATAGAACGTTTAGTTGGCGGTTTGTCCTTCATTCGGCATTGATAAGAAAAAATTTCGTTTTTTGGATGCCATTGAAGGCCTAAAACTTTGATAAAGTGTGGTTCATTCATTCTTGTCAAAAGAGAGAGGCATTTGACGATCGGATTCTGGCAATGTTGCCAATAACTCAGGACAATTGCTTACCTATTTTTTAAGTTCAAATCCTCCCGACTTCAACAAATCATTGAGTTCCATCTGTAGGGAAAGGGCTTTAGAAAGCGAGGGGCTAGTTCCCAAGAAATCGTCGATGTAAATTGACGTTTTTAGAACACTACTAGCCATAGGAAAACTTTCCTTTTCTCTCTCTGCCAGCTCATTTAATGTACGCATGGCTAGAAAAGGTGAGCATGTCATGCCAAAAGTGACAGTAGAAAGTTCCCACACTGAAAGTGGGTCCTGTGGAGAAAACCTCCACAATATCCTTTGATAAGGACGGTGGTAAGGATTGATAAGGACTTGACGGAACATCTGTTTGATATCAGCAATGTAGGCAATAGGATTAAGACGAAACGTAAGGAGTAAAGAAGCAATATCCTTTTGAAGTTTCGGTCCAGATTACAACGTGTCATTGAGACTAATATTCTTTGGGGTGACTGCCGAACAATCCCAGACTACCCTTAATTTTTGTACTTAAGCTTTCCGGCTTTAGTAAGTAATGATGTGCCAAAAAACATGATACGTCGACTTTTGGTTGACTAGGTAAAACTAGACTCATGTGATTAGAATCGATATAGTCTTGCATGAAACTAGAATAGGCAGTGTACAGATCAGGATTTTTGAGTAATCTATTTTCTAGAAGTAAAAATCTACGATAAGCTTGCGGATAAGTATTTCCTAGGTCAGGGTTTATTTTATCTTTAAACGGAAGATCTACCATGAATCTACCGCTCGGTTGTTGTACGACACTCGCAGTAAATATTGATTGTGCTTGTTTTTCTTCCTTTGATTTGTTTTTTAGGCAAATGTTCGATTTCCCAAAACCTAGGGATAATGACCTCTAAAGGAGGTGAATGACTCGTTAAAAAACTGGTTCGTTCCGTAAGACTACCTACTTCGTCAACTTTTCCCATGACGACCCAGCCAAAGATGGTTTCAAGGGCTGAAGGTTGCCCTATTTGTCCAAGAACCCTGCCCTCCTTGAATATCTGTGCGAATAGCTCGCAACCAATAACTAGGTCCACAGGTCTAGATTTCAAATAAGATGGGTCGGCAAGTTTAAGGTTTTCCAAGTGTTTCCACTGATTATCGTTCAATGTGAATGTAGGCATATTGGAACATAGTTGTGGAACAACAATTGCTTCGAAATTAAGTAAAGGATTGACCTGTCCTTGTAGCTTAATGTGACATTGAACGAGCCCTTTGGAAGTAAGAGAAGACATTTGATTTAATCCGAATATTTCAGTGGTGTAACTTCGCCTAGGAAGATTAAGACGCTGAATACACTTTTCACTGATGAATCCTGTCTGTGATCCAGAATCAAGCAGTGCCCTTACAGGTTGAAAATTTCCGCAACCGTCCATAACATCTATTATGGCGGTGCATAAAAGAAAGGTACCTGAAGGTCCTGAGGTATTTAATGACACATGAAGATTATTGACAGGTGGTGTGTGAATGATAGGACTAGTATCTTGGCTTCCAGACTCTTTATTAGTTTCTAAGATATGAGTTAAAGTGTGGTGCCTTTTACTATTGCAAGTCCTGCATGAATATTTTGATTTGCACATGTCTACCCCATGCGAGGGATGAAAACACGCTAGACATAATTTTTTCTGCTGAAAGATAGGCGATCGATAGGTGAGAGGTCAAGAAATGTTTGACATTTCGAAAGCACGTGACCTTGATTACACTGGAAACATTTTATTCCAGTGCTTGAATTAGTTGAGGTGCCAGCCAGTCCTATAAAAGGCGAATTGGATGATTTATAGGTAGGCTTTTACCCAAACTGATTTGGCATAGAATTTGATTTTTGATAGGTAGGCTTTTGCCCAAACTGATTTTGCATAGAATTTGATTTTTGATGGGTAGGCACTTTTTTGGGTGCTGTTGATTAAGGAAGTGATTCCAAAACTTTACATCTTTTTTCTAGAAATTGAAAAAGTGACTGAAAAGTGGGAATTTCGGTATTAGTATTGGCGTGACTCATTTCGAAATTTGAACGCGTCGGAATATCCAATTTTTCTAACAGAATGAAAAAAATAATAAAGTCCCAACTGTCAACGTCAAAGCTAAGTGATTTTAAAATTTCTAGGGATTCTGAAAAGGTGTCAATTAAATTACGCAATTCTTTAGCTGACTCGTTTTTTAATAGTTCATAATTGTGCTCAAAGCATCATTTGCGAGGTCTCGCTTGTTTTGATATCTATTGACTAATTTGTCGTAAGCAATTTTATAATTTTGATCAGATAATCAATTTTAAAGGCTCATCCTCGAGAACGTTACTTAGACTTTGATTTTGATCTATAATGTTATTAAAAAGATCGAAAAAGCTTGGCCATAATTTTTTATCACCTCGAAATATGGGAATACCTAACTCTTTGAGTTTTGGAGTTTCGTTTTATCGAACATATGATCCCGAAAAGGATGGGGCCTCAACCGGAAATATTTCAGAGTAAACCCCTTTACACGCATAAAAATATTTACGAGCTTCTGAAAGGATCGCATCCTGCGTTTTAAACTCCTCGTCGTCCGAGTCGTCTATCAACATAATGACATCATTATGTGCCAGCATGCATTTATCGAAGGTTTCATCCAAATCGGAATACCTCACTTGAAACTCGTTTCTCGCTTTTGCGTCCGTTGCCGCGTTTTGTGAAAACACATAAAACTCGGTGATCGCAGATAAAAAACCCTTGCGTTTTTGCACGGCTTTTTTGATAGACATGATTTTACCTTTGAAATGACGAAATTGTCGGTAAATATACAATTAACGCTAAATTAATGCTTCTGAAATAGAAAAAATGACGAATTGTCGAAAATATGCACTAATTTATCGCAATTGATGAAAATTGTTTTAAATATCGAAATGGTATGGAACAAATCTAATCACAGAAGTTGTGTTTGTTTGTTTTGATCGATTCTCGATTTTTGTTTACTGAAGTGACCACGCGGTAAACCCTGCGTTACTATAGCAGCGGACCGAAAACAGGTGAACTGCGCCGAAACCGAAGGTCGAATGAAAATCTATCTCGGTTCAATACGATTGGCAAAATTCAAGGCCGTGTGATCTCGGCGAAAATGTGAAAATGACCGACTTATTAATACCGTCGTATGGAGTAAATTTAAATAATTCGGGTCGAAGGAACACTTTATGTCTGTCCGCAATTAGAAAAACGATAACTGCAGTGGACTGTATATATTTTAGTAAATGAAAGCGCGAACAAACATAAATATATTGATACGAAATCACGAAATAATCAAAGGTCCATAGGTTAATTGCTGTTACCACACAACGGAAATCAGAAACAAAGCACTCACCAGTTTGCAGCCAATTTCTCCACGTTCCAGGGGCCCCTCTCTGGATCTAATGATGGCACCACGCAGCTGAAGGGCACTTTCAAGTGTAGAAAATTGTAATAGTTGGAGAAAGTAATTTAACACGCCATTTTCTCGAGGCGGTAGAAAAGGATCTCCCTGATTCTTGGTGCGCATGTCAAAATGCGCGAAAATGTACTCTGTCCGTCATCCAATTGTGTGGTTTTAAAATTAAAAACAACCGCGAAATTTAGCGGGAGCTAACATAAAATACAAAAAAAATAAAATAGAAAAATCTAAAAAATTAATACAGGCAACTTCCGAATTTGGTGAACAGAACAGTTCAAATGGACAAAAAAGCCTTTCTTGAGCATACTTTTAAAACGAACCCAAAAAAGTTTTGGAATACTTTAAATTATATAAACATTTCTTCTAACAAAAAAAAATCTGAAAGTGGCTCCCAAACAAGCCAAGTAGGTTCGTCTCAAGACTTTTGTCAGTCCTATAAAAGGCGAATTGGATGATTTATAGGTAGGCTTTTACCCAAACTGATTTGGCATAGAATTTGATTTTTGATAGGTAGGCTTTTGCCCAAACTGATTTTGCATAGAATTTGATTTTTGATGGGTAGGCACTTTTTTGGGTGCTGTTGATTAAGGAAGTGATTCCAAAACTTTACATCTTTTTTCTAGAAATTGAAAAAGTGACTGAAAAGTGGGAATTTCGGTATTAGTATTGGCGTGACTCATTTCGAAATTTGAACGCGTCGGAATATCCAATTTTTCTAACAGAATGAAAAAAATAATAAAGTCCCAACTGTCAACGTCAAAGCTAAGTGATTTTAAAATTTCTAGGGATTCTGAAAAGGTGTCAATTAAATTACGCAATTCTTTAGCTGACTCGTTTTTTAATAGTTCATAATTGTGCTCAAAGCATCATTTGCGAGGTCTCGCTTGTTTTGATATCTATTGACTAATTTGTCGTAAGCAATTTTATAATTTTGATCAGATAAGCTAATCCCTGATATCAATTTTAAAGGCTCATCCTCGAGAACGTTACTTAGACTTTGATTTTGATCTATAATGTTATTAAAAAGATCGAAAAAGCTTGGCCATAATTTTTTATCACCTCGAAATATGGGAATACCTAACTCTTTGAGTTTTGGAGTTTCGTTTTATCGAACATATGATCCCGAAAAGGATGGGGCCTCAACCGGAAATATTTCAGAGTAAACCCCTTTACACGCATAAAAATATTTACGAGCTTCTGAAAGGATCGCATCCTGCGTTTTAAACTCCTCGTCGTCCGAGTCGTCTATCAACATAATGACATCATTATGTGCCAGCATGCATTTATCGAAGGTTTCATCCAAATCGGAATACCTCACTTGAAACTCGTTTCTCGCTTTTGCGTCCGTTGCCGCGTTTTGTGAAAACACATAAAACTCGGTGATCGCAGATAAAAAACCCTTGCGTTTTTGCACGGCTTTTTTGATAGACATGATTTTACCTTTGAAATGACGAAATTGTCGGTAAATATACAATTAACGCTAAATTAATGCTTCTGAAATAGAAAAAATGACGAATTGTCGAAAATATGCACTAATTTATCGCAATTGATGAAAATTGTTTTAAATATCGAAATGGTATGGAACAAATCTAATCACAGAAGTTGTGTTTGTTTGTTTTGATCGATTCTCGATTTTTGTTTACTGAAGTGACCACGCGGTAAACCATGCGTTACTATAGCAGCGGACCGAAAACAGGTGAACTGCGCCGAAACCGAAGGTCGAATGAAAATCTATCTCGGTTCAATACGATTGGCAAAATTCAAGGCCGTGTGATCTCGGCGAAAATGTGAAAATGACCGACTTATTAATACCGTCGTATGGAGTAAATTTAAATAATTCGGGTCGAAGGAACACTTTATGTCTGTCCGCAATTAGAAAAACGATAACTGCAGTGGACTGTATATATTTTAGTAAATGAAAGCGCGAACAAACATAAATATATTGATACGAAATCACGAAATAATCAAAGGTCCATAGGTTAATTGCTGTTACCACACAACGGAAATCAGAAACAAAGCACTCACCAGTTTGCAGCCAATTTCTCCACGTTCCAGGGGCCCCTCTCTGGATCTAATGATGGCACCACGCAGCTGAAGGGCACTTTCAAGTGTAGAAAATTGTAATAGTTGGAGAAAGTAATTTAACACGCCATTTTCTCGAGGCGGTAGAAAAGGATCTCCCTGATTCTTGGTGCGCATGTCAAAATGCGCGAAAATGTACTCTGTCCGTCATCCAATTGTGTGGTTTTAAAATTAAAAACAACCGCGAAATTTAGCGGGAGCTAACATAAAATACAAAAAAAATAAAATAGAAAAATCTAAAAAATTAATATAGGCAACTTCCGAATTTGGTGAACAGAACAGTTCAAATGGACAAAAAAGCCTTTCTTGAGCATACTTTTAAAACGAACCCAAAAAAGTTTTGGAATACTTTAAATTATATAAACATTTCTTCTAACAAAAAAAAATCTGAAAGTGGCTCCCAAACAAGCCAAGTAGGTTCGTCTCAAGACTTTTGTAATTTTTTTAACAATTTACCACCACCTGCTGGAAATAATGCTCAATTTATAGACAATAATTATGTTGAAAAATCCTTGTTAGAAGATAGGATGGCCCAATTGTCATTTGTTAGGGTGGCTGATTCCGCGGTTGAGAAGATCATCGGTACGATTACAAGCAACGCCACAGGGGAGGATGGGTTAAATTTAAAAATGCTGTCTATGTATGTAATACCATACCTAACGCCTATTATAACATTTATTCTGAATAAATGATTAGTAGCCTCATATTTTCCAAAACTATGGAAAAATGCCAGAGTTACTCCAGTTCCTAAAACCAACAATTCTCAAAATATTTCGGAATTTCGCCCGATCAGTATTTTATCAATAATGTCAAAAATATATGAAAAAATTATATTTAATCAAATTAATCAATTTGTCATTGAAAGAAACATTATTCCCCCCACCCAATCAGGATTTCGTACTAATCACAGCACCACCACAGCGCGACAATTACCGATGACATCATCCGGAATCAGGACCAAGGTTCCCAAACTTGTTTAATTTTATTGGACTATACAAAGGCTTTTGGCACCTTGGACCATAATGTCCTGTTTGCCAAACTTAAGTTTTTTGGCCTGAGTAATAGCGCCATTCTTCTATTTCAAAGCTACTTTTTTGAAAGACAAATGAGGGTCTGTGTCGGAGATGACAAGTCTCAACCTGTGACTGTTATTAGGGGTGTAGCCCAAGGCAGTATATTAGGTCCTTTACTTTTTTCGCTGTACACAACAGATTTCTCAAAGTTTATAAAAAACTCAGCTTCACACCAGTTTGCGGACGACTATCAATTATACTATCCATTTAAATTTCAAAATGCGTTGGAATCTGCAGAAAGAATTACCGATGACCTTAAAACTATTTCTGAGGTCTCTGACGCCCACGGACTAGTTCTAAATGACAGCAAAACCAAAATGTTGTTATTTGGATCAAAAAAACAACAACTTAAAAATATATTTAAAGTAAAAATAGGTAACGTTAACTTGAGCCCTGTGGACAGTTGCAGGAATCTGGGACTCATCTTTGACACGAATCTGAGATTATTATTATTATACCTATGTCAGAGAAATGCTGGGGTATCTTGGGTCGGGTTGGGTGGGTTTGGTACCTCTGCATTTTTCTACTAGATTAATTCTTGCAAATAGTGATATTTAATTGATACGGATATCTTATCGTGCTAACATCGTCAAAATTTCCATCAGTCGGCCATCGCTTTTATTATTATGATAATAAGGAAGGAGATTTTTTTCTTATTGTTGTATTATCATCGGACTATGTGTATACCAAATTTTATCCAAATCGGATAACGGGAAGTGTGTCAAAAACACATTTTTCTATAGAAGGGGGTGTAGGGGTGGAGGGATATTTTTTTCTTAATGTTGTATTGTCATGGGACCACTATGTCTGTACCAAATTTCATCCAAATCGGATAATGGGAAGTGTTTCAAAAACGCTTCACATGATTTGATAGTTAGTTAGATAGTTACACAGAACATCTGAAGCTAAATAAAAGCTTGTAAAACAGATACGGATAGCCTCCAAAAGCTACAGAATTCGTGTTTGAGATACTCGTTTAATGTCAGAAAATATGATCATATGACACCAAGCTTGCTTCAATCTAGGTGGCTAACTATAGGTGAAAGACATGAACACTGTTTAGCACGCTCTGTCTATAAAATATTAAATACTAAAGAACCAGCATATCTATTTAATAAACTTGTTAAGGGAACTGTGGTCCACTCACTTAGAACGCGTCACCGTGAACTGCTTAGAATTCCCAAACATCGTACATCAATGTACCAGGGTTCATTTACATATACAGCAGTTAAACTTTACAATCAGATTCCTAATGGCGTCAAATCTGCACCTAGTTTAGGCATCTTTAGTAGAAAGCTCCGTAAATATATCCTTGAAAGACGTTAAAATGGTTTTATATATAGATTGTAAGTTTTTGTATAATTGTTTTTCTACACATTCATATTTTTTAATTCTTCTCAACTGAACGACCCACATAAATACATAGTTTAATATTTTTTGATATAATAGTGATAATATATATTTAACTTATTCAATTATAACAACTTCTTATACGAATATTTTTTCGTAAATTTAGTGGTTGTATATAGAGCAGCTTAGGCTGGATACCGCCACTATAGGTTAGAAATATTTGTAATTAATTATTGGATTTTATAAATAAAGACATATTGAATTAAAAAAAGGTAAGTCACGTAATGTCATCTCTTTATGCTACCTTGATGACAAAAAGGATTTTTTTTTAAATTACTTGGTCCCTGTATATTTTTGAAGAAAAAGTTTTAGACAAAAGTTGAACACAACTAAATTTTCTACAAAAACGCGTACGTTTTTTTTATCAAACGAATGGTTTTTCGAGTTATGACGCTAAACATTTCGCCGCCATTTTGGATTTTGACCATTGAGTTGTATGAGACCCTTAAAGGGACTTTTTTTTGTTGACCCTATGTAATTTGGTTTCTACCTGCAGGTATTTCTTCTAAAATAAAGAAACAGATAAAAATTACTGAAGTTGTGAAATGGAAAAAGATGAACTGATTGTTGCATTCCAATAACACCCTAGATAATATATGGGTACTTTTATCTCTTTCACACTGATAGCATAACTGCGAAAGAAAGGCAGCTGGTTAATTTTAATCCACCTGCCTTATTTTGTGTCGATCCAACCTGCTGGTCGTTTTTGATAGGGAAAACTGGCGTTCTGTGACGGGCAATGTTGTTTAAGTCCGGAATGGATTTTTTTTAGTTTCGTGCGCGATTTAAAAAGAAAAATCTTAAAAGCGCTTAAAAGCAAGTTTAGAAGTAATTATTTGAGTTCAACCCCATGGTTATTTGTTCAAAAGAAGAAAAGAATCGACGAGAAAACAACATTTTAATTGTAAGTCGTCTTGACGGATAGGTTTTGGTAAAAATCGAGAAAATTCAGTAGCGTCACGATAGATAGTTTTGTCCACGATCGTGCGATATTACCCTCACTTATTTTAATTCAGAAAGTGTCACTTTCCCGCACTTATGTTCATAAGTCCTGTAATGTGATGTGAGTCTTATGTGGCACGATGTATGTAGTAGCATTTAAACGTTTGTATATATAATCTAAAAATAAAAACATTTTTTTTAAAAATCAGTATATACAGAGTGTCTCAAAATTTCGAGTCCAAATATTTTCTGAGGTATTAAAGATAACTGAACCATATTTGGCAGTGATCGATAATATCAAGAGATCTATTTTACGGAGGGGTGGGTGTGTTTCCCCTACATTAGGGGGCGGCATAGGGGCCTAATTAAATTGAAACCCATATTGGGTCACACCTCGTTTTAAATGTCTTTCAATGTCTACGTCAAATCTGTCAAAAGCTATGGACTGACTGCCAAACCTAATTTTTATTTTTTTTTTGTCAAAATTAACAAGTTTGTTGTTTTTAAACAAAAACCCTATTTAGTGATGTTTTGTTTAAAAGGTCTTTGAAAAACCAACATTTTGGCATAACTGCCCCTTGTCTGTGTCAAACGTATCATAATCTATCGACTGTCACACTTATTTTTTTACTAGTTTGAAAAAATTTCACAAGTTTTGTCTAACCATAGCTTGTTCGAAAGTTCTTTCAGAAACTAACATGTTGACGCGCCGATTTTCAATATATTTTTTGGTTTAAAAAAATCAAATTAAAACATTATCCTCAGATGGAGTCACGTTTATAATACGTTTCTAACCTAATCTAAAAAATATATATATTTTATTGATCTGCATTTTGCTAAATCAAAAAAATGGCGCGTACAGCCATTCATAAGACCTAGTTGTTCTTGTTGGGAATGCGTTATTTTTGTTGAACATAAAGTTCATGTGTGAATACTACGTTACTTTAATTAATTAGAAAAAAATGATTTTGGCACATGCCCACATAGCACAAAAATCACATCAACGTTATATTAACGTGAACAAAAATAACAACGTTTTTTTTTTACTTGAAAACAACCTCATAACATGTAATATTTATTTTGTTAAATCTACATGCTTAAAGATAACTTAAAAACAAGGAGAAATCAAGCTATAAAAATGTACTTTTTGCTGAAGTTTCTGGTGCAGTGTATATAACGTGTTTTTTACCCTCGTTATTTTTATGTATCAAATTCACACTTGAAAAGTCCTTCACAACATGTTCTAAAATGCCACTAGATTAAGACTTCTCAAACCTACTAACTTTCTGCGTCTTTTTTGGTCACGTTTTTTTAATAACATTTTTTTAACTTAAAAGAGACGCGAAAGGAAGTTATAAAAGTTCACTAGTTTAAGACTACAACACTTCAAGACAATTTTAAAGATGGCGCTCAAGGCAAGACGAAATATCTATTTATCTATCTATATACATTATGTTTTTTTTAAAGCTAAACAAGATTTTTTAACAGTAAACACTTTTACAGAATATTAATTTGTCTTCATCAGGTTAATAACAGATGCGTCGTGATCGTGAAGGATCAGGGATCAGTTCCTTAAAAGGTTTTTGGAGTTTAGAGGCCAAAGCACTATATCTATAAAGCACTAATCATATAGAATCGAATCGAATCGGAAGCCGTCTTTCTTTAGAAAATCGTTAATATTTTTTGAATTTTTGCCTTTAGGGGAAAAAGTCCAAGGACAACTTTTGTTTAAAAATAAATTTTCTATCGATTGAAGGTGTTACGGGGTGTTAAAGCGGAAAAAAAAATCTTTTAAATTTTACTTTTTACTGTAACTCATGTACGCGTTTTTCGACTTTTCTTTTGTTTTCAATATTTTATGTCTTAGTGCAATACATTTTTTTTCATGTCTTCAAACACCCTGTATCTTCTTACCATTACAAAACTAAGTAACGCAGTGTACACCACGTTAAAAAGACGTGCCTCTAGTTATAACAATTAATAAAATTAAGAAGGTATAGTTCTGTCAGTTCAAAAAGCCGCATAAGAAACTGGCGCGTGCCACCCTAATTATAATAACCATTTTGGGATTTGCAGGAGTCTGTGCAAAAATTGAAAATTTATTTTCAAATTTTGGGAAGAATTTCTGTGTTTTAAGCACGGCTAGGTATACATCATTCTTTAAAGTGAAAGTTTCGAATATACCTTATACCATTCTATAAGTACCTAATTCCTTCTCGAAATATAACAAAAGCTTTCGAAAGATGCCACCTGCATTCTTTAAAACCAGCTGCTTTGCTTCAAAATTCGGCCTTTGTGTATTTAAAAACCGAATTTATTAGTGTCGGTATTTATTAGATGGAAGTTAGCGACTGTATTATTAAATTTGGCTTTCGTATGTCAATTTTAAGAGGTCAGCTGTTAGTTTTCTGTGTGAATGTGTCAGAATAAAGTCGACTCTAAAATAAAGTCAGGTATTATTCCAATAAGTCCCTATTATTATAGTGACATTTTCATTATTATTGTGAATAATAACAATTATAAACCTGTATATTTTAGTTTGTTTTTATAAGTGAGGACCTAGTAAGTGATATTAATAATGGCGTTTTGGCAGCCATTTGAATCACTACAAACAAATTTTTGGAGACCATTTGAGGACCAAGGAGGAGAAGTGGTGGTGCCATTAGAGTCTGCGGTTTTACAGAAACCAAACCTTAAGCCTAAAAAAGAAATGGATCCATGACGGAACTGACACCTTCCTGACTAGCCTATTATCAAACTTCAAGTGAAGCCATGATAATATATTAGCCTTCAAAACAGTTTTTTTTTAATATCTTAGAAACTAAAGCTCCTACGAAATTTTTGATAATAACACGAATTATTGAAGTAAATATAGTCTACTACATTTTAAAAACAGTGTATTAAGACGATGCTCCATTAAAAAGTTAGCATTTTTTAAAGTTTTTAATTGTCAAAAAACTGTCATTCGCATTAATGGATTTTGACCAAAATCTACTAAACTCGTAAGAGTATCGAACACTATTTTACCTATATATATATATATATATATATATATATATATAATATACACACACGCAGACAGACATCACGACGATATTGCTAGGATAGGTCAAAATGCATCCAAATAACACATTTTTGACGTTATCTCAAATCGTCGAAAATAATACCTTCTCTCTAGCCATTGCTAAGCGGGCTAGGAAGGTAAAAATATCCAAAGGGCAAGGCAAAACTTTTAAAAACACATTCTACGAGGAAAACTCAAGATATTATTTTTGATATGTATGCGCAACTCTCAGTAGAATATCACGGAAATCGTTCCAGAATATATGAACGTATTACACTTATTACAGGGGCAAGCTACATAGTATACAGTGCCTATTTATTAATGATTAATATACGCATTAATCAGCTACTTGTTTTAAACGTTTTATTTTACTTGACTATACTATAAACAGTTCCCAGTCCGGCCCATATTCTCTTTTATTTGTTTAGGATTCCTTAATGGGTTTCACACTTCAAATTTTATTATGGTTTCTTTGGCGGCTTTTTGAAATGAAAGGACTTTACCTTAAACTGCACTACAGGTATGAACAAAAATTTTAGACTACTACTTTTTAAATGATTTTTTTTTAATATCACCCTGTATCTTATAACATATTAGAAAATTAAACAAACTTAAATTTTTGTATTATAGCCTGTAATAAGTGAACAAATTGTGCTAAGTTTCATTGCAAAATTTCTATTAACGCAGTATCTACAGTAGATAATGTAAAAAAACAGTAAAAATGACAGCAAAGTAGTTGTGGCCCAGTATATACGTTCAGAAAATGGTACACTTGATACAAGAAAAGAGTTCGATGAATGGTTTATAAAGAAGAATATAGTGGTTTCAACAATATTTTTATTTAACATATCTAGAGATCTTTGAATTTTTAGCACTAAAATAAAAAATTACCAAAAAACTTTATTGTGTAGTTACCTTTTAACACTCTGTACAAATTTTATTTTCGAAAATAAAAGCTGTGCTAGTGTTGTTGTAATGTGCTATCTTTGAGTTTTCTATAGTGATTTGTAACGTCGTCATAAAAAAAAATTTTACTTAAAATGATCATAAAAATTTTACTTATTTTTTAAAATCACCGTGTATTTTCAACAGTCAACCTAGCTCTTTTTTCTTTCTATAAAATATACATAAGAGCTAACTGTCTCTTATTCGGTATATATTTTTTACAATATCGTTACATCTAACAAATCCACCTACTTTTCCATCTTTTTAGATTTTTCAAATTTAGAATTAGTAAATAAAACCACCCTGTACATCGACCATGTCTATGTCACACCCGTCAAGCAATTTTTGTTTTAAAGAGAAGTAAATTGTTTATACCCAAATAAAATTTTATCGCCGTATCCTGCATAACTAAGCTCCTGTAGATTTTTTTTCTACTCAACACCCACACCATAAATTTAAAAAAAAAAAATTTTTTTATTTCTCGAAAAGAAAATAAATCAATATATGTTTTTTATTGCTTGAAATAAAAGTGTATATGTCCTTATAGTTGGTGCCAAGTTTTATTGCTCCAGCTTTATATTTGAATTTTACACAGAATTTTAATGAGATAGATGCAATTAAAAATAAAACACCCTGTATCTTTGCTCTATATTGGGTTCGGAATGAGCACCACTTCGTAAAATAATACTATAGTGTTGTACTATATTCGTGCCAAGTATCATTACGGGACGCAAAAATGCAGACAAAAGTGGCTTAGGCTCCGAACTACTACGCATCACTACTAAATATTTTATTATTTAGGAGTCCTAAAAATTTCGGGGTTGGATTGATCCCACTTGATCCCCCCCTAGGTACGGCCCTGTTTAAATCATCGTCTAATTTATTAGACCAATATTAAGTAGCTATAGATCGAGTATCAGAGCTTAATGTTTTGAGGATTTTTGTAAATGATTCAAATTTTTAGTTCATCATTGCTTGCTATAAACTAAAGAATACATTATGAAATTTTAACATAAAATTTTTAGTTCCGAAATTTCACTCACCCAGGAAGAGAACTGTTGAAGAAGACACTTGTTCAAAGAAAAAAAATATTTTATCTGCAAGGTACAACATTTGTAAATTTCTAAGATGAAAACAGTAATTCTAACACATCCACTGCACTTGGCATGCTAACAAATTATTTTCACCTAGTAAAGAGGCTGATTTAAACACACAGACAGAAACTGCAGCGGCATCCTTAGAAATAAATAATAGATTTAAAATTAGGTAAGTATTCATACATCTTTTATTATGCAAAGATAGATTGTTCAATATATATTTTCCAAGCTTTTCTTCCTCTATAATTACACAATGTAGTTTCGTTTATCGCCACCCGTCGAGGTACAAAGTTAAAAGTCAGCTAAAAAAAATAGCCGCCAATACGTGAAACACTATCCGTAAATGTTGAATCACTTCGTTTTTAGTACCCGTCGAGTTTGATCGTCGGTTTATCTTTAACCGTAAAGACGATTTAATAGTTCAATAAATAATATTATTTTTTGTTGTGTTTTCTAAAATTGCTTGTTTGGAAAAAAGAAAATGAAACGTGTTTCCAGTGAAAAGAATTCTGTAGCTTATAAGAAGAAAAAGTACGACAAATTAGTGCATAAATTACAAAAATTACGAGAAGAAATTTCATCCGGTTCAGATAATTCGGACGTGAGTGATGATGGTTATTCTGGTAAGTAAATCAATATTTCAAAATACATTTTTTCATTGTGGTCTTCTTTTGGTTGCCATAGTCGTTATACTATATAATAAGAATGCAACTTAAGACTCGATATACTATCATTGGTGAAATGGTTATGCAATATGTAGTCGTTATACTGCAAATACATAAGCCAAACACTATTATGGTTAGTCGTTATACTACCATCAACGTTTTGACACTGCATCAACAATCTGAACAACTGCAGTTTTCACACTTGTTTCAGAATCATCTGTTCATCAAGAATCGGGAAGAATGGACGCTCACCAAAACGAGGAAATTCAAATGGTTGAAACTGATAAATAAAATAATAACGAAATAATTAACGTAACCAATGATAGTTTACAAAATGCATCTGTTGTTATGAATAATGAATTTGACTTTTTGGGAAAAAAACCTACCACAACTACATTTTTATTAGAACCTTTACATGAGGAGTTGGTAGTAAGATGGCAATTATACTTACAAAATGGAATCTTGAAGGAAGAGAAACAAAGAATTTTTGAAAAATACCCTTTGTTCGAAAACCTTTCATTATTAAAAGCCCCAGCATTGGGGCCAGAATTATCGGCCTGCTTAGACGCCAAAATCCTACGAACAGATAAATTTTTGTCAAACCTACAGGATGAAACAGGACACGCATTGACGGCTTTAGGTTCTCTCATGACAAAATTGCTTAAAGATAATTCCGAGGACAATAAAGAAAGCATTACTGTTTTGGCCGATTCTGGTCAGTTAATGTGTAATATATTCCATTCCATATCAACACATAGGAAATACAATATTATTCCTTTCCTAAAATATTCATCAAGGAAGTTGATTGAGACTAGTAAGAGCGATGAATTTTTACTTGGGAAAAATTTTGTTAATGAACTAAAAGCGAGTGAAACTGCTAAGAAAACTGCCCTGGAATTAAAAGCTTTTCAACCGTCATTAAAGCCATCAGCGCAACAAACAAAAATTTTTACACCTATTGCTAGCACCTCTCGAGTTGAATCTAGACCGGCTAATTTAAACTACAAGCGCCCGACGTCCAATCACAAGAAGAAAGCGTTTCATCCTCGACCAAACGAACACCAGAGAATCGAATACAAAAAACCTTATCAAACTCCCTGGCGGTCCAGGAGCAAGAAGTAGAAGAAACACAGGTAACTGAAAATTATGCGGGACGTTTAACAAATTATATTTCTGAGTGGGAAGAAATCACACAGGACCCTGTTGTTATACAATGGGTTAAGGGTGTAAAAATACCTTTTAAACAACCTCCCACTCAAAAATGGTTAAACAGTTTTTCTATTCCCCAAAAAGAAAAATATTTGTATACTGTACAGATACATAAACTTTTAAAAATAGGCGCAATATCTAAAGGCAAAAGGAAACCAGGCCAGTTTTTATCAACATATTTTCTTAGGAAAAAACCAAATGGAGAGTATCGGTTTATTTTAAATTTAAAAAACCTAAATGAATTCATCGAAGCACCACACTTTAAATTGGAAGATTATCGCAGCGTCACTAGGTTACTTACAAAAAATTCATATCTCACTAACATTGATTTAAAGGATGCGTATTATTTAATATCAATTCATAAAAAGTATAGAAAATATCTTCGGTTTTCATTTAACAATCAAATTTATGAGTTCACCTGCCTCCCTTTTGGCTTAAACATTGCGCCGTATTTATTTACGAAATTGATGAAACCTATTGTAACACTATTAAGACAGAGGAATAGCACACTTGTAATTTACCTAGACGATATACTTTTTATGGAATCGTCATATTTGCAGTGTAAATTAGCAACGAAAAGGGCTACACAATTATTGTGCAAATTAGGCTTTATACTTAACGAAAAAAAAAGCACACTAGAGCCAACCCAAGAACTAATTTTTTTAGGCTTCGGTTTTAACACAAAATCAATGTTAATGTCAATTTCCAAGGAGAAAAAGGGAAAAATAATTAATTGTCTTAGTTCTTTAAAACATAACCCAACGTGCACAATTCAAAAGTTTTCTAGTATCATAGGAACATTAGTAGCAGCTTGTCCGGCCATAAAGTACGGCTGGGCACATATGAAAAATTTTGAAAGAACAAAATATTTGCTCCTTAAAAAATATAAAACTTATCATTCCTTAATAACTTTACCGGAACAAATAATGTCCGATCTTGATTGGTGGATTAAAAACATTCTAAATTCTGTTCAAAAAATTGAAATTTCTAAAACTTTTACAGCCACTTTTTACACAGATGCCTCAAAATCAGG
This sequence comes from Aspidapion aeneum, assembly GCA_963576565.1. Taxonomy (NCBI): domain Eukaryota; kingdom Metazoa; phylum Arthropoda; class Insecta; order Coleoptera; family Brentidae; genus Aspidapion; species Aspidapion aeneum. The sequence goes on from OY755040.1 coordinate 98,206,000, forward strand.
GTGGGGTGGGACCTATGAAAGTAACTCCATTCATGGTTTTTGGTCTTATACTCAATGTCAAGAACATATAAATTATCTAGAAATTCTAGCAGCCTTTTACGCACTCAAGTCATTCGTTAAAAAATTAAAAAATATAAACATCCTTTTAAAGATCGATAACAAGACGGCAATAGCGTGTATCAATAAAAAAGGCAGCGTGCAATTCAGCAAATTAAACCAGATAACTAACGCTATCTGGAATTGGTGCGAAAGCAAAAATAATTTTGTTTTTGCTTCTTACATAAACACCAAAGAAAATATTACGGCAGATGCTGAGTCACGATCTAGAGCCATTGAAACGGAATACGAGTTAAAACAAAGTAAATTTATTATAATTTGTAAAAAGTTTGGAAAACCAAGCATTGACTTATTTGCTTCAAAATTAAATAGAAAATGCCCAATTTACGTATCATGGCATCCAGATCCCGAGTCTACGCACGTTGACGCTTTTACCTTAATTTGGAATTGTTTTTTCTTTTATGCTTTTCCACCATTTTCATTGATATCACGTGTTTTAAACAAAATAATAACAGATAAAGCAACCGGAATTTTACTCGTACCCAACTGGCCTTCCCAAAATTGGTTCCCAACTTTTAAAAAATTGCTGATTGAAAGTCCAGTTTACTTTGGTCCTGAAGAACTCTTGTTACTTTCTCCTTTTAGGAGCCCGCATCCACTCCATCGGAGCCTTACATTGGTTGCCGGCAAATTATCCGGAGATCCATGCTACTACGAGGCGTTCCAGAAAACGCAATTCCAATAATCTTATCTTCTATAAGCGAAGGGACACTAAAGCAATATAATACTTTTTATCAGAGATGGTGGAGTTACTGCAACAAACAGGGGTTTGACATTTTCCAATATAATTTATCAAACTTTATAACCTTTCTACAGGAACAATTCAAAAATTCACTTTCCTATTCGTCAATTAACACTTGCCGCTCAGCAATAAACCTAATAAACCCACCCAATATCAATGACGAAAACATTATCAAAAGGTTTCTTAAAGGCATTTATAATTTAAAACCACCAAAACCTAAATATAGTACAACATGGGATCCTCAAATCGTATTAAACTACTTAAAAAATCAATATCCTTTGGAGTCACTAAGCCTAGAAAAATTGACTCTCAAGTTGGTAATGTTACTGGCCCTGACGACAGGGCATCGAGCCCAAACCATTTCAAAAATTAAATTAGAAAATATAAAGATAACTGACACATGCATTAGCATAAAAATATCCGATAAAATAAAAACTTCGGGAAAAAATAAATTGCAACCATGGTTTAACTTCTGCAAATTTGAAAAAATGCCTGAACTCTGTACTAAGTCTACCATTAATTTTTATTTAGAAAAAACAAAAAATTGCAGAGATAAAAATGAAAATCATTTATTGTTAACATTTAAGAAGCCCTATCATAAAGCGACATCACAAACTATTGGTCGCTGGCTGAAAAAAGTTTTAAAGTTAAGTGGCATAGATACAAGTATTTTTTCGGGTCATAGTACACGACATGCTTCAACTTCGGCCGCATCTCGGTTAGGTGTCAATATTGACACAATAAGAAACTCAGCAGGGTGGACAAGCTCATCTAATGTTTTTACGTCATTTTATAATTTACCCCTTAAGCAAACTGACAATTTTGCCCACACTATATTAGGGATATGCGAGTAAATCAATATATAGTTTTAAAACGTATGTTCTAAAAATTATAAATTTTTAATTATTAAGGTTTATATAATACTTATATAGTTATTATAGTTATACATTATTATTTTTCTGTGGATATAAGGTACCCAATATTGTCCACATTAATTTTAAGTGCAAAATATTTTGTATTAGCACGTATATAATTATTATGTTATATATATATTTTTTTTGCAAATCGCAGTACTGCTTTCAACATCTACATTGTGTAATTATAGAGGAAGAAAAGCTTGGAAAATTATAAAATTGATCGACTTACCTGTAGGAAGGTCAATTTTGATTTTCCGAGCTTTTCTTCCGAATATAATTACAACCCTCCCTCCCTAAATTACCCAGTGCGATTTGCCATATATATATGAAAAACGAAGTGATTCAACATTTACGGATAGTGTTTCACATATTGGCGGCTATTTTTTTTAGCTGACTTTTAACTTTGTACCTCGACGGGTGGCGATAAACGAAACTACATTGTGTAATTATATTCGGAAGAAAAGCTCGGAAAATCAAAATTGACCTTCCTACAGGTAAGTCGATCAATTTTATAATTTTTTTAGTTTTTGAAAAATCGTTAATAAAAAAATGCTAGTGGCACTCAAAATTTTTATTTTTTGCCGCCACTGACCTTATTTATCCAAGACAAGCTATTAGAATTATCTTTGCGCTATCTTGTTGCATGAGCACAGAATTACCAAACCGAAATTCTATTCTCATCCCTGTCTTGCTCATTAAATTCTTACTTATTATTTTGACCAATTCTTTTGTTTAGTGGCCTTCGGAACTGCTTATTTTTGTGAAAATCTGTACGAACACAATATAAAGACCAGCTAATAGCCTATTGAATAAGATATCACAAAGTTCTCTGGGTCGTACCCTTCAGCGGCGTAGCGTGGGGGTTCGTCGCCTCCCCCCGCCCCGAGGGTAGTGGCGCCCCATAGGTGGCCGAAGCGCCCTGAGCTTTATGAAGTCGGGCCGGTAATAGCCAATTGAGTGGGTGCCAAAGGAAACTAACGACATGAAGACCTTTTTTTTTTGTTGGTCGCAAGATTCGTGAGAGGCGCCCTTGTGACTTATCGGTCGCCCCCTCACACATGATGACCTTCTTTTTTTTTTTTGGTTACAAGATTAGTAAGAGGCGCCCTTGTGACTTATCGGTCGCCCCCTCACACATGATGACCTTTTTTAGCTCACACATATACTATACTATAGTAGTGTGAGCTATGGTGATCCTAATTTTTTCGAGAAAAAAAAAGTTGCTCCGATTTCAAAAATTTTTATATATCTTTGCGTTTCAGATGATTTTGAAACTTTTTTGTTGCGCCGTCTGTCTGTCTGTCTGTCTGTCTGTCTGTATGTCTGTCTGTCTGTCTGTCTGTCTGTCTGTGTGTCTGTATGTCTGTCTGTAACGACCAACGCGCATAACTCAAAAACCGCTTGCCCGATTTTAATGAAATTTGGTACCCAGGCTGGGTTTTGGGTCGAGATGGTCCCATTTCAAAATGAACAAAATCCACCGAACACAAGCCAAATAAAAGGGTGGGGGTAGATTTCAAAAATTAGAGTTTATGAAAAAATATGGCGTGTGTGATATCAAACGAAAGGTAATTGAGTCTGGAGTTAAACAAAATACATTTCAGTTTATTTAAAAAAAAGGGGGGGGGGGTAAATTTCAAAAATTAGTGTTTAAGTAGAAATATGGCGTGTGTGATATCAAACGAAAGGTAATTGAGTCTGGAGTTAAACAAAATACATTTTAGTTTATTTAAAAAAAGGGGGGGGGTAAATTTCAAAAATTATTGTTTAAGTGGAAATATGGCGTGTGTGATATCAAACGAAAGGTAATTGAGTCTGGAGTTAAACAAAATACATTTTAGTTAAAAAAAGGGTGGGGATAGATTTGAAAAATTAGAGTATAAGTCAAAACATGGCTTGTGTGGTATCAAACGAAAGGTAATTGAGTCTGGAGTTCAATAAAACATACTTCAGTTTTTAGTTATATTAGCTTTCACGTAGATACACTATAACTATAGTACCCAGTGTGAGCTTAGGTGCTCATAGATTGGCAGAGTATTTTTTTTGGTCGCAAGATTTGTGAGAGGCGCCTTTTTGACCTTTTTGTTTTTTTTGCCACAATATTTTTCATCAGTTTTCAGAGGCGCCCTTTTTAGCTATCGCCCCCCCCCCCGCCCTTTTGGGCACGCTACGCCGCTGGTACCCTTGCTGAGATACGAACCCTGAAGTGTCAGCAGTACACCCGTTTCCTATGTATTTCCATAGAATATGCAAAATAAACCAAAATTATTTAGTTTTATCTCATTTTCTCATTTACAGAAAGTGTGTAATCAACTTTATTATAGAAAATTAAATTATATTTTAAATGGTGTATCATCAAAGTGGGCCAAGTAAAAAAAATTACCCCAATATATGGATCCCAATTAAGTGCTAACCGTGGACTTGGCCCACTTAGGTGACACATCGTTTAAAAGATAATTTAATTTTCTACAATATAGTTATTTACAAACTTTCTGTAAAATGCTTACCTTTTGAGAAAACTACATAAAACTAATGTAGGTATAATAATTTTGGTTGATTTTGCATATATGTACTATGGAAATACACAGAAAACGGGTGTACTGATAACACTACAGGGTTCTCAGCAAGGGTACTACCAGAGAATTTAGCGCTATTAGTTGGTCTTTATTTTGTGTTCTGTTATTACAGATTTTCTCAAAAATAAGCAGTTTCGAAGGTAAAAGCCCCTAATATAAATGGATCCATGACGGATCTGACACCTAGCTAGCTAGCCTATTATCACACTTCAAGTGAAGCCATGATAATATATTTGCCTTGAAAGCAGTTTTTTGTAAATATCTCAGAAACTAAAGCTCCTACAAAGTTTTTAGTTATAACACGAATTATGGAGCAACATATAGTCTACAATATTCCGAAAACAGTGTATTGATACGATCCTCCGTTAAAAAGTTAGCATTAATGGATTTGGACCAAAATCTAATCAGTTCGTAAGTCTTAGCGATGTCAGAAAGTTTCAACCCAGAAAAATCTGCTCCTTTGCCAAGGCGGCTGGTTTTCAGGGCTGATATAATGGATAGTGGGGTACAACGGGCCCAGCAAGGTGGTCTAAGTGCATGGGACTTTTCCCGCCCACATAACATTTATTCGTTCATTCATTCAAGAGTGTCGAACACTATTTTACCTGATAATTTTATGAAAATCGGTTTGGAGGTTTAGGAACTAGAAATAATATATACACACACACACAGACAGACATCACCACGATATTGCTAGGATAGGTCAAAATACATCCAAATAAGACATTTTTGGCGTTATCTCAAAAAAGTTTTTTTCGAAAATATTACCTTAAATTAGTCAAAATCCATAATGGCGGAAATTTTTTTTGCGCTATAACTTAAAAAGCATTCGTCTGACAAAAAAACGTGCACAAGCGGTTTTGTAGAAATATTTATTGTCTCCAACTCTTGTTTATAATTTTTTTTCTAAAACGTACAGGGTGTCTCATTATATTTTTTCCCACCCTTTTACACCATTAATAATTGATATAGGAATATTCAAGAAATTGTGTTCGAATTCGCGAAATATTTACTTTTAAATCACATCTTGACTTTATTTGTGTTAATTTTAGTATCCTTATTCCAAATTATGTTAGTCCCCATGTATCAACAGTGACAATGACATGATGTGACACGACATATAAACTTTGTTGTCGTTACCGGTTGTCATTTTGAGCGTCATTTAAAAAAACATATTTGTCATTGTCACTGTTTTTACCTGGGGACTAACATAGTTCGAAATAAGGACACTGAAATTAACACAAAAGTGGTAATGTTATTTTTTAATAGTTTAAAAAATTATCGCTAATATTTCAGAAACTATTTAACAAAACTGCGACATATGGGGTATTTTTGGAAAGTATATTCCAAGCCTAACCTATTAATTAAATAATATAAGGAACATTCAATTTACAAAAACTATGAATTTGATCGCCTGTCAAATACGGTAAGCATCAGAAATAAAGTCAAGATGCAAAATTTCGCGAATTCGAACACAATTTCTTTTATATTCCTATATCAATTATGAATGGTCTAAAAGGGTGGGAAAAAATATAATGAGACACCCTGTACAGTAACCAAATAATTTAAAAAAAACCTTTTTTGTGCACATTAATTCCAAGATGGCGAAGGAGCCGCTCCCCCTCCAAGGTCAAAAACTGATATTTATTTATTTATTTTTAGGACTCCAATATTAACAACATATGTCAAAATCGACACCACCACTTTTTGCAAGCTGAAATTCTATAATGACTGGACTATTGGTCAAAAATTATTGTTTAGGACACAGGCAGATACAAAAACACAATTTCACACCAAATTTTAACATTATTTTCAAATAAAAATCTAAAATTCTACATTTTTTAACTACAGAGAGCTGGGAAGGTAAAAAAATAATACAAATTATTATAAAAATAATTTACCCATTGTGCATATATTTTTACAATTGGATGCCATTTTAAACGCATTTAATATAAAACGAACACTTATGCATTTTTGGACGTATTTACTGAAAGGGACGCCCAACGGGACAATTAAAAGTTTAAAACTGTTTTTCGATAGGAAGCGCATACCTCCGTTCATTCACGAATTTATTGAATTTGGAAATACGTCCGTTTCTTTGGTGGTCCACCTTCAGCTTCCTAAACAATAACAGACTGAGCATAAATTATCCTAAAAAAAAACTTGAAGTTCCATGAACTACGCCATAAAGCAAACTAGGGAAGCGCCCCTGGTGCAACCAAACCCCATGTAGCTTCCAAAACATCATAAACAACGTTTTGCTCCAAAACCATCAGCAACAAAAGAAAATCGCCCGTCACTTTCATTGAAGCAAGCGGGTGATGACGATGATTGTCAAGTTAAACAAAATTAATATCATTTTCGAAGGTAGCTTGGCAAAATGTCCAAAAAAATAAATCACTGGGAAAAGAAATTAAAAGGGCAGAAGTGTCGAAAATACTCATACTTTTCTCCAAACAAATTCTAATTTACCCGATATCCCAAACACGCTCCGATTTTTAGAAGAAACTGCGTGTAGGGGTGGGGAGGCGAATGATACGTACACTGGCCCATTTTTTAAATGTTATCTGGCATTTCACACATTTGTAAAATACCAAGAAATAGTGGGTGGTTTGGCAACACTGCATTGAAATTCCAAACGAATTTAAGCAATAGTTAATTTACATTAAAAAGTGGCGACCGCACCAAAGCATAAGTCCTCGTAATTTTAAAACTATGTGTGTTACATAATGTTCTGGCAAAGGCTCAATTTGAGAAACAATTGTATCGTAGAAGTAAGAAGAAAAAACTCTAGCAAACACAGATCTTTTTGTCATTTCCTCCAAATTATTGTTTTACTACTTTTTGGACAGTTGGACTAACCCTCAAAATCTTTAAATATTTGATTCCAAACTTAGAATTAAATTACTTTTATTGACATATATGTAATCGAATTTTTAATAGATTATATTAGACTAAAGGTTTTTTTTATAGCATCTACCAAATTTGGAGGATTACGTATTACTAAAGATTTTTCCTCACTAGACTTTTCCATGTCGTTAAACAGTTGGAATAATTTATGTAAATTAGATGAAATCTCTTCCAGAACTTCAAAATACAGAAAAACGGAATAAAATATTTATTCTCTTCTAATTTAACCTTTATTTTGGTCCACAAGGAATAGAGAGCTGTAGCACCAGCTCGCGCCTTCAGTACTTTGATCTGTCAAAAGCATTATCTGGCTTAATGCTCTCCCAGTTCTTGTAATTCTGTAGCTTTTATCGTTTGTCTTTCGGCACATGAAAATAGCTGACGGCCTCAATCAACTTAGTTTCTTATGAGCAAAATTATTTAAGAAAAGCCTCACCCCCTCCGATTTTCTTGATTTTTTTGTGGGAATATTACCTACCTGGAGAATAGAGAAAAGCCAAAATATTGGCTTTCAAAAAAATTTATTGGCTAGGATATAGCCATTTTTCTGTTTTTCATAAATTTTTGACATGATTTTGGGTATTTTCTATAATTCAGAAGTTTTTTGCAGTAAAATTTTGAAGATTGGTACATTGATGTAGAAATGATCAGAGAACTAGAATGTGGTCAATAATTTGACCTTGGACAAATTTCCACAAAAATGGTGGCCAAAACCCCTAAAATTTACAGAAAAATACCCATTTCTTAAGGAAACATTGAAAATTTTTTTTTTTTAATTTTTGAATGCGTTTTACAGAAAAAGAATCAGCGAATCTAATGAGCCCGTACTCATATTTTTCGGATTAATGGTTTTGGAAATACATGGTTTCAATATTGGAAGTTGTTTTTGTAGGCGGTAAAAATTGAGATTTTTGACCAAATAACAATCTTTGACTTCTAGATCTATTTTGTGTGAGCGAGACATGTAGCTACCTAAAAAAAAGTAAAAAAATGCAAACCCGTCAAACGCGCTGGGTGATTTAGCTATATTAAAGTGGGTATTGACTTGCAACAAAACACTACAAACACTCCAAACATTTTCGCCGAAAATGTTCGCTCAGTGAGTACGTGTCTATGCAAAGCTTATGTGTTTTTGCAATCTGGGAACACAGCGCGCATCAAACACTACAAACAGGACAAACATTTTCGGCGAAAATGCGCGGAGTGTGTGTGAGTGAATACGTGTACTTCAAAAGCACAGACCGCGCTGCAACAAATTTTGCAAGTCAATACGTCACGGCGAACGCGCAAAACATTTTCCGAGTCTTGTCGGTAAATCGGAATACCACAAAGAGATTTATTCCTTCTTGTTTGTTCAGTGGGTATGGTCGTTTTTTTTTTTACTTGGCACTTAAAAAATGGAATGGACCATCCATCTCCCGCACAACGCTCAAAAAGTATTGAACCTTCATATCCTTAATTTCAATACGCATCTGATTATTCAGCTGACAAAACATATGTAAACTACGACATTGAGGAAAATTTTTTAAATTAATTTATGCGGTTCGGTTCATTTAGTTTACTTACTAAGTAAAAAAAACTTTACCACTAGTTAATATGTTTGAATAATAATAAATAAATATTAAACTTATTTATAAAAAAAATAAATAAAAAAATAAATAAAAAAAACACCAAACTTCTTCAAAGTTCTACTTGTGCCTACTATAGTCGCAGTTGAGTATAAAATTGATAGGTATCACAAACTGTAATAGATATACTTATAATGTACGATATGCTTCAATCTTTAGTTTTGATGCCCAAAGCGCACTTACAAAATTATAGTTTTGTATTTTCATGAATTAGGTTTTTGGGTAATTTTAGCAAGTAGATTTAGCAGTTGGGTGTTTTTTGTTAATTTATTTTTTACATCCATTTTTTAATTCTTATTCAGCGTTATAGAAAGAATGCATTTATCATTCATTTAGCATTACTCGTAGATAGGTGCGTTTCTACAAACATTGAGTCAAGGTGGGGGAGGGAGAGGGAGAGGGAAGTAGTAAAATGCTGTTGAAAATTTCTTAAACCGTGTGCAGAAAGAAGTTTTGAAATCGCTCCATATTTGTGAAAGTTATGCGAATATGGTTTTTGAAGAGGGTGAGGGGGAATGACAGGCGGCGAGATGGCTAGGACATGACATATTTTAAATAGAGACCCTGTATGTATGACATATTTAAAATAGATACAGGGTCTCTAGCTAGGACCAGGGAGGACTACAAAGTAATTACAGCAAATTTTGTATGCCTTAACTCCTACATCATGTGACAAAATATGTACTTCATATATATGTAAAAAGTGCCGTTTACAAACAATCAAAAGTTTTTTTAATTTTAGGGATTTGTGTCATATTGTTTTTGTATGTCTAAAGTTGTAGCTATTGACAGAACAAAAAAGAAAACAATTGAATCAGCTCAAGATTTTTTAGTAGCACATTTATAAAAAATGGGCAGTACCCGGTCTACCCTACCTTTGATTCTGTGTGCCATCTTGGAATTTGATAGCGGACAAAAAATATTTTTGGTCAAAACCCAGACCAATTCGTTCAAAAGTGATAATAAAAATCATTTCATGCCTTTTTTTTGGGCCACCCGGTATATTTACCTTTATTTCATGTTTCAATTTTTCAATAAGGGCATTGCAGGTCTCTATAACTATAAAACCAACTCGTTGTTTTGATACTTTAAATAGGTAGTGTAGACTAGTGAAAGAGTCCCCTGTTGCTAAAAAACGTAGAGCAATAGCTAAGCGATCTTGAACAGGTATAGCATGTCGAACTTGAGTATCTTTCTTGAATATTTTAGGACCCACTAGACAAATTAAGTTTTCAAAATCCTCTGCAGATATTCTGGTAAAGTTCTTGAAATGTAATTAGTCCATATCTCTCAGTAAACTTAAATTTTGTCTTTGTAAATACAGACGTCTGGACCATTCTTTTCGCTGCTCTTTTTTATTTTTTCTTCTCAAACTCTCAATAATCAGAAGAGCGCCGGCCGCTACAACCGTGTCGTCATCGTCCATCACGGTTGACGGTGATACTGACTTAAAATAGCGAGAAGACAGGACGCAGAGCAAATGCTATATACCAATTAAAACCGTAATTTCAGAAAAATGAGCCAATCACATTGCATCTGTACACCTGGTGCATTGCAGATTTTCACTCCACGTGGACTACGATAACCTACTTGCTATTAGGGAAGTGTTGAATTGATAAATAATCACTTTTCCTAATTTCCACTAAATTTGACTTGTGCAGCGTTAAAAATCAATCGGTGTGTGGGTAAGTTGAAATATTGTTTGCCACCATGTCATTTAAGAAAAGTAAACTACTAATCCGATTATAATAAGAATTTTAAAAATAGTAAATAAAGAAAAATAATCAAAAATCATTTGCAAATAAAATACTCTCCCAATTTTTGGGCACCTAAGCTAACACAATTAATGTATGTATCATATAGGTAATTTTAACTAATTTTGGTCCACAAAAAAAACCTCTTTGCGACACCCGGGGACCCGACCAGTGGACCAGTGTAA